>VXAX01006611.1:1343721-1882942 GCA_013399835.1 Leptocoma aspasia
TTTTTTTGTAAATGGTTACATAGGCAAGTCCTTATGACCTTTATAATTTCAGTATGCTTTGAACACTATTGTTGTGCTGTTCTGCTCTTACATTGTGTTAGCAATGGTGGTAAATGCAGCTTTTTTTTTTTTCTTTACCATTTCTGGTATTGGAAAAGCTCATCTGTTCAAAGGCTGGTGCACACCAGGGCTGTTTCCAGCACAGGTCCTCCCATGGCACCCTTGTCAGTGTTAACAGTGACAAACAGGCATAGCAGCACAATAGTATCTTGATTTGGCGTTGCAACCAGGTAAGAGGTAAGTAGCTCTCTGGGGTGTGGCATGGCTGAGGAAGATTTGACTAGTGTGAGTTAAGCAAAAACGGGCTGGAAGTAGTAAAATATCTCCCATGAACGAAGTGAGTGTTGGTGCTGAAGGTGTAGACATGCATGTCTAGCCTTGTGGCTGTGCTAGTGAGGGTCTCTTTCTGTTTTCACTTGATGGCACAGTTCGTACAGTGACTATTACACAGACAATATCTTGTGCAGCTGGTTTTGTTTTTTTGTTAAAATGGCACATCTGTGCTGTTGCACAAACAGAAAATGTGCCGCATAGCTTGATTCTATGAGAAGATGAGAGAAGGTATTGATAAAAGGTGTGTTTATACTGCTAGAGCTCTGTCCAGGCTAAGTATTGTAATTATTTAACTTGTAGAGTAAAGTGTTGCACTCTGCTAACATGGGAAACATCGGAAGACAGATTTTATTATTGTTGTTGTTATTCTTTCTTGCATTGCTTTGTGCCTTCATTCTTGACAGACAGTGGTCACTGTGATGCCTGCTGTGGTACTGAGCTGTCTGATCCCTCCGTGACTTTGTCTTGTTGCTTGGTTTTAGGGACTTGAGTTGCTGAGTGTTCAGTGGTGTAGGTAGGTAAAAGGAAGGACTTGCAAGCTGCTTCTGTTGTTCCAGATTTTGAAAGAATATTAAATAATAAATAAAGGAAGAGTATGTAGATAAATGCAGAGAAGGGAAAATATGTTGAACAAATAAAATGACTGGATTTTCAAGCTTCCCATAGTTGCCTCTTTTCTCTTTTGTTGGTTTTTTTTGTTTTTCTTTTCTTAAAGCCCTCTCATGCCCGAGATTGACAGTACGTGACAGGTTTGCTGTATGCTCCTGACATGGATAGTTGAGCACAACCCCTGATGGAGGCAGGGTAAAGCTCTGCAAGATACTAAATGCCTTGTTCTACCTGCTTTTGTTTGAAAACCAGGTAGATTGTGTTAGAGCATATTGCAGCTTACTGTCCTTTTCTTCGTATGCGCAGTAGATTTTCCCCATTGTGCAACAGTGATGGCAGAGCACCAAGAGTGAAAATGGAGTTAAGTTTCCAGGATGGCCAGGATGGGTGTTTTTCACAGGCCACTGCAGTGCAACAACCCCCTTCACTGTTAGTGTCTGTCTGCCACAGCACTATTTCGAGTGGCTATGAATTATTCTTGTTGCTTCAAACCACTGAAGCAGAAGTGTTTACCCTACTGCTTTTTGTTTATTTTCCATCTAACAAACTGAGCTCCTAATAGTCAAAGTCAATGACTTCATTTGCAAGGTCAGCATGCATGCAGGTAACAAAACCACACACCTTAAAAAATTATTTCAGGTCTTAAGTCTTGATTTAAACAAATTTATTTAAATGGCTGTATCATTAAAGAGGGACAATCCCTTGTGTAGGTCTCCTAAATTGATTTAAGGCCTAGTCTGCATGTAGATTTTTGTGCCAGTATAATTATGACTGCAAGGGGTATGATTTCTTTAATGCAGTAATTGCTGTGGGGTCATTAGAAGTCCAGCTGGTGCGACTTGGCATGAGCATTGTTCTGCCAGCACTGTAGCACCTGTGTGTGGTCCAGGTTACTCCTGCTCCTGTGCAGGCATAAGTGGTCAGTTGCATACACCTTTGGAGTGTTCAGCTGGCACTGGTGTGTCCGTGTTGCAGGTATAGTCCAGCTCTAGGTGTATGCTAGCCTGTGCTCTGCATAAAGATGGGTCATTCGAGTGGTTTATGGTTGTGGACACTGTGAGGAATTCAGTTTGGCTTTTGGGTCACCGTGAGCTTGGAGACCTTTGAACAAAAGTCTCCAAAAGGTCTTCAAGCTTCTGTGCTTGTTCAGGAGCTGGCTATGCTGAAAATGTGAAGAGCAGAGGAGGACGAACCTTGCTGCCCTGCACAGCTGGCAGTGACCAGCCCTGTCAGACAAGAGTCATCCACCTGGCAAGTGTAAGCGTAATTGTTCTTGAGCACTGTGGATGCCTGGGATAGCTGCACTTCCAGATGGTGGAACTGGCATCCAGGATATCATAAACACCAGGTCTTATGAATACACAGGTTTGACTTGCAGACTAACAGGAGTTGCAGGGTATTGTGGAGGCTGAGAGTTTATCCCCGTTTCTCCTTTGGAAATATACCATAGCATCCTTTGTTTTAGCACAGCCAGGGCTAATGATAAAAGTTTGTTTTTTATCAGGCCTAACTCCTGAGTATGTGCATGCTGAAGAGCACAGAAAATGAGAACATGGTGTGAGGAACTTGCTTGGTAGTAATGTGAGAGTGAACATAGTGATTTAACACAGGGAGTAAAATTGCTTCTGTCATTTGCTACTGTGCTAGAGTTTATCTCAGGGTGAAAACTGGTGCCTTCAATTCCATCACAGCAGCAGTCACAGCTTTAGTGAAGCAGATGGAAGTGAAAAAAAGGCAGCACCTTTGTTTTGCATTCTGATGTTTCCATGGCTTTTATCAGCAATAAAGACCCTTGTTTTGGCACTTCCTTGCAGTGAATGTTTGGCTGTCTTCAGCTATTCCAACTGGCAATTTTTTGCCAGGAAATGCCCAGAAGGGAGGGCATGGTTGAATTAAATACTGTTTCTAGTGTACTGGGCTTCACATGGCTAATGAGAAGCTTTAATATAGAGAGCTTTTCAAAATCCAAATGGAGTCAAGCAAGGAGAGAGAACTATAAAATAGTAATTATCCTCACTGTGCTTGAGTGATGTTGCTTAAAAATGTGAAACTGAGGGCTGGGCTGAGCACTCCAAATTCTTTCTCTTGGTGTCTGTACATATAGTTTCATATATGTATAAAATTTTTTTAAAACCATTAAAGTGAAAAATATATAAATAAAAAATTCCTGGAAGTCCCTCCCCTTCCTTCACTTCCTCAGCCCATAAAAGACAATGCAAGTGTTAGTGTTTCATGTGGGGATAGGAAAGGGGAGAGAAAATAGCTGGGAGAACATCTGAAACAATTGCAGTTAAGTTTGTATGCATCAAAATAAATTCCAGAAATGTGCCTGAAAGCTGTATGTAAAAGCTTTGATTCTGATCGTGCTTGCTCCACTGTAAATGCAATTAAAGCTCTACTGGATCAAAGGAAATAGTTGAAATTTACGATGACATTATTGAGAACACATTGTGGCCCAAAAGAAAAACCAACTGTGCCTCAGGGAGAGGGGCCTGGCCTTGCAGATCTGTGTCCTCTCAGCAAAGGCATCTTTGTCAATTTAGGAAATGATTGGTGGGAGTCTTGGGACACAGTTCTGCAAACCTTTGATTACAAGTAGTCTTCTTGAATACAAAAATCATTGATTCCTTATAGAGAATATTTGTAAGGCACAGTAATTCATGTAGGTAGGAATTTGCGTGCAAACTGCTTTTGTACCAGTTAATCAAAAAATCTGAAGATAGAGCTATGTCTGTGCAATTCCATAGCTCAATATAGTTGTGTTTCTATAGCATATTATGGCAGCATGTCTACAGGAATGAAAACTAAGATGGAAAATATTTGGAGCAGAGGTGCATAGGTACCTTAGCCATAGCCTACAAAAATCTATCACTAAATGAGCGTGACAGAGCTTGCAGAACTCTTTTGTGACTTGCTGCTTGCCTTGAAGGAACTTGACAGTTTAGTGCTGGGAAAGATGCTTTGTGGTTAAACAGTATGAGATGCTTTGATAAGGACTTTCTTCTCAGGCAGAGTGCTAAGCAACACTCCCTGAGACTAGTTTGTGGATACAGCGTTATCCGAATGCATGAGAAGGTGTCCTGAATTTTAAATTCATGTTGCTGAAGAATTCTGTTTAAAAATCTGTCCTGAGATGCTTGTTTTGCAGGGGTGACATCTTTGCTAAACTAGCCAAAGTATGTGTGGACATGGCCTGTGACTATTGGCGTAGCTTGAGAGAACCACGAACCTGAAATGCAATTCTGAATATAATTTTTACTCCACCACATAGCCATTAGGAAAAAATACTTTGACGCATTGTATGCCTGAAATGAAGAAATTGTGTTCACAAGCCATCTTGCTTCTGTCTCACGAATGCTGTTCTGTTTGCTTGTGAGATTTAATGCTGTCTAGCAGACTTATTTATGCCTTGATTATAGTGCTGTCTCTCAGCTTGTCATATAAATTTAATTGTGATGGTACCATGGTTATCATTGTTGGAAATTACAGATTTGTTCACGTAGGCGAAGGTGATCCTTCACAAGGCCTGATGATGTGCACAGATGTTTCGGCAGCTGCTGAGACCACACCTGCTTCCATCTGTGTGCAGAGGGACCTGACCCTTTACATGTCAGGTGGGGATAAAATTGTTCCACTATACCCTTGTTGTGTGTTTGATGAGACTCCTGTTTGCTCTAAGCAAGAGTGGTACGATAAGAATTAAACCTCAGAATTCCTGAGCTTCCATTCTCTGTAACACAGGTTGTGTCTTTTAATTAGATTGCACTTACCTGCCTTCCTGAAGGTGGTTTCATCTTTCAGGATGCCCAAAACTACAGACCAGGGATGAGGGAGCACAGGGAAATGAAGAGACTTGCTGAAGTTTGTGTGGGGAGCTGGTGGCAGGGGCAGAAGGTGAGGCCTCTGAGGTCTGCTCTTGTTTTTCTCTGTGGGACCTGCTGCAGCTGGACGCTGTTGAGTGGATGATAATCATGGGAAGCACATCTGAGCTGCTGGAGGAGGACCAGTTGCTGTTACTCTGGTCGGAGCTGTTCCCTGGATGGTTGTGCAGGGGACTCCAAAACCAGGGTGGGAAGAGAGGATTGGGGAGAGTGCAGAGTAACCTGGTT
The DNA here is from genome assembly GCA_013399835.1 of Leptocoma aspasia. Lineage (NCBI taxonomy): Eukaryota > Metazoa > Chordata > Aves > Passeriformes > Nectariniidae > Leptocoma > Leptocoma aspasia. The sequence goes on from VXAX01006611.1 coordinate 1,348,833, forward strand.
CTCAGTGGAGAATAACCTCTACCGCTACTCTTGTTGGTGTCCCTTTTTAATGTGTACAGGGCAGCTTGTGAAGGAATTGCAAGGACTATTTGAGGCACTGAATATTTTGTGGGTTATTAATGTCAGTAATCAGCTTTCCAGTGTTGGAGCTTTATCTAACTGATGCTACAAAAAAATAGAAAATCTTACTAAGGCAGCTTACTATGAGCAGCGATGGCTCAGCAGCTGGGAGACTTGTGTATTTATTTTTAATGAAGTGTGGAGTTTCTCTTTAGAATTTGTTATGGCCCTCTGCACGCTGGGAAACCCCTTTCTTTAGCAAACAGGCAGGGCCTTTTTGGGCTGACTGGGGCAACTTCTGTTTTGGAGGATAGACAGTAGCATACACATCTGTAATGTTGGTTGCAAATACCTTGAGCATCACCTCAAGCTGATATGAGCAAGTTTAGATTTGCAGCTGCTGTTAGGAGTGCTTGAATGAAGTATCAAAAAAAATCTGTAATTTCATGTCTGGGCATTTTTTCAGCCTGTGGAGTGCTTGTGTGTGACCTCTTGCATTGTGAAGAATAATCTGATAGTGCTGGGTCAAAGTGAGTAGGGTGCTGGTTGTTGCTGGAGCTGCATGTACTATTCCCTGTGCTTATAGGGTATTTGCACTGGATGGAATTGCACTGTACAGTGTCATGAATGGTGTCTTTCTAGTAGATAGGAGTGTTAGTGCTTTACACCAAGGTGGTAAATGAATAAATAAGTAGGCATTAGAAAACATTTCCTTTCCTTGGTGCCTGACAGAAAATTGTGGGATGATGCTCTAACTGCTAAGTCAGGTTTTGGCAGATGACTTAAGGCTTTCTTGAAGAGTCTTAAATGTAATGTAACAAGTGAGTTATTAATTGGCTTTGTGAGCTCTTTGGTTGAATGACAAAAGACTGGATTTTGAGGCTTTTGCTTACTGTGGGGAGGAATTACTTTTACATTTCTTTATTGAAAAGGATGCATCAAAGAATTAACAGCAGAGAAGTACAGGAAACTGGTTTTTTACTCCTAGAGGATATTAGTTTTACTTGCATTGCAGCTCTGGACCAGGATGATGGATACATCTAGGTTTTTATAACTATCTTTCTGGTCTTAGTATGTTAGCCTGCATTCCATGTGGATTATGTTGCTTGCAGCTAGGAAGTCTGTAGGAAGCAAGTAGATCATACGGATTATACTCTCATGATTGTAATGAGATATATTCTTTGTCTGTGTATCAAAAATCTCTAGAACAAATGTCAGATGGGATTGTGATGTAGCAATAGGCTTGTGAAGTTGCTGCAACTGTTGATGCAGGAAAAAACGAGAGTGTCACATTCTTCCAGCCTTGACAGCAAATAAAACATATTAATTTGTAATTTAGTATTGTTCATAGAATATATATCTGTAGTAATAAGATCACCTTGACAGTCTGTCTTTTTCTCATTATCTGTTCTTTTATCCCCAGGCTGGTCTCGCACCATAAAGCCTGTCAGGGCCTGAAACTAGTTTTAGGGAAATTAGTGCGGATAATTGTGCTGCTTCAATTTTCTTGCAGCAAACAGTGAGGGTAGTTTCTTGATTGGAAAAAAAATAAAATATGGCCAGAGAGGAAGAGAAGTCAGAAAATTAGTCTCGGACTGAGACAAACTCTGTAAGTCTGCTAGGAGAATTGTGTAGCATGAGCCTCTGTTCTGATTTAATGCAGCTTTACTGTCCCAATCTCTAAATCTGTCATTTCCAAGACTGTGAGAGATTAACTGATGTGAACAACAGTTAGGATATTAATTAAAATGCTGTGGATGATGTGGGGAACATCAAGCCTTATGTGCTTTAAATAGAGAAACTGGTGAATATATAATTCAAAATGCCTTGAATTTTCAGTCTTGGATCTTGTTTCTTCTTCTTTTGGATGCTCAAGTAACTGTAAATTGCTTCACAGGGCACAAGATAGTAAAAATTCAGGCATTTATGCTCAACTGTTCATTTTGGTAGGATCAAAGTGATTTCAACTGGCCTGTTGCTTTTCAGTCATGGAAACCAGAAAAAAAAGGCCTGTGTGGAGCAATCTGAGATTTACCTTTACATTTCCTAGGAGAATTTAATCTTTTTTTTCCATGTTGATATCCCCCTGTGCTCATGTAACTCAAATTCTTTCCCACAAAAATATGGATGCAGTCATTCCTTATTCCTCCTTGGGATTAGAGGTGGACCAGGTGAAGAACACTGAGTAGTTGTGGATGGGATTCCCGTGTGTCTCTGATTCTCAGTTTTGCAGATCCTATAGCCTTTAACATGTCTGTGGCTTTTTTTTTTTCCTGTTCTTATTACATTTCCCATGAGAAGTTTTACAATGATGGGAAACTCTCACCTCTGTTGGTAGCTGCAGGTGTTGGAGCCCATTCATTTGAAGCACATCAATAGCAGTGAGTGATCACAGGCAGAATAATCTTGCAGAGCTCTTATTTTCCAGACTGCCTCAGTACAGCAGTGGGTGTTTTGGGTTAAAGTGTGGGAGAAGGGAGTTATTCCCCTGGGCAGGGTTGGACCCCTGGGCAGCTTGTCCCTCTCTCCATTTGTGTAAAGCAGTGGAATAGATGCAGTTGTCCTTCAGGCAGTGGGTTTGTTAGGCATCAGTGCAGAGGTGTCTGCCACTTGGTGGGAGGCTAACTGTGAAAATTCAAGCAGAATCGCATTCAAGGTCAAATGCTAAAAGATTCACAGCCCTGAAGATCTCACTGTCTCTGAAATTTTTGGCCATTCAAAATCTTCCAGATTTCGCCCCTGAGAGCTTGATCAGGAGTGCATCAGGCGTGACCCTAATGGAACTTCCACATGCCTGAAGCCTAAGGACTTGAAAGCCTTCTGATCTGCTATTGGCAAAAAGTCATCTGTTTGAAGTCGCTTTCTGTTTAGCAGTTATTGTTTTGTCCAAAATTCCAAAGAAAATGGTCTTTTACTGAAAGCAGCATTACAAGAGATGGAAAGCCAAACCCAGTTGCTTGCATTGTCTCAGTATTTCCGTGAGATTGAAAGAAGTGGCCAGACCAAGTTGTTTTTCTTTACAAACAAATACTTTTTTTTTTCTAGTGCAAAGCTTGTTTTATGGCTCGTGCCTTTTTGCCGGGTTTTATCTCAGAGGAGTAAAAAGCTGTAAATACTGGGAGTGGGATAAAGAGAATGAAATTTGTGATGGAAATGTGCAGTGGGCCATAATTGGGCCATGCTGCCACTGCTGTCTGCACAGCAGCAAATTTTAGTCAGATCAGAGCATATTGGTTTCTTTCTGCGTGGCTTACTTACATTTGGTGGCCTTTGTTTGGCTTGTTACCTTTGTTTGGAAACAGTGCCAAAAAAAGAAGTGACTTATGGGGGGTGGCGAGTAGCATGGGTTGTTGAGGTTAAGGTCCTGTATTAGGAGTAGAAACCACCTAAGTCTTCTTTCTGCCCCCTTTGCAGGAGACAGACACTTGCTGCAGGTTCCCTGAATGTCACAGCAACGTGGCAAGCCTTGCCCAGCCTTGTTGGAAGTGGTGAAAAGGCTTAGCAGTGTTCTCTGGCATTTCTTGTCTTTGAAAACGCACTGCTTGAAAACTTCAGATAACATTTGCCTGGAAGAGGAGGATGTGTTTCAGTTAAATGATAAGAGGGGAGGGGCTGCTCTCTGGGCAGAGTGTGAGACACCTCCCTTGTTAGAAACGGGGAGGAAAAATAGATGAAAACAAAAAAGGGAAAGGCACCCCGTCATGCTGACTAATTTGGCCTGAGGAAGGCAGCTGAATAGAGGTCGGCAGGGGAGGGGATTGGGAGAGTGCTGGAGCAGGAGGGAACAAGCGTCAATGCAGCAGGCTGTGCTTCTGGGACGAGGCTTGCAAAAAATGGAAGCGGAAAGAGGGTGTAGCTCTTGTTACTTTCAAATTCCCTTGTCTGCCCTCCCTCTTGCCTGGGAGCTGATCCCTGTCTCCCTCCCTCCCACTAGAGGCTGTGGGCTGCTTGTCTGGAAAGGGCTGTGCACCAGTTGCCCCTAGGATGTGCTGCAGGGGCTCACGTGGTGGTGGTGGTGGTCCCCTGACAGTGAGATGCAGCTGAGAGGAGAGGGTGGGGCAGGACCTGAAGTGAGGTTTGCATTACTCTGGGAAAGGGTAAACTGAGAGGGAGGAAGACATCATTGACTTCAATGAGAACTGTCACACATCTCCAACACAAAGATGCAGTGAATTAATGAACCTTCCCTGGAAGTGAAAATGCTAGCCATATGCTTTGGTGGTGAAAAAGGTTAAACAAAGTGTGTTACCTTTACTGTATTCTCTTTAAGCTGTCTTGAACTTTCCAGAGAAAGACTCTGTAAAGGCTCTCTCCCTGTGGACATGAACTTCAAAGATCAAGATTCCTGAGTGGAGGAATAAAGCAACCTGTCTGGTGCTGCAAACTCCCCACTGAGGTATCAAGAACTATTCTGGTCAGGCAGAAAATGCTTTGGGCACCAAGTGCACCAGGTTACTGATAAAATCGCTGTGATGGTGAAGGATGGAAAGCTAGCCTTCCTTTAGAAGATTAGGAAGGCAGAGAGGCACAATTAGAAATTCTTGTTTATTAAACAGGGGTGATGAATAGGTGTTTCAGCATCAATAAGCCATGAGGCATTCGATAAGAGCTTGTTGAGTAACTCCAGAAGTTTTTGCCAAACACGGTAAGGTCTGTTTGAAGTGACCTGGCGTGTGTCTGTGTGCGCCACAGCCTCCCACACTTTCAGGTATATGAGTTGTCTTCCCAAGATGATTGCTGATCCCAAGATGACACTGGCAGATGGCCAGTGTCACCTAGCCTGAACTCAACCTGTGTGTAGAAAATGGGTAAAAAAGTCTGTACATTTTTTAACTTTGATTTTTTTTTTTAATGAAGAGGGCCCCCAGATCAATGCTTTTCTTCATGTCCTGAAAAGGGAAAAGCACTGGTCCAAGCTCCATCAGAGCTTGCTCTTGGTTGCTGCTTTTAGCTCTGTGTCACAACCCTGCCATCTGCCTTGTTTTGCTGAAGCCACCCAGCTCCTCATAGCGAGGGCCTGTAAAGATCTGTGTATTAGCCTGGCCTGTGCTATGATGCTGCCTGATTTGGCAGTGGTTCCCATGCAGTGTATTTCAGGTGTGCAGCAAGCATTACAGTTAGGTGGGCTCAAACTTGCTTGCTGTTGTTTGAATAGAGTTAAATGCCCCAGTGATGCTGTTACCCCTGCAGCCTTCTTCACTGAGACACTTTCCTAGTGCATGCAGTACTTGAGTGCACTCCAGGCAGCTCCAACCAGTGGCTTGTAGGCAAGAAATTGCTTGTGGGTGTCTTCAGACTGATCTGTGCTTCAGTCATGGCCAGTGTAGAGGGAGAGCAAACTTAAGTGTTGTCCATTTCTCACTAGGTTCACAGTAGTGGCACATTTTTAAACACTGGGCTTGGAAAGGAGAGCTAAGGGAGCTGTTACTGTGACTTGCTTGACTTGGTCCCATGAACAGCTCAGCCTTTTCCTAACATGGGTATGACTACAGTATGCATGACTTTGTATAGTTGAGCTATGTTTTTCTCCTCCTGGCTCCTTTTTATGCAAGTTTTTCTCATGTGAAATATTTTGGATTAGATGAGGTTTACAGGGAGGAGTTGACATTACATTTCAAGGTTTGCTTCTGCTCTTGCATTGGCATACTGACATCATATCCCCTGGGGTCAAATCTCTGGGATGAGAGCCAGTATGTAAAAAGATTTTTTTGCAGGGTGGAGGAATATCTTGTAATTTCACCCCCTGAGTTCGACCTCCCCCTCTTACACTGCTTGTTCATTATTTCAGATTCCACCTCTACAAGAAGTAAGAAAAGACTGTGTTAGTTATCCCTTTTCATCATAATTTGTGCTTAACCATCTGCTTAGGAGGCATTGATGATACTGCATGCAGCTTGATCTCCTCCTGACTCGTTTGTGAATTGCTGGTGCATCCCTGTATGCTGTTAAGCCATCTTTGAAGCTCACTGTGTCACAGCAGCATACATGAGGGGTAAATCTACTGAAGTCAGCCAAGTGGTACCAGCGTGAAACTGGAGTGACCAGAAAATCATGTCTCCTTTCTTCTGGATTATGTATAGCAGAGAGGGGTGAAAGCTTCAAGTGAGCAGAGAAAATTTTGAAAGCAGCTTTTTGATTTCCCTACCAAAGAGTCTGGCCAAGTACGCTGAAAGTAATTCCAGAGACCACAGGCTGATTTGCAGTGGATCCCTGGAGTTGCATAAACAGACAATGCATTATTCATGAGGTAATTGAGCCTTTGCCCTGCTCCAGCAGACTAGGACAAGCAGAAATGTGCTTGCTTCCTTCACCTGTTTCTGTGGGCCCTTTGGGAAGGCTCTTGCAGAGCAGAGTGGAGAAGGCTGCTGATACAATTAGGCTGATTTGCACTGTGACTCAGGGGCAGTTATGGGAAGCCCATATGAATTCACTTGCTGCTTGTTGCTGCTGTGTTTGTCAGACAGCAGTCAATGGGGATCAGAAGTCTGGGGTGCACAAAAATGATTCAGGAAGAAAAGACTGCCTAGGTACCAGTGTACCTGTGTGCTAGCCCCATGGGCTCAAGAACATCTCATCCTTGTTCCTCCTGCACTTGTTTGCAGAAAACAAAGATAACAGTAATTTTCATTAGGAGCTGTTGAGTGTGGCCTCCTTCAGTGTATTTCGGAATCATAATCTTGGAGAAAGCATACCTCACTCAGCAGGAATTCAGCAAATCCAATAACAGGCTTATGATGCTGGATTTGGCATGAGAGGTTTCGGCTCAGCTGACCATAAACTGACTGGAGAGCAGAAGGGCCTGCCCTTGTTTGTACCCACAGCTATGATGTTCATATAGGATGTGTTTGTGGGAGAACTAGGTGTTGTGTGTGGTTTCTCCTTGAAGCATCTTGTCACAGGGAAGCTAAGTAGACATAGAAACATGGACTTGGAGCAGTTGAAGTGGGCACAGAAAAAGGAATCTGGTTGGTGGCTATTGCCCTTTTCCTTCATGCTGTGTTTGTCAGTCTTGCAAGTTCCACATCTGACTACTACCTTAGTAGCTTCTCTCCTCTCTGATTTTATTCTAGGAACAATGCTAAAATGACATTTTGCTCCCCTCCCATCCTCCGCTGCTTACTTTGCCATCTAAGCTCTGAGCTACAACAGTTGTAATATTAATGTGCCATGAGCAAAACCTACTAAAATACTGTGATCTGACAGGGAGCAGATGAATGTTGTCATTTGAATGTATTCTGCCAAATTTTACTTAGTGTTGTGTGTGTAGCAGTGGATATTTTAGCTGGTACAGATGTGCAATAATGTTCTTAGTCCCTCTCTTGTAATAGTCACAGGTCATTGCAAAAAAAAAGATGTTCAGAGAGAGGGTGGCATAATCACGCCATTCCATAATCATACTGGAAGAACAGGTCTTATGTCTTCAGAATAAGCTGCTGCAGATTTGTCATGAAAACAACCACTTAGGTTGGGTTTGTCTCTGACAGACCAGCTCTCTTACTGTGTCTTATGTTTGCAGCCGTTTGAGACAGACAAAACTGTTGAGCTCACCTAACTAATCCCCTGGACAGAGAAGAGTTTTCTCTACAGCATATTTTTGTGATGTATCTAATCTTAAATATTTTCCTTTATGGGAATTCCATCACAATGATCTCTCCACTGAAAGAGGTACTTCGTAGTCAAGCTATACTGTCCTTTCTTAATTTAATCCCATTATTTCTATGTAACTCCAGTTTTTAATACCTTAATGAGTTCTCTTCAATCCTTGTTGTTCCATTCTTGGAATTCACATATACCTGTAGTACATTGATGTCATATTGTCTGTTGGTGTGATTGAGGAAATTACCTCAGTTTACTAATTCCTCACATAATCTACTAAACTGCATTTAGATGCCATTAAAATGGGTTGGGGGTTAGGCCACTGTGACAGATAAGGTTGAAGCTAAATAATCCCCCAGAACGGTTTCCAGCTGAAACCATATCCCAGTGGTGTACTAAAAAGCAAAAATAATGTTGTGGTCACAGTCCATCTTCTGGTGTGTGGTCAGATGACCCATGAGAGCATCTAAACCATTTAAGGCCTGCGAAATCAATGCTGAATGTGTAAGCAGTCACTGTTGTAGAGCTGTCTGGATCAGAGAAGCATGCACAAGAAAATTGTGTTTTCCAGACCTTTTGCAATGGCTGTTACCAAGGGGTTGTGTTTTCCCTCCGTAGCCCTACAAGCAGTCTGCAGGATGTGGCTGGTGTGCTTTGACACTGCTCTGCTCCCTGTGAAGGCAGGCTGCACAAGGGTCTTGGGTCTGACGTGCCTGTCGATCACGGCCGTGTCAGATAGGTGGGTAGACAGTGACTGTGATTTTTCTTTTTCAGCTCTTCAGTGAGCAGCTCAGTCTATTCATTGCAAGCCTGCCAGCAGCTCTTGCCATTCAAGTGGGTGATGTTCTAGCAGCATTTCAGAGCTGGCAGAAAAGGGCGATGATCAGATGCAGCCAGTTAAAAAAACTAAGCATATGCTTTACAGGAACATTTGTTCTGTATGCCTGAGCTGAGGATGGAATTTCACAGTGTCAAGGCAGAACAGTCTCACAGGGGAAATAGTGGTCTTTTCGAAGCTTACTTAAATATTAGATGCTCTGAGATGACATGTCAGCTCTGCATTAAGAAGATCAAGGATTTTGCTGCATCAGGAAACCCAGAGGTGAGCACAGCCTGCTGAGCACAGAGGTCTTGTTAGTGAACATGCTGTGGGTGTTACAGAAGCATAGCTAGAGTGGATGGGATTACAAGAAACATTACAAGAAACATAGTACCATACATTAGTATGGTACTATTAGACCCTGGGGATTTGTAGATTTACTGCCCAGATTGTATCAACACATTATAAAATACATGTAAAGTTGCAGCTGAGGTGATACCTCATGATGGGAGAGGTTCCCTCAAACAAGTTCCCCCTTGCATGCTGAGTTTTGAGGGACAGTTTCTTCTGTCTCTTTAAGGTGCCGTGGGAGACCAGTCTCATAACATAATGAAGTTAGGTTACCTACCCTGTGTCAGTGCCCTTAATCTCAGAAGAATGGCTGAGAGCTGCATGAGGATGGAAGCTGAAGCCCCCATTCTCTTGGGCATTTGTCCCATTCTGGGTTGGATGCACTGGTGTGAATGCTGTGGAAGAAATCGTAGTTGCTCTTCTGTTCAGGAGCACATACAAGTCTCTGGGGATGTCAGTCTCATGCTTCCACCAGCTTTAAATTCACAGAATGATAAAATGCAATTGCTGTGTTAAGAGACCCAACTGTAATACATGAAGAGTGTGTGGCACATTAAACCTGTCTGGTTCATATGGAAACTCATGTATAATTCACAGTTTCTGTAAATATGTCAGTTTAATGCTTCTTTGCACCTATCAGCAAAGCTCTGTCTCCCTTGGGTTACTCAGACCTGACAGCTTCTGAAACTGGACCCTGAATTGTGTGACAGACGGTGCTGAACTCTGAATATTGCTGAATAACGACTAATTTCAAATTCAGAAAAAAAAAAATCCTACAATCAAAGCTGTTTATTAAAGTTCCTCATTGTCCCCTTAGGGCAATTTTAAAACTTCGTCCTTGTTATGATGGAGGAACCTTTTACTTAGTAGAGCAAGATTGTACCAGCAGTAACCAAGCTTTGGTTATTTGGTTATTCTTCCCTGGACATGTTCCACCAGCATCAAGAAATGTAACATAATGCAGTTGTTGGTCATCTTAGAGTTCTTTCATATATTTATTTGTAGTGTAATTCATACAATATTTTCTTGTAGACTGTAGCTCCTGAATAAGAGTCACGTGCTAACCTGTGACAAATGTGCCATGCCACAAGGCTCTTGGTGACTGGTGTGATGTGTGCCTACTTCTTATTAACTGAATTGCCTGTATTCCATGGATAAATTGAGTTGTGCTTTTGTAAAGCCTGTGAGAATGCATGATTTTGTGTGTTTGGTGCTTGCAAGCCCTCCTTGTAAGTGACAACACTGGTCTCTTAAGTAGTCCATAGTAAGTAACAGCTTGATTTAGTCACTGCTCCTTGGAAAAAAACCTGAAACACACTATATGCACTATGAAAATAATGTTAAATAACAACATGTTTTATTGTGGCTCAGTCAGAGATACTGATAATTTTAAGAGCTGTTGGATGGTAAATTGTTAAAACACTTTGCTCTGCAGGATGCTAGTATAGCCTGGGCTGAAGCCAAAGTCTGTACACATATAAATGAGTTAGTTGTCCAGGGAATTTGCCTGCTTTGGACTGGGTCCTTTGGATGAGATTTTCAGAAGCAGTCAGCAATGCTCAACTCCATGACCCTGACTTCAGTGGGAGGGGAGAACCCAATCCTACTGGATTTAACATCATCTTTGAGTGACTCAAAGGCATTGAAAAGAGGAAAAATCATCTGCTTTTTCAAGTCAGTATAAATTCTCTCAAGAGCTGTTTTTACAAGTGACTGTACAAGTTACAAGGCTCTCTTTACCACATGGTCAGTATGAGTTATTTTTCTGCACACAGATGAGTCAAACCAGGGGCAGTCTGACTGGTGTGAGTCTGTATTGCTAAACAGCTTTTTGGCGGGAGCTGAGACCCCTCTTCGGGAAATTTAATGTGTATAATGTGAAGGGAGCTAGAGCAAGAGGCTTTAACATCTGGAAGCCCTCCCGGGGCACATCTGAAACTTTGTTTCCCTGAGCTCTGGTTCCTTATCCAATGTCATGCTGTCAGTTATCACATTCTAACAGCTAGCGGAAGTTGTGTGGCTACCTTCCTACTCTGTTGAAGAGTTTCATGGTAATTCTTTATTCTTTCTTGAATTCCCATAATTCCTCTTTTTGGGAAACAAAACAAAACCTATCTATAATAAAAACAAGAGCAAATATAACAGCACAAAAGCTGGCTGCTCTTTCCCACTGCAGCTATCTGACCCAAGCAGCCTTTCCCCTATCTCCTTCAAAGCCCTTCATTTAAGGGAAGGGAGTGATTACTGAATCATTAAGGATAATGGCTATTTACTTTTGGAAACAATGGACTTGATGAACTACAAAAAATAGCCTGATTTTTAGAAGTGCATTTGTCTTGGAGAAAACTTAGCTGGGTTTTGGGGTGGAAATACGTACATTTTAATGAGGTGGTAAAAAGTGACCTTTTGTTCTGAGGTAAATCACAATTTTTTTTTTTTTTTTTACTCTTGAGGGCTGAAGTCCACAAGCATGGACCCAAGCTTGGAAATGTCGGGCTGAAAAACAATATTAACGTTTGAAGTAAAGAGCACAGAATTTAAAACTTTATAGTGATTACAAGTTGTCAGAGTTACCTAACACCTTGCTAGGATTTCCTGTTTATACCTCGTACGTTTTTACCTCTGTATGTTAACGTACGAATTTGCTCTGACTACTGTAGGATTTTGCCACGTAATCATCAACATGTGGAAAACTGCTCCTGTTCTGTAGAATCACAGAATGGTGTGGGTTAGAATGGACCTTTAAATCCCAGCTAGTCCAGCCCTCCCTCCTGCCATGGCAGGGACACATTCCACTACATCAGTGTGCTCAAAATACATACCTGGTCTCGAACACTTCCATTGATGGCATACACACATTTAGGTGTTTAGTCACGTCTGCTTAGGTTTACAGTGTAATTAAAATGTGCTGAGGCAAGGGTAATAGAGAGGGTATTACTGTGCTAATTAGCATATTATTGTAAAATAAGGCATACTGCTGGATTTGCTTTGTGAGCTGGGTTGAATTACAAACTGGAGGTAGTGGTGGTTGGGTAGCAGAATTATTTTCCTTCCAGTTTTTCTCATAGTCCTTCCAATTCACTTGACTCTGGAGCTTGGAAAATGTGTGTGTTACCTATAGCCTGGGCTGAAACAGTGACTCCTGCTCTCTTGTAAGTAATTCTGGCATTTATATGGAGTTATTTCTCAGGGTGTGTAGTCTTAGTCACTCTGGACTTGAAAAGTGGGAGTAAATGGCACTGCAGACACAGCTGAAGAAAGTGTTTGGCCTTTCAGAAGACGCCCTGACAGGGTGCTTGACAGTGGTACAGATGTGCATGGCAGAGACTTTGGATGCAAGATCCTGCTGCTGTTCATGATTGCTGTGAAATAATCACTAACAGCTGAGTGTTAACCTAATGAAGAAATACTAATAACAGACTGCACAATGGCAAGGAGATAAATAACACAGGAAGATCAAAACTGGGGGAAAAAATCCATCAGAGTTTTGACCTTATGGAGATCGCTCTTCAGAGACAAGTGACTTGTGACAAGTCTTAGGTGAAAGTGCCCTAAAAGTGGAGGTAATCAGAGTAACCCAAGTCTTACACACATTTGATAAAATGGTGTGGCTGTACCTTTGGCTTTGGCAAATTAGGGTTGCAGGTTTAAGCCCTTTGCATTTTATGAAACCCTAAGCAACCTTTTGATGCCCGTGCATGCTTTCTTCCTGTGGAGAGCTCCAGGAGCATTTCTTGTCAGGGACAGACAGATGTGCTATCATTGCCTTCTGCTGGGCCTCTGCTGGGGTACACAATCCTTAGCAAATGATAAAATGTGAAATTTGTGATCAGTGTTTGAAGACAAAGTCTCCACCAGTCCCAATACTGAACTCTGTAGGGCAACTTGTAGTTGGATTTTTTATTACTAGACTCCTTGCTTACTCAAAGTTTTTGCATAAAATACCCGATGATTTCACTGGTAGAATATGAGGATATGAATCTTATTTATGCCACTGTATTTCCTCCTATGGTAGAAATGCTTTAAAATGTTCTTGTAATAAGTATATAAATATTTTAAAGGGGTTTTAAACTTAAGGGAATGTAGTGAAGTGACCTCTGTGCTATTAAGAACCAGACTCTCTTATGTCTGAAGGGGGTTGTTCTATTGGCATCTGATAATATGTTCCAATTTATAGGGCATCTGTTTTTCAGTGAACATTGCAAGCTTAACTCTGTCAGCTGGCTGAACTTTTGGTATAGGGACAAGGTCATCATTCAGTGCTTGTAAACTGAACAAGTAAAGCTTCCCCACTTCTGCTGCTGTCTTTGCCCTCCAGGAGACATATCAAAGACTTTGGCAGAGCCTCTTTTTTATTTTTTTTTCAGTTAAATTTTAGATAATTTCAGCATTTATTGCCCTTTCTGCTGTTGCTTAGATCAAGTGGCATTATGTGATCTAGCTTGTCTTTGTACAGTGGATGAACTTCTGTCACATGTGTGGTGTCTCCCACGTTCTAATGACCTTCAGCAAATAAATGCTTATTATTTCCTGGTTAAACACAAGAATTAGATGCTTAATAACATATATATTGGCAGTTTCATTTCACACATAGTTCCTAAGGGCTTCATGCTAAATCAAAGGAGTGATTCTGAAGTACAATATGGCTAATTTGTCTCACAAAAAAAGCATTTTTATAACAAAGTAGTAACTTTGTGATCTTTCTTTAGAAAATACAAATAAGTATGTGTGTATAAAAAGGAGGAGCATCACCCTTTAAGAATTGTGTGCAGCTTTTGGGTAATTTTAAGCTGTTTTATTGCAAATGCTTTGTTTTATTAACAGTGTGCAGTCAAGGTGACCTAAGGTATATAGAAAGGCACAATATCTTTTATCTGATGAACTGATGAAGTTTGGGAAAAACTCCAAGCTTTCAAGCACACAAACATTTGCATTATGGGTTGGGATTTTTGTTGTTGTTTTTTGTGTTTTGTCGGGTTTTTGAGTTACAGGAGCCTTAGTGAGTGAGACAGAGATGCTAAACTTCAGCAGACTTTCTGTTCTTTAGTTTAATTTTGTGTTCTGGCAGTGAACTGTGCTAAAGCTCTTTCCACTTCACTGATGCATGCCGGAAAAGTGTAACTAAGAGCTTATGTAGTTTTGAGCAGACACTGCAGTAAAATTCCCTTCTGACCCTTTTTGCCTTTCAGGCTTTTGCCAATCCTGCCAAGTCACCTAAAAGGCTGGATTAAAAATAACTCACACAGTCAGAGCTGGTTAATTTGTGCTTGGTTTGTATGTCTGGACAAGCAAAAGGTTCTCTTTGGTGATTTGGATATGCTTTTTGCCATTGCCTTGTTTTAGGGCCGCCTTCTACTATAGGTTTGACCACATATGAATGTGGTTGCATCCCTTCAACATGCACAAAGGACAAGATTTTTTTTCAGGCAGGAGACATGGCTTTCCCATCTCAAGCATTCCAGACTACAGCAGCTGAGGCTTTCAAGTAAGGAAGGTGGAAGCACAACAAGAACAAGAACAAAACCAGGGTGAGAGTTGTATTTTCCTGCCCTGGCAACTCAAAACTGCTCCCAGATACAAAGATGTCTAGTTGGTGCCCTGCATGCCGTAACGGAGCCAGGCTGATGATCAGCAGCAGTGAAGCTGCAGTAGCAGAGACATCAGCACACCCTGTGCAAAGTCACCAAGCATCCTGTGGTCTGTGAAACTCCACACTGCTGTGGTTTATTGCTATTGCTGCTAGAGAAAAACTCACTCAAGTGTGTCAGCACGTGCAGCAGTCATATTGTGCTTGCAGTTTAGACATGAGCTCGGAGAGCAGTGGAAAGATGTTGTCTCCACGGGTGTAAGGAAACACCAAGCGTGACTCCCATGACTTGGAGTGGGACTTTTTACAAGGGTATGTAGTGATAGAACAAGGGGTAGTGCTTTAAAGTGAAAGAGGATGGGTTATTAGATATTAAGAAGAAATTTTTTACTGTGAGGGTGATGAGGTACTGGAGCAGGTTACCTGAGAAGTTGTGGATGCCCCATCTCCTGAAGTGTTCAAGGGCCAGATTGGATGGAGCTTTGAGCAACCTGATGTAGTGGAAGGTGTCCCTGCCCACGGCAGAGGGGTTGGAACTAGATGGTCTTGAAGGTCCTTTGCAACCCAAATTGTTCTATGGTTCTGTGACTCCAGTATGTGTTACAACATCTCACCTTCAAAATGGGGACAAAGCTTAAAATAAGGTAGTGGGAATATCTGTGTAGGCCTTATTGATTGTTCTCATTCAGGGTGGTGATTCCATATGGTGATATTGTATGTGAGTTTATGACTGACTGAATGGGCTAAACTCAGGCTTGGCTTTCACTTGTTAAGCTATGCCGAAACCTGAAATAGTTATAAGAACAGAAACAGTACTGCTGCAGCTGTAGATATAAAGGTGGCTAACACCAGTGTAGTTTCTTCCTTTAAGAAGAGTGGAATAAGCTATCCTAAAATAAAGCATGGTACAGATAAAACTGTTACTACAACAGACAGCCTAGAGAACCTGTGAGTACTTGGGAAACATTTTAAGAATTAGTCAAGGATTTAGACCAATTGTTTCCCAATTCTGTGGGTGGCTACTAAGCTAAAATAGTACTTCTCCTGTAAAATATTTATCTTACTTTAAAATTCCAGATTTACATTCAAATAGCAAAAGTAGTGGTGTGTTTTGTTCACTCACTTCTGTCACTTGACTGTTTTGGTACACAGAGTACTTGCATCCAGAGCAAGTGAAGATGCATGCGACCATATGGATATGTGATCCATATGGATCTGCACATGGAACATACATACAAAATATTGTCATTTTACGTATTATAATACCATAGGCCATATTTGGCACATGAGCAAGACTGTACTGTGCTAGGCACTGTATCAACACAGAGCAGAAAGCTGATTCTGTCTGATGAGCTTTCCATCTTTACAGAAATCAATATAGATGGTACATAAGGGAGTGCGGAGAAAGCAAGGGCATAAAATTTTTCTGAAGCCAGATGTCAGTTCTCACACAGAAAAGTTGACACAGAAAATAAAATGCAGGAGAGAAGCACTAGCAATAGGAAAGGCAGGATGAAGAAAAGCATGAAATGATTTGTTGGAAAATCAGATACTTGGGTGATAGGGGAAGCTTCACAGAGTGATCAGAAGCAGGAATTAATGGGTCAGCAGTGAGCAATGATAGAGTGAGGGTAAGAGATGGAAAGGCTTGAAACCAAACATAAGTTTGATGCAAGAATGCATCTCTGAGAGAGAGCTGATGATAGTGACAGGTTTGGGCTGTGATATTTGCCATAGCCATTTGGATGGAAGAGAACAAGCTTCTCCTTATCAGGACTGGAGGAAATGATGTTGGAGTTGCTGAGATGTTTGGCACCGGATGCCTGAGAAAGGAAGACCTGTACAAACAGTGTGTAAAAACTACATTCAGGATGTGCTGTCTACCCCTTTGTGTTAACACAGGTGAAAATAAGATGTGAATTTAAAGTGAGTTTTCATTACTGATTACTCTGCTTGCAGGTAGCTCTGTTTGGGAACAACAGACCCATTTTTCTATTTAGCTTAACCCTTTTCAAGTGAAACTGCAGAGAGGCATGTTTCTGGTCTGGAAGAAAAGTATCCTCCTGCAGAATGGAGGAAATCAGGAGAGGCTATTAGGATAAACTCTGTCTCAGCAAGAGCTTGAGTGTAATCCAGATCTGTAGACATAAATGCAGTGCATATCCAAGCTGACAGCTAATGGTGCAGGGATGAGCTCTGTTGTCCTCAGGCAAGAGGAGGCAAAATAAGCATTCCCTTTTACTGTGTTGTACTTCAGCTGAAGGCTAGATATTGTAGATGTGCTGTCCAAAAGACAGGCCAAGCATTTACTGAGTGCTGAAAGGGAGTAGCCTGGAAGTAGTCATACATTAGTGTGTCATCAGTTTGGATACAGTTGCAACTGCAGATAAAATTTTCCAGGGATAAGATGCAGAGGTAGAAAAGAAAATCCAGTCAGAGCATTGTATGTAACAGAACATGGGAGAGAGGGTTGAGGAGAGCATGAGTAAAGCAGGAGAAATAAGGTTTGGACAGAGTCATAAAATTATGGCTTTTACATGTCCTGAGAGACGGCATGGATAATTGTATTAGTACTGTTGTAGTATTGTAAGGTCTCACTAGTGATGTTGAATGCTATATGGTTAATAATGTTATAGTGTTTGTGTGATAAGGAATATCAGCAATCAGTGGTTATATTAGCACTCTAATCTTGGCAAACAATTGAATTAACATCGTGTGTGAGAGTAATGAGACAAGAACCTTATGCAGTGATTGATTGCTCAGTGCCTGCACTACTGCTCAGTTAGGGAAAAGTGCAGAGTTTTTTTTCTGATTTGGTGAAAGATTTCAGCTGTAATCAATGGGAATTTCTGCCCTCAAGAACCAAGCAATGTAGCAGTCTTTTGTTACGCTGTGATTACATTAAATATTAAACTTTCCAAGAAATGAATAATCTGTTAGTCAAATATAAACTATAAACATGGCATGAATTCACTATTCCGTTTGTCTGTTTCATTTGAAGCAGGTGTAAAGCTCCTGCCATTTTGGTGGGATAGCAGTTTGTACTCCGCTTGATCCCTGTGCTGATACATGCAGCAGTGCAGTGTATGGTGTAATTCAAGTTGTTACAGATATGGTTGAGTTTCAGAAACAAGGCTGGAGCAGAAATAGAGGATCATGCACAAGGATGTTTTGCACAAAGAGATTCTCATCTTAGATGAACCTGTGTTTTCTGGTTTACTGCTTTTTGCCTGTTAACTGGTTTTTGCCTTGACTTTGCAAGAGTGATCAAGATATGTTGAATACCCAGTGAGGAATGCTAGTGCCAGATTGCCTTACTGCTGTTTCTAATGGGTTTGGTGTAATTCAGTGCAATCACTGGCACTTGGAACGTGTGACAATTTCATTCTTATTTTCCTTCCTATTTTTAATAACCTTTGCCCTATTCTTCCTCAGCCTGCTACATCAGATTGGTTGTAGTCATAGGGCTTCTGGCTATGTTCTCCCAGAGAGTTGTGTTCTAGTTCAGTTTTTAAAGGTAAAAAGAAAGACATTCAACCACTTCCCTTTCTCTTTAATGGAGAAATGTTATCTTTTCTGAACAGAAAGGTTTGTGGTCCTTTCTAGAGACATTCAGACTGAATTCACAAGACGTGCTTCTGGGAGCTTTTTCAGCAGCTGGATTTCCTGTGCCTTTGGAAATCTTACAGAAAATATTTCTAATCAACCTCTTATCACAGGAATTCCTGAGCTGTCAAGAAGCAGAAGCAATTGGCTTTGGGAAAGCAGTTATTGATCCATAAAAGCAGAATAATTGCAACAAGCAGTAATTAGTGAAATCAGATTTCACTCTACATTTACTGCCCTTGCATATTTATTGCACTGCAGTTGTTGGCTCTTTCCCACGTAATTTTGTCGCTGGTCTTCCATTAATAAAGCAGTTTTAAATCCATTGGTAACAAACTGGTCAAGTCATTAAGTTTCAGTATCCATTCCTCAGTTTTGCTTTGCAGAGCCATGGTAACTTGCTGTTAGTTTGTTTTGCTGAAGCTTTTGCAAAACTTTGGCAGTGATTCCCACAGACTATGGCAGTGGCACCATGTTACATCTCGAGATTTTCTGAGTCATATTAATATTCAGGAAACAACCATATAAATAGCGCTCTCCAAATAGTACCTTTACATCATCATCATGTGTTTCCAGTTGGAGGATAAATACTTCCTCATTCCAGTGGTGATATCACTTTTCCAGACCCTCTCTAAAACTAAATATAGTCATAGAAAGTGTCTCTGCACTTACCAACCTAAGTGGTTGAGTCATTTAGGACCCTGGAGAATCAGAGAGGATGTGCTGTGTCATA
The DNA here is from genome assembly GCA_013399835.1 of Leptocoma aspasia. Taxonomy (NCBI): domain Eukaryota; kingdom Metazoa; phylum Chordata; class Aves; order Passeriformes; family Nectariniidae; genus Leptocoma; species Leptocoma aspasia. The sequence continues at coordinate 1,367,586 of VXAX01006611.1, forward strand.
CATCACTGACAGTAATACAGGGTGGCTTCAGTGTCATTAGTAAAAAAGGGAGGTGTGGTCTTGAAGCCAAAATCCAAGTCTGGAGGTCAGTGGTTCATTATGTACAGCCTGGCTTTGCACAGTGATTCTGTTTGTCCATCAGTTGATCTTTAGACTTAGTACATGCTGCCCATCAGGGGGACATCTGGGTACCTGACACCTGGAGGAAGTTGCAGATCCCCAGGCAGCTTCTTGGCATTTCTGGTAATCAAGAAAAGCTAAGGTTACAAGTTAAGCTCCACTGGCAGTAGCATTCCCTTTGAAGGGACGAGTGAGGAAGAAAAGGCATTCTTTGGGCCTGATTTCAAGGATTGTTGAGCCTCTGCAGTCATTTCATCGCTCAAAACTCCTGAAGCCACTGTGCTGCAGGCTTCCATGGTCAGCTCTCAAAATCAGAATCATCAAAGTTGGTGGCCAGTCATGAAAGTGTTGACTTCAGATGTTCTCTTTCACTTAAAAAAAGACACTGGGTAAATGGTATTACAGACAGAATAAAATAAAATCAGATCAAGAATTTAGGCCCTATGCAAGAGTCAGTAGCTTTAATTAGGTCAAAAGAACTAATGAAGGGTCATGTCCATGAGCAAATCTCCTGGCACCAAACTTTTCCAGGGTTATAACTGCTCATTCCCCTGCCTTATACGTTCTTCTTTTACTGACTCTGGTGGAGTCATGCTATCTGTTCTTGTAGTGCAGTTCAACATCAGAAGGCAAACAGTAATCACTCTACATAGACATCACTTCAAACTGAAGGGTTGGTTCTCTTCCAATTTTTGTATGTAGAATACAGAAAGAACAGGATTATTCAGGCCTGCCATTTGCCAGATGGCCAAGAGAGCTGATAATCTGGAGATATCAAAGCTCTGCAAGACTGACAGCACTGCTCCCAAAGCCTGGGGAGGAGGGCTCCATACTGGACTTTTAATTGAGAAGGACTCTGAAGAAAGTGTTTTTTCACTCTTAAAAGGACGGGATGGTTAAAAAGGACTTCCAATTCTGGCACAAAATCATCAGGCTAAACTAATCAGCGTGCTTGTTTTTATGTTGATATCTGGAATGCTTTTCTGCTCTGTTGCCTTTTCACAAAAATACTGCTGTTTGAGGCACTAGGAAAAAAAAGGCATGCCAGGTGAGCAAAGAGCATGTTTCCTTGTCATATGCTTTCCAAATAGGAATGCCAAGATCTCTCTTTATATCTGGCTTTCCACAGATTTCTAAATGGTACTTAACTGCAAGATTTTTGGCTGGTATTTTGAGAGAATTAAATCCTTCTTTGAAAAAGGGAGAAGTCATATGAAGCTTCAAGAAGAAGACTTGGGAGAAACGTACAGCTCTAAATCCACCTGTAAGCCTCAAAAGGAGCACCTTTTCACTCTAGCATTCCTTGCAGCATTCCTTTGAGACAGTGGATTCCAAATGAAGGCAGAGGCCCCAGATGTGTCTGGGAGGAGTGGTTGTCTGGGAGTCTAGCTGACATTTGGGACAGGGAGCTGGGCAGAGTGTGATACAATACCAAATGCTAGTCTTCTAATCAGAAGAATTGGAGAAACCCACTGCCCTAAGGCATTTTTTTCTTTTTACATCAGAGGGTTGTATTCTTCTAATCATATGGTCAGATAATCAGAATGTACAGAAATGGAAGGCTGCTTGTGAAGTTTTGCACCTTAGCTTGCAAGGTGCTTGCAAATATTTGTGGGACAGACAACTTGCAGGTGCTGCTTAAGTCTTCAGACTCATGGAATAATTTCATTTGGAAAGATGTTTTAAGATTGAGTCCAACTATTAACTAAGCACTGCCAATTCCACCACTAAACTGCCTCCATAAGTGCCATGTCTACAAATCTTAAAAATTTCCAGGGATGGTGGCTCAACCGCATCCGTGGACAGCCTGTCCCCAGTGCTTGAAACCCTTTTGGTGAAGAAATTTTATCCTAATTTCCAGTCTACATCTACCCTGAGGCAACTTGAGGCCATTTCCTCGTGTCCTTTCTAGCAAGAACCAAATGCATCCTGCAGTTACAATTTGTGCTTTGGTGATTTCCATCCAGTTGAATCCCTGTTATAATTCATTTGGATCTGGCAAATACATATTAGGTAAAGCATATGTTCTGATTTATCACAGCATTTCTTATCTCTGATTTTTTTTTTCCACACACAGTGGGGGCTCAATCACCAATTTCCTCAATGTTTTGGCTTTTCAGTGCTGAAAGGTGCCTCTTTGTCAAGCAGAACAAAGAAGTTCTGCCCATGCTAGCTGAGCCAAGGGAGGGAGCTGTATTCTTGCTGTCATTATGAGGAAGTTTGTAGGTGGTAATTTTCCAAACTAGAATTTGGCACCGTAAAACTAATACATTTTTTCCCTGGAACAAAAAGACTGTAGCTGTTCTTGGGTCTAGTGATTTAATCTCTCTGAGACCCAGCAGGAAACAAGTTGGGAAAAGGCAAAAAGCAGTATCTGCCTATAGTTCGCTCTTGCTTACAGAAGCCTCACCAGTATTTGTGTGTTATCTCGGTATTGCAGGGAGAGTGTCCTTCTCCCCAGCCTTCAGGTTACTCTCCCTCTATCAGTAACCAGTCTTCGTGCTGCATGAAGAGATCTACTGCGTGTGAGGCATCAGCTTAGCACTTCAGGCGCAGAGAGGCTGGAAAAGCTTCTTGTGAATTGCCAAAAAATACTCTGCCATAGTAACAAGAAAGGGAAATTAATGTTAGTGTAAGTTCAGCATTGATGTGTTCAGCTCAGTCTCACAGGGAAGAAATGTTTATTGTTTCCTTGCTGGTGCCCTTGCCCTCTGACCCAGGGAACGCTGTAACTGAGGGCTGCTCTGCGCTGATGTCTGATCTGTGTCCAGAAGGGATTCGAGGAGGATGACATTAATTTCTTCTATCTCATTAAGCTAAATCAGGCTGTGCTTACAGCTTTTGCATTTCAGCACGTGGCATTCCCCCGGTATGTACCTTCTCTGTTTCCAAGACACCCCTCCTAAAAGGAGACATAATCTGGCATGAGCTTAGGGAACACGAATATTTAAGATTCTCGTGGTTAGCCCTGTTTCTTTTGGTGTTTGTTTGTTCTTTGGAAGCTTTAGTAGGATACAGGGACTGGCACGATGTGGAAACATATGATGTGGTCAGCCCTGGATTATGCTATCTTTTGTAAAGTGTTTTAGCCTTGAGTGACATTAATTCTCTTTCCTCACCTGGCTGTAAGGAGCAGGGAGTTTTGCCGCAGACCGGATTCAGGTCCATGATCTAAACAAGTTTGTTACTTATTTTCCTGTAGCATCCACGGGCACCTTTCAAGGCCAAAACAAGGGAAGGGTGTAAATGTATATATATGCACAAATACCTTCCTCTGAGAGTTTATGACTGTATTGAGCACAGAGACAGGCCAGGAGGAAATTGAGTTAAACAAAATTGCTTAAATTTTAACACAGAAACACATACCCTGATGCTGGAAGAAATAAATACCAGGAAACTTCCCAGCCGTTTTTGTGGCAGAGTTTTATCATTGGAGCATTTTTGGGCCAGTGCATTTGAGAGAGTCTATGGAGTGGAGCACTCCTAAACTGCTTACTACCTCATAGCCATGCAGACAATATGTGCTAAATCATCAGGAAACATCTTCTGCCTGTATTTCCAACTGGACCAGTGTCAGCATGAGCCCTGCTTGCTTCCAGCAAGAGACTGCTGTGAGCAAACCACAGAAAAAAACAGCTAAAGAGCCCCTTTCTCCTTGCAGTTTTTGGGGAAAATCTTTTGTTTAGACAAAGGGAACAGCCAGTAGTGCCTGGAAGGATTAAGGCTTCCTGCTGAGATGTAAATCACTTTTGATTCTGTCTGGAAGATACATTCTGGGAACAGAAATAAATGACTGAAGGAGCTATGGGATGGGAAGGGTTATTGGTGACAACCTTTACCTGGTGTAGGAGAGTAGTAGTCTGAAGGGAAGAAGTTTCTTGTCCTCTTTCTGAAGGAGTGTGATCTCCTTGCACTTAACTCAAGTTGGAAAAATCAAGTTAAAAGCCTTGTCCTTGGCTGGCATTTTTGGGTTACCAAGTATTACAGGAGTCTAATGTGAACTCAGTGTACCTTGTAAATGGAACAAGAGAGCAGCTCCCTCGTCAGATGGCTCACAGCCTTATTTGTCATGCTTCTGTGTTGTTTTTAAGATGACTTTCTTGCCAGTGGTGTTGTATGAAAACCCTATGCAAATGTTCGGGAGAATTGCATGTGGTGGGGCTGAGATGCAGAAACAGCAAATGGGAGGAGCAAAGATGGTGGGAAATTTTCTAGTTTTTCTTGCTTTCTTTTCCTCCTATCCCAAGCAGAGCACAGAAGGTTTCAGCAATCGATGATGATGACAGTAGTGAGTCACCACTTCTTCAGGCAGATGTGGAAACTTTCCATATGACAGAATTTCTAAAAGCAGCTGCCCTGCCAGGGGTCCATTGGTGGAGGAAGCTGCCAGCTGGGGTGGGGTATTTTTGGTAAGCACGAGCACATGTGGTGCTGGTTCCCTGGATGGGCTGGGCTGATGCTGCTTGGCTGGTGGGGGCCTCCCTAATCCTTGATGTAGTCAGTGCAGTTAGTAACATCAGTAAAGTCAGAGTAGCATGGGCTTATTCCACTCAGGTAGCAGGTAGTTTTTGCATATCCAGGTCCCTAAGGAGACTTGTACCCTTGCTGCTCCCTGTGATGGGGTCTGCTGTAACTTCTTCAGCTGATGATTCCAAAACCTGCATGGAGGTGGCCCTGTGGAGTGCAATTACACTTCTGCTGTGTAGACACACCAAGAGGATGGGACCTGCACAGGAGGGTGCAGGGGTGGTGGTGATGGTAGAAAGAGGCTACAGCAGCAGGAATGGGAGAGGGAATGGAAAGCCTCTTTGTTGTTCTGCCTCACTAGGTAGGGTGAAACTAACTTAAGAACAACTGTGTTTGGTGCAGAGACCTCCCGTGGATATATTTTGGAAACCCTGATGTTTTCCTGCCCAGAGCAGAGGAAAAAAGGCTTTGAAATGTAAACATATGCCTTGTCCCCTCTTTTCACTTTATTCTCTTGTAATAGTTGGCTAATTTTTTTACTGACAATATGAAGCTAGAGTAGGCCTTGACTCCTTAGTGTAAATCGGGAGTAATCCCAAGGAAGTAATTGGCAGTTTCCTGGTGTCCAAGGATTCTAAGGGGCTAATTGCAAAAGGTGTTTGTATATTAAATTCCTCTTGGAGGGAATGGCCTAATTCTTGTCACCTTTTGCCAAGGAAGTTGCAGTTGTGTGACCAAGGAGACAGTAAAGGAAAGGGACCTGACCTTGGATTTGTACTGCGAGTGCCAGGCTTCTTGAAACACCAGTGCTTTACAAAAAAATCTTACTGTCTTTACAAGTGGAATTGAACTGCCTGGGGGATGTTTTAGCAATGTAGCAAGTTACAAACTTTCCTAACTTCAGGGCAGGACTCTGTCCTGTTTTTAGGAATGTTCCCACACAACAGCTGCTGGCTCCACTTTAAATAATCTTCTCTATTCCCTAAAATGAGATGTTTCTTTATTCATTTTTATCATAACCCATGGAAAAAAAGCTGCAAGCCAATGAACCACGGAGGTTTAAGATGCTTCAGACTAGGATGAATCAGAATTTTCAAGTTTCGTAGATCATGCTCTTTTCACCGACTCAGAAGTCTGTCTCATCCTTTCCTGAGCCTCAGGGTCTTGCTAGATTTGGCAGTAAAATTTGTCATTGTGATCAGTGTTTCACATGAACATTCACGTGACCAAATGAGATGTGGAGCTGAAGTTTCAAGATCAGAAACCAAGAAGTAAGACTCAAAGTGATTTCCCCCTTCCCCCTAATATTTAACCTCACTTGGTCTTTTGCAGTCAACTGGAGTCTTGCTGACCTATTTCTGTGCCCCTAACAGTGTGCTAAAATATTAGATGGAGGTGAAAGATAGTTAGAATAAGAAAAGAGTGAACTAAATTCTTCCTGCCACTGGTGTCAGTCGTCACTAGATAACCACTAAACATAAAGTAGTTCCTTTAAAGGATGGAAAATGCTGGGTTCATCCAGTGCCTGTACAAAGGCTTTGCATGACAGATAATCGTTACAATAGAAGAGCAACAATGATGGAGTCAGCAAGGGAGCTAACCCTCCCCATCCTCTGACATCTGTTGAAGTCCCATCTCAATGCCCTTCTGCTCTTTTTGTTCAGAGCATGTGAGCTCCAGGCCTGGCAGGCATGTGTGTAATTAATTTTTCCAGCATCATCCTGGTGCTGCTTGCTGTGCCATGGAGAAGTGTGTTCCCATGGAGCTGGGCTGTCATGTGGGCTGCTCAAGGGTAGAGCTGAACTTTCACTAGGCTGCTGCATTATAAGCTGGTCTCTGTGCAGAGTAAATAACACCGAGCCTTGCTAGAGAAGTGGACAAGCTAGAATTCTTAGGGTAAAAGCAGGTTTGAAGAGGGAAAAGCATCAGCCTGCCAGGTTGATCCATGAAGGGAGTTACCAGGATTCTTAATGCTGTGAAAAGTGAAATAACTACAAATGTATGGTTATATAAAATAGTGTTATGTGCCAGAGAAGTAGTTCCCCTGGGACAGGGTAAAGGAAGAAAATGTTTACAGCCTTCCAGTTCAGTAGGCTTCCAGTTCAGTAGGCTTCATGAATTTTGGCTGCTGCCTCTTTTGGATGCCCATTCATTACCAGAGCCTGTTAGAGCACTCAGAGCTGCAAGTGAGGCAATGGACGCTGTGGAAATCAATCCCCAGTTAAGTCCCTGAAACTAGCAGTCACCTAGCAATCAGGCATAAAAGGATGAGAGAAATACCCATTGAGTCACACCAATGTTCATATCTGGCCCTGGGTTCTTCTTCACCAGTGCCCAGAAGATGTCCTGATCAGGGAGAGCACGGGAGCCTGGCCCATGTCTGCAGTCTGCTCCCTTGCACATTCCTGCATCCACCATTCTTGTATTGGGGGTGTTAGGAGGAACATCTTGCCTGTTCCCTGTATTGTTTGTTTATGGACTTGTTGTCCCTGGATTTGTCTAATCCCTTTTTGAATCTGCTGATACTGTCTGCCTGTGGCAGATGTTCCAGGTCATCACTGTGGCAACAAATTCCAGAAATTGACTACTGTCTCACTAGAAATGTATCTTCTTTTATTAATTTAAAATTATTTCCTGCTAGTTTCAGTGTGTGCCTCCCACAGCTAATAATACTGCATTTAGTTTAAAACAGTTCTATAAGTACCTTGTCCACAGGCTTCATGATTTTGTAAACCTTGATCATATTTCCAATCAAACTTACCCTTTTTAAGCTGAAGACTCATGGACTTTCCGGTTTCTCTTGGTAAAGCAGCTCCAAGCAGCTCCTCTGTCCCTTTAAACATTGCATTTGCCTGTGTCTGTACCTTTTCTATGCCCGTTTTGTCATTTAAATGCAGAAACCAGAAGTGCCCCCAGTGCTCAGGATGTCTTTGTGCAGATTGAACTTGGAAGATGGAACCATAGACCTGCAGCATTCACTGCACACAAGAACTATCAGAGATGCCAGTTTGAAAATTCGCTGCGCATAGAGATGGGAAATATGTTTGTGAAACACCATTGCAAACTGCTGTTGTTATTTTATATTTGATGTTAAGTACTGTAAATATTCGTGGCACTTCTCAGAAAAACAGAGGTAGGGTGGGTCGGAATAACACAGCACTACGTCATGCTTTGTGAACAGAATGGTTTACCACATGGTCGCGACCCTGCACGCATTTCCAGCTGTAATGTTGCCAAGAACAGTCACATGAATTTGCAGGAACTGTTCATGGCAGCAAGCAGCACTGAACCCATGATGCCTAGGTGTGTATGTACATACATATGTGCATATATAGGCAAGGGCCTTTTTTAAGCCTTGTTTTATTTTTCCAGTATAAATGTCAGTGCCTTAAAAACGCAGAGTGAAGGTTGGCTGAATTGTATGGAATGACTACAGGAATTTCCCCTTTGTCTACATAACAGATAGCTGACTGAGGTAATATTTTACACAGTCTAAGGTTAGTAATGGATCTGAAAGTCCATAAAAATCCTTACCCATATGGTCAAGCTTAAATCTGGTGATCTGTTTTGTTGTGAGAATTTTTTTTGCCAAGCTTTGTTGCCTGCAGATAGAGGCAGGGATGACTCTGTAGTAAGAACTAGTGCATTTTTTGGCATTGCCCACTGCAACAGTGAAGGAATATCCCATGTTCTTGCTGTGTTATCAGCTTCATGTGATTTTTAACCACTTTATACTCTAAATGTTGTTTTTATGCTTTCAACCTGGTTAGCTGTATCTTGGTTTTAGTAGATGCTTTCTTGAAAGCCAGATGCTTTCTTGAAAGCCTTAGAGACCACTGTTCTTGTCAGAAATCAGCTGAGAAGTTTCACCTTATTGATCAATGCTCCAAGGATATTCATGGGTATATTAGGTTTGATGTACTAAGGGGCAGGGAGAAAACTGAAAGAAGTGTTACTTGTTGGCTTGCACAGTCCTTTGTGCATAAGGTGAAGTGACAATATACATAAATTTGAATTTCATTTTCTATGATGGTAACAGGAAAACTAATTTACAGTCAGCATTTTGTCCACTAAGCTTTGTCTTATGAATCTGATTTCCAGTGTTTAAAAAAAAACCCAAAACATTTTCTAGTATAAATATGGTTTACTTTGGCATCTCTTTCCTTCATTTTTCTGCCTTTTCCCACTTCATTATGAATGATAATCCATCCAAAAAGCTAGAATGGCTTTATGGTACAGCTATACTCCACGTATAAGCAGATTGGCTGCCTTCCCAAAGTGGCACATTTCAACCATAACTGCCATAAAAGCTGCTAGCAAGGATTCTAACCATACTGATGTGTTTTAGTCAGCTTCATTATATTTTTAAGTCAGGTCACATTCAAGAATATTCCTGGCCCCTGGCTACACAGTACAGTAACACTTTGAAATTTCATCTCTTGGGACATCAGCTGTCATTTTCGAGTCATTGAGAAATGTGTTTGACAGTACCTACCCAGTCCTTGGTGAAACATTTGCTCCTAGGACCATCTGCCCCTTTAATAGAGTTGTCATTTCAGCATCGCTTCAATTTCTGCAGCAGCTGCCCATTGATAATAAGGCAGATGTGGGGATGTCGCAGAGGAGAACAGCAGAGCCTGACTGCAGTGCTGTTGTTGCCTTCAGCTCACTCTGTCAGAACATCATTTCCCCAATTAATGAAATCCACTCTGCATGTTCTGCCTGATCCATCCTTCAGATTTTTTTCTTGATCCGTCTCCAGGCAGAGGGACAAGTCATGTGGTAGCTCAGACCAGATGCCTTGTTCATGGCCTCCTCTTAGAGTGAGCATCTCTCTGTGCCTGCTGAGTTGTGTTTTTAGCTTGGCTCGGCTAACTCAAATTAAAACATTGGCAAAGATACGGGAATTTGCTGTTTCACATGAATTAGCATTTTTAAGTTCTTTTTTTAGGCTTGAGCTTGAACTGATAATCTCTGTTTATCTTAGACTTGCCAGACATCTGCTTTCCAGCTGTCCAAATGAGCATCCTACAGAACCCCTGCAAATCTGAGCTGTCCAGTTCATAGCACCCCAACACTACTGAGCCCTGCAGTGACTCCCACAGGGCACAAGGGACTGGCACTAACACTGTGTGCTTTGGGACACAGGCATCCTGTTCAGCCTGTGTGGAAAACCTCATTTTAAAAACAGGCCCAGTGTGAGTGACTTGGAAGTCACTCACACTGTCAGTGTTTCTCTTATGAGTGTCCTCTCTTAGCAGGGACAAATGTGCCAAATGAGGTGTTATGAAATAACGAGGTGTAGGAAGGGTCATTCCAATAGTTTGCCTATTAATCTGAGATCTGGGAGATGCAAATTAACTTTTCCTGTTTTGCTACTGATTTTCTGCCTCCCTTTTTAGTGGAAGCCTGTCTTAATCAATTAACTTTAGACAGTCTCTGTTTAGACATCTGGTCTAAAATTTACTTATCTAGTGTTGGCTGGTTACCAAGATGCTCTGTAAATGGTAGAAAGACAGACACCATCCTAAAATGTATGCCTAAGTTAGTTAAGGTAAATAGCCTTGTGGTGATGTGTATTTATGTCTGCTGGGAAGTCCCAGATTATTATTTTAGACTAGATGCTTAATTTTGTGATGATAGAAAGGAGCAGAAATGAATGCAGGGCTTGTAGTCTCTGTGGCTCTTTTCACAGGCTGTAGAAGTCATTGATGATTATCTAGTGTTTCACAGGATGTTGTGGTTGGTAAAGAAGAAAGTGCCCAGAGATTTTATAAGTAACTACGTTACGCAAAAGGGAAACGTGCCCCTGTGTAGGCAGAGGTGACCTAAATGAAGTGACAGTGGCTTCTTTTGAATAAGAAATAAAAAGAGACAACTTTTATCCTCTTCCTAAATAGCTAGCTTTATGAAATGTATAAAGCCAAAAGCATAAGCTGTTTTTGTGGCAATTTTGGCTCCATTTTCTGCTCCTCTGCACTTGAAGTTTTTCACAGATGTACATATACTGTCTGTTCACAAATGCTCTGCCTTCACTCAGGTGTTGGGAGTGTATGAATTCCTTCTTTTTTCTTTCTTTTCTTTTTCTTCTGTTCTTTCCCTCCTCTGATGTGAGTGCTGGTTTTGGAGACTAAGAGGATAGATTTCAACAGCAGAGTCTCTTGATTCTCTGATGGGTGATTTAGTTGCAGACAGACACCAGATACCACTTTCTTTGATTTCTCTTTTTCTTTCTGTTCTTCTGTACAGGCATGTGGACGGCTCTGAGGAGCTCTGTGCATATTGTTGGGTTGCTTTGCCAAGGACTTCTGTCTGCTCTTTGGGCCTTTGGCTCATCTTCCAGGCAGAAAAAGGTTAGCAGCTGCTTTTATGGTTGGACGAGTCATTGTGTATCAATAGAATAGACTGCTAGGCAGAAGTGCCACATTCTTGCAACCCTTCTGGCATTGTAATGACCCTTCCTGTGAGAGAATCTCACACTCTGGTCTTCTGGAGATTGTGAAAAAGACAGTGTTGTCTGTCTTACTTGTGGGAGCAATGTCAAGTTCATTGTGCCCAGCTGTTGGGGGAGTCTCCCTGGCTGGAGCTGGCCACATGAGCAGAGGATGAGTTGCCCCATGACACACCGAGCACTTGGTGCATTCTGCACAGTGGTGCGGGTTGTGAGGCTCTCAGGCTTTGTGTTTGATCTCACTCAGCCCACCAGGGGAGCAATGAAGACACCCCACCAGGTGGTTTAGCTCAATACCCACCACTGAAAGGAGTACGAAGGAATCACAGCATTGCCTCGTGGGTTTTGGCTATCTGTTAAATGCCACCTGGAAAGGCTTCAAGGAAGTTGCAGTGCATGATGCCTCACATGCCAGTTAAGACCTTCTTAGTTACAATGAGTTGGTTTTTCCTTTTAGATCAGATTCATGTTGGTTTAGCAGAAACTGACCCACTAGAGCCAGATGCTGTATGCATTAACACATCTGAGGAACTGTTTGAAAACAAATTTACCAGTCTGTTTCTTTTAGTGTGAGATACAGTGTGTAAATGATGAATGGGTTTTTGCTTGCATTATCCACTTTCATCACAAAAATTATTTTGTTAAAAATTTCCTGGTTGGCTATAGAAGCCACCAAAGACTTTAGATGATACACAAATGTTGCAGCTGAGTTTAGGAACAGCAAGAAGGATGACAAGCACTCCATGATTCAGAAGGCATAAAGGCTATTTTATTAATAGAATATCACACTCTTATAGAGAAGTTCGTGCATCTAAGACCTGATTGGTCTTTAGGAGACTCCTTGATTAAACAGGGAACAACTCCTTCTTATAAACACACAAAGTCTTGTGTATTTGCGCAGCTCTAACGCCAGCAAGGCATGATTCATGGCTTATAAGAACTACTGAAAACATTTTCCCACTCCTTTGTGCCTGCACTTAGTGGGGAAACTGGGGAATAGAGTAGACTTAAGTGCTTTTCCCTAGAAACCTGCTAGGCTGGCTTTCAGCTGTGATACCAATGCATCACTTCCCACCAGGCAGTTTGCACATCGTGCTACCCTTGATCCCCTCAGCGGTGCTGCCTTCCTCACCGTGAACAGGAGATGTGGCACTCCCCTTGTACGCCAAGGTACGCTCCTGGTGGCACATCCCCACCATGTGCTGTGTGATGGGAAGAGCCTTTTCCCTTGTAGGTGCATGTTGTGCTGGTGTTGCAAGAGGTGCCTTTAGGGAGGCCGGCAGATGTTGTGGCACTCTCACAGCTGGGGTTGTTCTGAAGCTGTGTGCTTTGTGGGTGTCTGACTGTTAGGTGTTTTGCACTTCATCTTCGTTTAGGGAGCTGCCCCTTGCAAAACAAAACCCTGTGGCACCAGGTGAGTTGACAGTCTGGTGTGAGTTGAAGAAAGCCTGATGTTTTTAAACTTGTTCCCCTTTGCATCTCGCTCAGACCCACACATGAATGTACATTAAGGGACACTTCAGCTCCTTTTGTCATTAAAGTTGTAGATTATGACCTGGTCTGATCTGAGACAGTGTACCTGTACCTCCACCATGTTAACCCATTTCACTCCATTTCGTTATAGCAGTGCTGAGTCTTTATCTGGGGCATGCAGCTGGTGAATGTGGACTCTGAGCCCTGAGATATGCTCCCGTTTCTCTGACTGAATGCTCACGGATCTCACATTTTGGCATCTGTCCATAGATTGAAACCCCGTCTGGCCTGCTGTGACCCTCTAATTGCATAAATGAGCCCTAGCATTTGGCTTCTGATCATCATTTTTTGTGTTACTGTGTATTGTATTGCTAATACAGTGATGTGTAAGGAGACAAGAGTTTCTGAAAGAGGATTTAGGTCAAGCTGAAAAAAAATGCTGTTAAATAACATTGATTTTTTTTTCTATAACTGGGACTCTTTTTGAAGTCCTTTAAATATGTAGTGGCACTTTTTCTTCTTTAGCTCAAGGATCAGTGTCTCATGTCAGCTGATGGTGTGGGTTCCCTTGCCAGCATATAGAGGTTGCCCATTGTTTCTTTTCATCTTACCAGGGTAGGCTTTCCACTGTGTCTGTAAGCAGGGCTGGACTATCGTCGAGCTCCCTGCATCTAGACACTGCTCACTGACTTCCTCTAACAGGCTTTGTTGGCTGGGATACTCTTAAGCCCTTCTTGCATTACTCAGGATGGGTCAGGGAAAGGCCATATGTTGGCACAGTTTTTGGTTTCCTGCTTATATGTCTTCTCTGCTCACTACCCTTGTGTATTGCTCAGCTTCTCTGCAATCTGAATCTAAATCCCTTCCTGGTCAGAACAACTGCATTTTCTAGAAAAGAGTGTCTTAGGGAAAAAATACAAAGAATTGAACCTCTGAAGCTTCCTCCTGCTGAAGCTAGTTTGCAGGTTGTTCACAAGCTGTTATGAAATGGGAGCTTTATCCCCCCTCCTGTGCTATTCCGTTAGTTTCTTAAATCTCTGATTCATGTTTTCAATGGCTAAACCTTAGGGATTTGAATGAATGAAACTTTACTAAAAAATCTGCCATATAACTCAATAATAGACTCAGAAATGTTTTATCCCAAATATTCTCAATAGGATTGGTAAAAAACCCAAAACAACAAAAATCAACAAAACACCCCAAAACAAACAAACAAATCCCCCCACCAAAAAAGAGAAAAACCCACTCCAAAATCTTATATGAGATACTGTAAATTTATTTAATTGTTAGTTGAAATAATTTCTAGGATCTATGCTTTCAAGATGTTACATCCTGTCTCCAGTATCAGTCACAGAAGTGGAATACAGCTCTTGCAGTGTAGACACCAGCCTCACTGGTTTTAAGGGTCCAACATGAAAAATGGCCCAATGTAGTGATTTATTTTGAGATTTGGGTTATTTCATGTAGTTAAAACCTGCCTAGAAACCCAGCATGATATCGGTGCTAATTTAATTGCACGCCAAGACAGGATTTAATTGCATGCATTGACAGGATCTGGCTTCCAAGACAAACCAGTATTTGAAGCATCTTCTCAAGGTGGGCCAGGCACACTTGGGTGCTCCTCAGGAGTCTCCCTCACCTGTCTCCTCTGGACCTCTCGGACATCCGGTTGGCAGAAAGTGAAGCTGCCCTTTCTCAGTGCTCTGCTCACTAATGCAGGGGAAAAGCTTTGTCCCCTTTCTACAGCCACTTACATTTGTATGTGCTGAAGTGCTGAGTGAAGGCTTTAGCCCGTCTCGACTGGCTGCACAGAAGTTGTGCACAGCCAAAATTCACGTTTGTATGCATCGGATTTCTCCTTACTGTCACTTCTTTTGATCCCACTGTGAAGTGACAGTAGAGAGGGGCAAATGGGGACAAGCAGTTCTTGCAGAGGGAAATGAAGAGAAGAAGCTGGAAGTGATTTTGTGTGGAAAATTAAATTAAGCCATATTGTGGCAAGTGGAGCAGGGTCTTGTCCAAGGTGGAGGAAGGCAGCCCCTCCTGCTGCCCTGCCTCTGTGACACTTGGGAATCATGTTCTTTCCCAAGGACATTTTGAGTGTGTTATCCAGGGGTGATCTTCCTTGTGAGCTTCAGTGGAAATGAATAGCCACAGAGAAGAGAGGGGCTGCCCAGCTCCCTTTGCTAAAACTGGCTGATCCTATTGAAATATTTTATAGGGAGATAAAGCCCAGCATGACAGACAGGACTTAATTGCATAATTCCTTTGGGGGAAACAAGAAGTGCTTCCAGTGCAGGTCCACTCCCCTAAAGGGACTGCAGATTAATGGCTAAGAAGCCTTAGCCAGTGGGAAGTCATCTCTGGTCGTTCAGGGAGGCAGTCAAAGTCATTTCAGTTTTAATTGGATATGGCAATCCGTCTTCCTTTCCTAGACAGCATCAGGGGCTCCTGCACAGTGTTTTGTGGTTGACACAGATACCTGGCGCTCAGACCCATGTGTCATGAGCATGTGTGGAAGCATTCCTGCAGCAAAGCCATGCCAGCCTGCCTGTGCCTGCCTTACTACTGTGATCACCCTTTTGTAATCCAGGTGTACCCCATGCTCGTCCTGCTGCTCTACAGTGTGGTCTTTTCCAACCAGTTACAGCAGCTGGAGGTAAATTTGTATCCTGCATAGGCCCTTCACAACAGAGTTGGAGGTTGGTTTGCTGCCTTTGCTGTTTTGGCTCAGGAGATGGTGGAGTTCAGTGTCCATCAGTGTCACCAGCTGTTATGTCCAACTGCATGCTTCCACACCTGAGCAAACAGGATTTTCTTGGCAGAGGGGGAGAGTTCTGAAATGAAAAGTGCTTGCAGCATGCAATGGAGGCACCTGCAGGTGCCCCCTTGGACAAGCAAAGGCATGCTCTGCACTCTGGAGTTTTGACATCCTCCTGGGAGTAGTGGGGTGTGCTGGATTCAAACCTGTTGGATACCTGATCAGAAAAGCATGTGCTGTTGTACTTCTGGAGAGCAAGGATAGCAGTGCCTTCACCTGTGCACAAGAGCATCTCTGTACAAAGCTGGCTGGAGATGGGCAGGACACAGTCCTTGCAGACACCTTTTCTGTAACCACAGTCAATAAAATTAATTTTTTTTTTTTAGCCAGAAACCACCAACATACATTCTTGAATATTCACTGTTGAGAAAGCAGTAACATTCTGATCTGCTATTTTATCTGGAGGGAATAAACCAGTCTGTCTAGCAATTAGAAAAGAAAGCTGAACATACTGTGTTTTCATACAGTTAGAGGGGAGAATTGGACAGCAGAGCTCCATGCTCTTTGTTTCCGCAGCCACCCTCTGTCCTGTGTATGGGATCCCCTCCAAAAACCCCGTGCTTGGCAGGACAGCACAAACAAGTGAATTAAAAAAATCACTTGGCTTTAAAATTTTGCCAAGCTAAGGTAGCAGCAATTTGGCTGTTTACATATCTGCATGGGAGTAGTCATTAATCACAGTGTGCATGAGGTTCATTTGTTTCCTCCTAAGAAGGGCTGTTTTCACACTAATAATTGCTTCCATATGAGAGCTGGAGGTGTGTTGCTCTGCTCTTGTCACTGCAAAAGGATATGCTGGAAAGCTGAGCCTGTGGTGGATACTTGCTGTGAATTACAGGTCTTACTTGCATCCTTTTAGCTTTTTTCAGTGACTAGTGAAAATGTCTGAGGCTTTTTGGGAGAAAAAAAAAGAAGTCCTGTTTAGTTTACACGTGTTATTAAACTTCTGCTTCACTCTAGTAAATCCTTTCTTCACTTTCTCTATCTTGTGTGGCATTGTCACCTGTTTTCCTGGCTTTGTACAATAATGCCAGAAATAAGAAAGCCAATTTCTTTCTTGCCTTCTTCCCTTCTCTGAAATTAATGTTTCATTGCCTACCCTCAGATTTTCTGGGCCGCTGACTCAACTAAGGACCAGATGTGGATGAATAAAGGCGTGTCGTGGCCCAATACTTTGTCTGGATGTGTTCACTGCTTGTGTTGCCTTGGAGGGTTATTTGCATGGCAGTGAAAACTCTTCACTAACATGGTGAACACGCACACTGGGAATGTTGGCTTTCTGGAAATGAAGGGGTGCACTAGAGTATTTTCTGACATAGTAGCAGAAGAGTGAGAGATGAGCTGGGATATGGCATCGCTTTCCCTCAGCACAATATTGTGAACAGGTGACCAGATTTCTGTGTTTTGTCAATTCTCTCTGTGGAAAGGACAATTTTAGATGAGCCAAACCAAAGATGACAACAACAGAAGCTATGAACCATACAGTTGGAGGACAAAATACTCTCTGTAGACTTAGGAGGGCCAGTTTTGTTGCAAACAAACAACACAAATTTTTTCCAAAGGATAACCCAACTGGATGTGACTCAGAAGGGAACCATCCAAATTTCTGTGAAGCCCAGTTCCTTTCTGGTGTCACTGAGCCAGCTGAAACCTGCTGTATTGTGAAAACACTGGCATCAGCACAGGCGTGTTCTTTGTTCACCCTTGAATACTGTATCATTAAAAATAGTTTTTTTAAAGGAAAGCCACACCTACAGCATAACAGCATTGTTAAGGCTTGTCCAAGGTAAAGCAATCTGTATTGCTGTGATGACATTCTACACAACTGGAAAACTCCTCTGTCAAATGTGCTGCTCTAGTGCAAAACAGAGCTTGCAAGCAGCGAGGCTGTTCCAGCATGTTGCCACATTTTATGTCCTGTCAGACCTCAAGGACAAATACAAGCTTCACAGTTTAGAAAAAGCATTTTTGAAGCTAAACGCTTTGGCAGTGAACAAAAACTTCACTTTAGGAAACTAAATATGCAGGCAGCTTACAAAATTGATACAGGATTTTTGCAGCACATACAAGAAATCTTTAAAGACTGAGCAATCTGTTGTCTCCTGGTACTCTGGAGTGTCTGGAGATGTGAGCAGCTTGCTACAGCCTCTCCTGTGGCGTTCCCCAACCCTGGCAGCAGGACAATCACATCCAGTAGGTCATGTCTCTTCCAAGGTAGCAGTGCTCTGCCAAGGTACGTCAGCTGTACTTCCCTGTGGCAAAGACTCATCCAGCTACAGATAGACCACAAGGTCTGTCTGACCTTGCCCATACATTCCTAAATCATCCTTAAGAAAATAGGAGGCCTGTGTGCAGATACTTCCTCAAAGAAAGGGAAGGAAGGAGTACATACATTGTGTGTGCATCTTGTGCCAATGTGCCCTTGGAAGGTAAGGATGCATTCAGTAAAACAGCTGAGGTGTCCATGCCATGGCAAACTAACTTTGACTTGTTTGGGCACTTCCCTTGCCTTCTGTCTCAGGGCAAATCCAGCTGTTGTCATGTCCATGACAGAAACACACAGGAGTGTGGGACAGTGCAGTGTTTGGTAGGACATGCTTACTGCTGCAATAGAAACACCTCTTCAGCACATGCTGGTACTTGTAAAAGGTTTGCTTATAGGCTGAATAAACCTGAGAAGCTAAAATACTCATGATGAGGACAGCCTCTGGTGCAGGGTATGGTGATGTGAGCATCCAGCTTGTGCCTGGAATTTGAGGCTGGCTGCTGGCCTCCACTTTTGCCCCGGCCATCGTGCTGGAAGGGCCCTGAGGGGAGTCAGTGGTCTTGTCAAAAATTATTCTGATGACAGTGATGCTTCATGACTGGCATCTGGAGGCAGGGTGAGCCTCTCATTTTCACTCCGGCCACCACATTTTGGTCAGGCCTAACAACATGCAGTTGGCCATTACTGAGATGAATTGGGGCCTGGAGGGGGAACACATTACTCCAGCAGTTCCTCTGAACCACTGAGTGCCCTGCGGTGCTGCAGTCAGACCGGGCTTACCTCCCGAGAAATCACAAATAGTTGTTTTGGCATCCCCCTCTTGCTGCACTGAGTCATGGGGGTGAGTCTCTGCAGGCAGTGAGTTGCCTGTGGAGAAATTATCCTTTCCCAGATTTGGCACTCTGTTCATTTCTAGTTAGGTGGGGGTAAATATTAACCCTTAGCTTAGCTCTCTGCAGGGCTTGTGTGACTGTGTGGCATCTTTTCATTTGGGCCTGTTGCTGCTGATGGGTGTAACCACAGCCAGGTGGTGTTCCTGCCATGATTTTAGGGAGAGCTTTTGTCTCAGCACCCTCCTTATTTTTCTCTACCTGTTAGAAAATGCCCAGGGAGGAACCTAGCCTAAAGCGGGTATTTTCCCCTGCCTGCAAGGCACCGATTGTCAAGTGTGTGAAAGCAGGAAAACAAGAGCCTGGCAGTTTTGCTACAGAAAAAATCTCTGCCCTCCGGCAGTCCAACCAACACTTCTACAGCTGAGGTTTGGTCCTTTCCCTTTCAGCTAAAGTTGAGATATTCCAACAATCTTCAAAGAGCATATATGGTGCTTTTTTTAAAGAAAAGACTAAATCATGGCAAAATTGGATGGAAAAGCTAAAAGGATGGTGTAATTTCTGCAGATGCAGAAAGGTGACTAGTGAGGAAGAGGTTAGATAGATAGATAAGATTACTGCTTTTGCCACTTTGGCAACATCTCTACCAGAAGAAATCATCAAACTTCTTGACTCCTCTTTCCTCTGTCTCTGCAGTGTGAGGGTAATACCTGCTTGGCTTTGTCAAGTGCTTTGCGATCTGTGAGTGAACCATAAGTGACCGGTGGCAACTTTCAATAATACTGTGGTTACCTGCTAGTTATCCTTGTTCCTCCAAAGGGATGATCTGACTCCCAGTGTTTTCTGTGGTGGGTGCAGGTACAAACTCATAGCTTAGTTGAAAGGAGGTAATGACTGAAAGGTCAAAAAGTTCATCTCCCAAATGTCCTAGGGAATGGGTTTTTTTGGCATGTGGGGATTCCCAGTTCGAGTTTAAATAGACTGGAGTCATAAATTAAAGGGAAAATAAGAGGGTGGTGTTAATAAATTTCCCCCATTCCTAAGCAGTAACAAGCAAATGGATTTGGAATCAACCCCTTGCCACACCAGACAGGTGTGGCACCCTTCTGTGGCTGTCCAGGGGGATCCTCTCCAGGGGCCCATGAGTGTGTGATCCTTGGCTGGAGTCCAGAGCAAAGCTCTTGTCCAAATCCATCCACACATACTCATGTTCAGGTTTCTGACAGGAAACTTCATCCAGACTGAAGCACGTGACAAATAATGCAGAGCTCCCAAGGAACTGTCTATCCTGCCTGGAAATTAGCCCTGGTATAAGATGTGGGACAAGATGTTTTATATACAGAGTTGTAGTAGTGTGGCTTCCCACGTGGCCAGTTACACTGGAATAAAGATAACCTGTTGAAATGAACCAAAAAAACTGTACCATACTTTTAATCAGGAAAACCATGTGTGTACTTGGGGGTGGGGATGGTATATTTCTTAATTAATTGTTATGAAATAATAATGAACTCTCTGTAGATGAGGCACAAAAAGCCAGAGAATTCCAGGCTAACTTTTGGTCTGTACTTATTGAAGTGTCTTTTGGGCTATTAAAACCCTGGGCTATATTAAATGATTTTAAATATACAAGCTTGTTACCGTGAAGCCACTTGAGATATTGCACAATGTGACTGCAGATATATGCAAATTGGCATAATTTCCATTTGACATATGCACTGTAATTACTGAAAGCTTTATTCCAAATTTATTTTGCATGTCTGCTGTAGTTAACTCACTATCTCCTTTTAACACTGGCAATTATAATTATTTGCCAAGAGCAAATCCTTGCTAACAAAAATCCAGTTTTCTTTAGCCTGCAGCTTTTCCTTTGAATTCATGATGAGGTACTGTTAATCAGAAGAACCAGTGCTGGCCTCTGAGTATCCAGCAGGGCAGGAAAACACTGCAGTCAGAAACAGAAATGCAGTTAATTACCCTAAAGCTTCTTTCTGGCATCCCAACCCAGCACCACCTGGGTTGCCATGTTTGAGTGAAGAAGTGCTCTGTGAGATCAGAGTTAGCATCTCAATAGAACTTAAGTTGAAAACTGTCTGTGCCACCTGTGAGATTTCTCCTCACAAGTTCTTGCTCATTCTTCTCTTGTAGGGGCTACAGGTAGAAAATAGCATATATTTGGGGAAAACAGTGTTATTGGGTTGAAAAATAAGCTTTCTAGGGTTGTTTTGCGTAGGAATCTGAGCCAAATCTGTGACTGAAAAATAGAGCAGTTGAAGAGCTTTGGGATTCTAGCTACATACTGTTCAGAAATAAAGCAATTCTTATTCACTTGAAAATGCCTCGTCCTTTGTGCCCTCCTTTTCCTTGGAGATCAGTGTTACGCAGCTTGTGAAAGGAAACACAAGTGCAAGTGCTGTCTAAGAATTGCTGACCTACTTTACAGGTGTTTTATTCTTCATTGAATCAGATATGTACCCGCAACAGTGTAGGTGGATAAAAATTACATTTCTTTCACCCACTGCGACACAGGTCAAGCGCAGGAGAGCTCTGCCCTTGAAGTTTCTACCCCTGGAATATTATTTCAGGTTCTCCTGGGGCTTCAGAGGGATGAGGTCTGAACATAGCTTTGCAGTGAGCTCAGAACAGCATAAGGTAAGGCAGCCTGGGCTGCACTTCTGCCACAGCAGTAAGTGTGGGCACAGTGAGAGGAACTGCCCACACTGACCTGTCTTTCCAGCCCAGGTGTCCAGGATGCAGATGGTAAAACAAAGCCTGCTGTGAATAGGGGCTCATTTTCCATTGTATGTTTGTGGAACACCTGGCGCAAGAGGGTCCTGGGATTACAATGTAAGGGCAACAGATTCAGGCGTTGAGGCTAAGAAGAACACAGCAGATTGGCCTGCCATAATTAACTATATCCAGCCTAATGAACATAATGGGGAAATGTTTCAGTGTTGATCTGCTTTCCAGCAGTTTTTCAGTGGTGAGGAAAGGTTCCCAGTGTCCTTCAGAGCAAGTAGAAAATGAATATTAAAATATGACTTCAGCTGCTACTGTGCCATTGCTGTGTCTTATCTGATGCACACTTAGCCAGTGTGAGTGTGATTGGCATTTTCCAAAAACCCTTTTGGGAGGGTTAGTTTGCAGATTGACTGCAGACAGGACAATCTGGCATCTGGGCAGATTGCACCCGATGAGTTACTGCTCTCTGAGTCAGCTGGTTGGGCTGCTGCTGAGTCCTTGGCTCTTGTGTAAGCTCTGCAGCCTGGGGAGTAATTAATCAGACCTCCATCGTTCTTATGGACCCAGGGTTGGAGCCAGGGAAGCATGATGTCAGCGTCTCACATAGTCAGAATTGCTGATTCATTTGATTCATTCTTGCTGCTGCTTTTCAGAATGGGTTTATGGCTCCTCTTTAGCGGCACTTAGCGCTCACTGACAGGAATATAAAATACTACCCAAGAAAGTACACCAATTCTCAGATGACTGCCTTGAGGGGAGCACTTAATAATTTATTTAGGAGTTTCTCTAAGAACCTGAGAATCATAAAATACTATTGGATGAGAAGTTAACAAAAGTACAGTTAGTTTAAACCTCCATTTTGCTTGTCATCTGTTCACTGTTCTATTGACCACATTGCTCGAAGAGCCAGACTGATGGCCAGTGTGACTGCTTTAATTAGTGGGATTACAGCCGATGTAAATTTGGCTTCAAGTTTGCTAAGGCCTGATGCCAGCTCCCTGGAAAACTCTGTTATCAGAGTTCTCACTAACTTCAAAATGGGAGCGGGGCCAGACTGAAGGAACCCAGCTTGGTTATGGGTAGAGTAGAACTGCGCTGCTCAACACTGACTCGGAGAAGTGGAGGTTTCCTATAAGAATGTATTTTGGCTTGAAAGGATCCCAACAAAGGGATTTGATTTTGTTCAGGATTTTAACTTAGCTGGCTTGATTTTTCTTACGTGGGCCAAGCTACCTTATTTTCTTAGCCTATGTGTTCTGTGGTCCCGATCCTTGATGTTGTTGGCAAGACATAAAAACCATCTCTGGTCTGAGCAGAGATTCGTCTGGGAAGACGAAGTGAGAAGCCACGAAGAATCCATGCCATGGGCTCACCCATAAATAGGCTTAGGCAAACTCAGATGAGCTAGGCAGGTGGGAGGATATTGTCCTGGAGATTCACTGTTTTGTATATAGTTTTGTAGTCTCCCAGGTCCTGGGGAAAGGGGACACCAGAAATGAACAGATGGGAAAGGCAGCCTTGAGCCCTCTGGGTGAGGTTTGGGAGGTTGGACCAGCTGCCTGGTTTCATCATGACACCTTTTGTGGCACAACTTTTCCTCTCTGCTGCAGCCTTTCCTGAGGGCAGAGCAGTCATGCCAGCCTCTCCAGCTCTGCTGCTGCTGCCCCTCAGTGAGCAGAGAGGGGACCTGCTGACACAATGAGTAGAAAACCACTGACTGAACATTCTCTCCAAGATGCATTGTGCAACCCAGTGTTCATCCATCCCTGCATCACATTCTGGAAAATCCAGTCCCACTGCCAGGCACAGTCTTCCAGGCTCTAGTAGGGTTTGCCTAGTGATTATAACTTGTTGTTTCCAACTTCTGCAGCTGCGTATGTGAAAGAGAAAATGTGACCTGCAGTGTGAGAGTGTATGTACAGGTGCACACAGGGACACACAGGGTGTTCATACACTCACTACTGAATGAGAGGAATGGCACTGCTCACCTTCACCTGCCATGTACTTGTCTGTGCGTGTGTTTGTGAAAGGGACTCTCCTGCTCTTTGGCACGTGTCTGTGTCTGTGTGCTTCTATACTAAAGTCAAAGTTTTGTTTGTGGGTGCAGTCTTCAAATGAGTCCAGTTATGTTAGTGCATCCCAGTCCATAGCTGGGTGCTTTGGTATCTGTAGTCAATACAGTATTTGGGAACATGAGTAATGATCTTAGAATTTATTTTAACCACTCATATCAGAAAATTAGGTCAAGTGCATGCTCCATTCATCCAGCACTGCAGGGGTGACACACATTTTCTTCAGTGCAGCAATCCTTCAGACTTCACTGGGCAGGAAAGGAAGTAGAGATGCACCAGCTGAAAATGTTGCAGAGAAATAAGATTAGGAAAAATATTTGTGGTAGGGTCTGGGCTAAGTGGGTAGTGACATTGATGCTTCATACAATCATCACATAGAAGGGATCATACTGGAAACTTCAGTACTTCTCCTACAAAGAGATTGCATGGCTGGATGTTTACTGAAGAAAAGCCTGAAGTATAAAGTGCAGGGGGAATACTGGTGCTGCTCTGCATAGTGATGCCATAGCAGATGCAGTTGGGGATCTGACACAGCTACTTGTAGGGCCAGTGGGGTTTTTTTTTGTCACTGTCCCTGTCACTTGGCTGGCAAGATGTAATTTTTCAGTGTTTATAAAGCTTCACGAATCCTGTACAAATGAGTGCATTAATTACTCACCAGCATTAGTCTGATGTTTTTCATTTGCCAGTTTTTTATTTAGTACCAGATTAAAACTTGCTAGTTTTAATGGGGTAGAAAGGGTAGGCAAGAGAAATATAAAGAAAATTAACTCTAATTAACAGTCATAAATTTCTCTGACTCAGTAAGCGTAAACAATTCTGTGATGGAAAAGCAAGCTGAAAGAAAATTGAACTGCCTGATTTCCTAATCTTCCCAAAGCCTTTACAACAGCTGGGCATTTAGTTGTTGTCAGCCAACACAAAAAGAAACATATTTAAATACAGATAACAATGCCTCAGGAGAATAGAGATTGATCATAGACTGTGATTATTCTGTGACTTATTTTCTGTGGAAAAAAAAGTATTATAATATACTGGACTGATGGCATGCATTTTGCTCTAGAAGTTGAATAAAGGAAATGAGAGTAGTTGGAAGAAATAAATGAACAAACGCAGAGATTTTCACTGAGTTTTTAATTTAGTCCTAAAACAGTTAAAATCCTCTTGAAATCAATGAGTGTTTGCTTGAATAAGGTCTAAGTAGAATGTCTGGGGGATTTTTTTCTCAGCCTATCTGAATACTTAGTGCAAGTCTTTTGATTTTTTTTTCTTGTACAGGGAAGTGTACTCAGCAGGGATGTGATCATGCTGTTTTGATGGGGATTTGAAGATAAAAAAATCAAACAGAAATTTGGGAAAGCCAGCATGGTTTGTCCCATATACTTTTTCCCAAGCACGTATGAGAGCATGGAAAGCATCCAAGTAGGGCTCAGGGAATGTAAGTCTGAGCATGTTTCAGATGCCTGAACAGATAATCTCAAGCTGAGACCCCCTGAAGCATTTCCCTGTGGTGTGCACAAGTAGCTGGTTTGTCCGGGTGTATTTGCACCTTCTTTAGATTTCCCAGCAGTTAAAGGTTTTTAAGTAGTTAAAAATTACTAAGTGCTTCATTTTTTCAGTTTCTAGTGCTGTTATTTGCATAAGTGCCTACATAGAAGAGATGAGAATGACATGCCAGGTGGGCTATAAACAAGGAATCAAGCTCTAGCCCATGTTAGGCAAGGGTTAGAGAATTTTGCTTTGCCTTGCAAAGTGTGCTGGCATACACAGAAATGCAAGTCTTGCTTGCTTTGCTTGCTCTTAAGGCACCTTGTCCATGGATTGAGTGATGCAGAAACTTTATAGTGCCAAATCCCAAATCAAAGGCCCCAACTTGTCAAACTAACAGAATAAATACTCAGATATTTATAAGGACTTACTAGGAAAGTTACCTTCAAGTTAGCACATATGGTCTTTGCAGAAGAGGTTCTATATCGTGGAATCTTAGAATATCTCAAGTTGAAAGGGACCCATAAGGAACATTAAGTCCAAATCCCTGCTCCTTGCAGGACTACCTGAAACTTTCCTATGAAGCAGATGTGAGTCCAGTGTCAAGCATGGAAGAAATGCATCTATTTCAAATGCCATGAACACTGCTACAGCAACATTTATATCTACTGTAATATATGCACAGACAGACCCCAGTCCATAACCCTAATGACTACCTCAGTGCAAATAAAATTGATGTAATTTTAGTACATAATGAAAATTGATATCATCATTACAGTCTTCTCTCATTCTAATGAACCGTCCTGGTTCTGTTTAGGTGGCACTTCCTTACCTGCAGGCATCATTATAATCTTTCTGGAGTCAGCAGGGGTATTTTCCCAGCCTGGGCACCACACCTCAGGAGCTATCTACAAAAGAACCCAGCATAGATTCTTTTTTTTTTTTTTTTTTTTTTTTTCCAAGACGAAGCAGTTCTTTCTTTTTCTGTTTGTTTGAAGGGGTTTACAGACCACTAGCCCTGCTGCAATCACTGCTGTGAGCTCCCAGCTCATGGTAACCCTCTTACCTGTTGAGCCTGATTGCAGTTCTGGCACTGCACGTGTGAGCTGCATGTGTCTCGTTAGCTGAGTGACACCTGAATTGTCACTGGAGATGATGCTCATATGTCACCAGCAGCAAGGTGCCTTTGCAGGTTTCCATCTCATCGTGCATCGAGCTTGAGTGAAGTTTGGTTTAGTCTATGATGACAAGGCATAGACACTCACAAACAGCTTTTTTTCTCCCAGTGTATTTGAATGTTTAAGTTTTGTTTCCAAGGAGTTGTGTGAAAAATAAGTTGCATCAGTGAGGATAAACCAGCCTAAAAACTGGAATCATAGTGTGATGGACCAGAGCCATAAGTGAACTGAGGCCCTGGCTTTAGGGGTGTACAGTTCAGGTATGTGTGTTTTTACTGTAGAGATACTTCTCATCTAATACTTGTGAAGTGCAATTTGTCCCAGTTGACTGTAAAATTTAACAGTGCATGTGTTCTTTAGCTTCATAATATTTTGATGCAGAGGAAGAGGTGTAGGGTTTGTAAAGTCTCTCTAAGCCATTGGTTTGCTGTGGCCACATGAGCTGTTGCTCATCAGCAGGGCAGTGTATTTATTACTGCCTCTGTGCATTCGCTGTCTGTTTGAGGCACAAGGAAAACACGTTCCTTCAGTCACTGTTATTTTCCTTCACACTTACAGCGGACTAGGAATACACACATGGCCTGTTAATACGAATCAGATCGTGAGCTGTGACTCACTATGCTGTAGTAACTTGATTTTTTGCAACAGCTATGCATATCTGTGATTAACAAAGATTGTCTTGGCCGATGTTAGAGCTGTGACTAAAGCCAATCTTCTTAGGCATTCATCATCCAGATTTATTTCCTTGTCAAAAGTTTTCTTAAATAAGGTTTCTTTGAAGAAACATTGTCATGCCATCAATTTTCCCTGGCAGATGTACTGATTGAAATAAATGTATTTTTTCATGCCACTCAAGAACTGAATGACAGATCATGCACTGAATACAATAATGTAACTACTGTTTTTATTGTTACTATGATCGTTACTGTATCGCAAGATCAATGGCAGCAGCATCTCATAAGAGCAGAGACACATCTACATATTAATAAAAATCCTCCTCCCATATGAAAAGGTTTTCAAATCACCTGAGTGATTGGGTTTTTTTTTGAGATGGCCCAGACATCATTCCTCATTTCCCAGAATGGAGCAGCCTTCTATCCAGTTTTCCACTCTTCCTGCATATCTATTCTTTTGTGAGGGATTCAAAAGCTTTAAGCCACTGTGCAGTATGTGAATCACACATCTCCACATGTAATATATCAGAAAGTAGTATGAGCCCTGTAGAATAGCCTGTCCCAGTATTGCATTTCTCTAGGCTAAATGTACTGTTGGGCAACAGCTTAATTTATACACATATCATATTTTAACACAGATACTTTTTCTTAATTGTCCCTCCCTCCTGTCCAGTCTGTGGGTACAGAAGGATACTAATTTTCTATTAAATCTATTTCTTTCTCCTCCATTGTTTCTTTTGCAGAAAAGATGCTAGCAGGGCTTATAAAATATTGGACTGAAGGTGATCCTTTCAGGATGAGCCTCCAAACAGTGGGGATGTTGCTGATACCATTAGGGCTGGCTGTGCAGCTTCTGGAGTGGCAGGAGCACCTCTGGGTTTTTGCACCAGCCCCTTGCAGTGGCTTTCTTTCCACCTTGGGAGTGTTTTTACTTCCAGCTACCTCTCCTTTCCCTTTCTTTGTTTACTCAGCTACCTTCCTGCCTTAATCTCTGCTGGATTTCTGCTGATGCTTGTTCATCTGGAGTGACTCCAGTAGCTGCCTTGGATTCCCTAGGGAGCCCCAGGAGGGAAGAAGGACTATGGACTTCACCTGGGTCCTCCTGATGCCCGTGTTGCCAGTCCCTTTCCACTGCTCCAACATGTAGACGAGCTTTGTATTAATGAGCACAATATCCCTCCTGTCCTTACAGCAGTTTTGTCTCAACAGAGCCAAATGCAGGCAGCACTTTTTGTAGAGATCCCTTTTTGGAAACTGTGCCTGGGGGTCAGGGCATTGCCTGCTGCTGACAGACAGGGACCAAGGCACCCTTGTAGTCATCAACTGCAGCTAAGGGAGGAAGGATGCCTTTGCAGGGCTGTAATACAGAGAGGGCACTGCTCCCCAAATAATGCTGCAGTGATTGAAGAGCAGATCAGAGAATTGTGATTTATAGTGCCAGAGGTTTAGGGCTCGCTGTGAATGTAGCAGGCTAAACTGGCTATATCATTGCTGCATCTCTGAGCCACCCCAGTTATCAAAACTTAAAATGAGTGGCTGTATGAGCTTCTGGTTTTGAATTCTGTCTCTGCGTACAATTTCCAAAGAGGTGTTCTCAGTGTTTTGTGTCTCTCAGATCTGCTAGAAATATCAAATAGTACCAAATGGTTGGCTCCAGCTTCATACAAAAGGGACCGTTGACTGTGTTGTTATCATGAAGGCACTTTTGAAACAGAAAAAATAATGTCACCTTCCTTTAGGTCTGCATGTGTCCTTTGTAGTCAATGGTTTAGCACGGTTACAGCTCAGATCTTTTAAATAGTCTTCTGGGTTTTTCAGGGAGTGATGAACTTGGAAAGAAAACAGAACTTCATTACCAGCCTCTGATTTTCTTCAGACTGTTTAAATATTGGAATGAGTTGATAAGATAACTGAGAAAATCTTTTACAGGCCCTGGCAAAATCAAGCCTCCACATGTAATTTTTGCAAATTCCAAAGAAAGGGATAGAAGGGAATGGTTCAAATAACTGTGAGGATTTCAGAGGTCATTGTTACATAAAATACACAGCTCTCTCTACTGATACACAGTTTGTATCAAAGATCAGTTTAGCTGTAGGGAACCACAGGCTGGCTGCAGGTGCCTTACATAGTTTCTAAGATGGTTTCTGTGCACAGCCCCAGAGTTGACAATGTGTGTACGTAAGTGCAGAAGAACAAACTGCTGGGTATCAATTATTTAAATGAGAAGTAGCATCTTTTGATTTAGGCCATTTATTTTGATCATGGTTTTTGATAAACACCCAGGGAAAGGTCTTCCTCTGATTGTGCATGGGATCCAAAGGCAGCAAGAGCAGCTGCAATGGTGAAAATCTGAGAAGAAAATCTTGCCCATATTTATTTATTGTGTGTTTATTAATGATAACGTGGATTGTTACAATTTGGAATATAGTTTTGCATTAGTTTCTTTTTTTAAAAAAAGGTGTTTGAAAAACATACTTTAATA
Organism: Leptocoma aspasia; assembly: GCA_013399835.1. Lineage (NCBI taxonomy): Eukaryota > Metazoa > Chordata > Aves > Passeriformes > Nectariniidae > Leptocoma > Leptocoma aspasia. The sequence continues at coordinate 1,396,647 of VXAX01006611.1, forward strand.
ATTTTAAGTCATCCATTTCAAACAATCTGTTAAGCATGCTCTTTCACCACTCCAGTATTTTCTGAAACCCTCAGACTGTCTTTTTAATGTTGATAATTCCTCTTTGCTTTTAGAAAGATTTTATTGCTTATTTTTCTGCTGAAGCTCAGTTCACCAAAACCTTATTTTTTATTTCTCTCACTCCCCCATCCTGACAAAGAGCAATAGGTAGCAATTGCTAACTAATGAATCTTTCTGGTGACAGTGTAGAATTTGATTATATGCCCAGACTCCAGATAGAGCCCTTTTTTGATTTTCTTGTGAATAGGAGGAGGAGAAAATATTGTATTGGGGCCTCATGTTTTAAGCAGAACAGAGAGCGGACTAGTCTTACTTTAGTTCAGTGACAGACACTTGTTTTTTTAATTAGTTGGAGGTTTTTTAATGTGAAAATGTTTCTCCCCTTATTCAAAATAACCAGAGCAGATGGGAAAAAAAGATGACATTGCAGGTTTCAGAACTGATGATGCATGTGCTGGTTACAGCCGTTCTACCTTCCTTCTGCTCTGAGCCCAGGAGTTCTGCTCGTTTTCAGGCTGTGCAGCACAGGGATGATACTGGGACAAAATACTTGGGCTGCTGGTAGCCAAGGAGCTTGAATTGTCTGTAAGATGAAGAGATGCAAATTCCAGGAATTGCAGAGTTGGTAGTTAAATTTTTACTGTAGCTCCTCACTCTTTCCCTGCACTTACATGGAAAAAAATGTAAATACTACTACCCTGGGCTGTATCTACTTGCCACTCACTTCTGGGCTTATCTCCATTTCACAAGGACTTCCCTTTTTAAAATGAAGACTGAGGATTGCAAACAAATCACAAGGCTTCCTGACAGAATTAAATACTGCTAGTTGGGTGACATGCCATTAGAGCACGGTTATGATTTGACTTGCCAACGTGAAGTGCTAGAGACATCTTCACTTGAATGCTAGCACCAATGACAGCACAGACAGTTTTTTCTATTTGCTCAGCTGCTTCTAGAGAGTTGTTTAGACATCTGCTTCTTCAGAGAAGATCAGTGTTCTTCAATAATCTTTTTTAAAAAATACAGAGTGGTACCAAAGTTGTCAAGGTTTGCCTTGGGGGATGCACTTTATGAGCCTTGGTAGGAAATGTGTTCCCCACCTTCAGCTTTGGACTTGGGCTGGCCAGGAGTGAGCCTTCCCCAGTGCTGGCACCACTCTCTCTCTAGAGCAGAGCCAAGAAGGGAGGCCAGGGTGAAGCCTGTGTGGAGCTCTCAAAAAGACTGACATGTATTTAAAATATTTGTCTTCGTCATTTTACCTGAGAAGTCAAGAAATCAATGCTCAGAAGTTGTCTGATTGAGAACTGTAGCACTGTATACCAGATTTCTTGATGCAGGTGGAAGGGGTGTGTATTCTTTCATAGGATTAGATTTATCCAACTGTGTTGCTTATCAGCATGGACAAATATATTTCACTTTCTTGCTAAAACAAGCTGGCTGCATTTCCCTGCTTTTATGCAATTAATGACGTTTTTGCTGTCTGTTGTGCTGCGATTTTCAAAGATGTGTAACAGCAAAACACGCCGGTAGAATGACAAACAGTAACAATTCATCCTTTCTTAGAGCCTTGCTCAAAAGTGGAGAGGATTAGACCACAGCCCCAGACTAGAGGAGAAGGGGGTCAGTTCCCAGAGAAGCCCCCCGCAGCACCTGCACTCAGAGCACGCCATTCCATGAGACTTAGCGTTGGGAAGGGAGATTTCCCTTGCACACTGCCTGATGCTGCTATAGAGAATGGCTCAAAGAGAAGGTGCCTTTTCTTCCTTCTCCTTTTGAGAAGGGAGCAGAGGGAAGAGAGCAGAAAAATGGTGTTTTGATCCACCTTTTTCTCATTCTGGTTGCATAAACACACCAGAGCATTTCTCTAAATGAAATTAAGCAAACGTTTCATGTTCTCTCCCTACTTCCAGAAAGCTAATGTGGCTGCTTGCAGATTTGCAGCTACGGAGGAGACAAAGATCTTTACTGCACACAGATTCAAGTGCTGAGCAGTGTCATGCTGAAAGAACTGCACAAGCTTTAATAGCATATAAAAGCTTTCTGGGCATCAAGCAAAAATCTGTTTAAATCCCTGACAGGGATGAGAGAACAGCAAGTATTATCAGCATATGCACAGAGACAGAAAGTCTCTCAGAACATTTGCATTTTGGATTTGCTGAAATTAGAAGGTTTCAACCTTTCCAAAAAGGTTGAAATGGTGGAAGGAGTAATTTTAAGACTTCAATTTCTCCCTGTCTCCATATAAATATTTAGGGCTCTTTCCTCTGCACATGTGCCTGAGTTACACTGATCCGAATGGCAATTGTTCTCAAATGAATGGAATGTAAAAAGCCATAGGCTTCTCTTTCATATTAATAATCTTAATTTCGTACTCAGATGTTGACAATCCCAAGTATTCCTTGCCCCACACAGTGAAGGACTGACCCCCACCATGCATGGCACGGAACACACAGCAAAAAGATTGTCCCCAGGCTGCAATTCCTCATGAATGCAGATCCTTTTCCTAGCAAGCACATGTGTAGAGCTGCATATCTTGAGACGCAGTGCCTGGACAGACCTCAGATAAAATGTGGCAGGCGTCTGAGAGGCAGAATGATGCAAGCTGAACTGGAGCAGAATGTGTGCTTTTGTGGATCAGTGGTGAGCAGCTCAGATAATGAGGTAGTATATATTGGTTCTTTGTGGGGCAAAATTGCTATATCAGGAAGGTGTGACTCTAGGGATGTTTTGTCTAAGATTTCCCTTATTTTGGTAACTAATTTGCCAAACTAAAATCTCTCTGCAAAGAGTCCGTGTAACTCAAGGACTATTACATTAGTGATTTGTATCAAGTGGCATAGCTGGAGCTACCAATTAGAGACTATAGGGCAGGTGGATAAATGCTTTCTCCAATACCAAACAGATGCAGCAAAAAAGTATTCAGGGGCAGGAAAAGAAGTTATATTAGTTGACATTATTGAAAATGTCAACTCAGTCACCAACAGCCATCTGTAAAGATGAGAGAGAAAAGTAAGAAGAGAAGACCATAGCCACTGAATAGAAGATTAATGTCTAATTTAAGAGGAAAAATGAGTATGTCTCTACTTATCTGATTAAGGAGAAGGTAAATAGGAGTGAGTTGAAGAAAGATGTTTCCCTTCTTGTCTGTTAACTGGATGTGACTGCCACTTCAGGAATGACAGCCCATCTCCCTCCCTCCCTCCCTNCCTCTTCTTCTTCCAGTCAGGCTGTTAAATATTCATGAAAGTGGGCTCAGATAGATCCCTGCCATCTGTCTGTATTTATATGACTTCATCCAAACAGCTCCAAAACATGTAAAATTTTATACTTGGAACAGCTCTTCAAAGAAAAAGGGATTTTTTTAACTACCTGAAGAGAACAGGAATGAAAATACAATGTGATTTAGCAAGTACCCACATTTATTCATCTGGACTCCATCAGCAAGGACCCAAATTCAGCTCTTTTAAGTGCCAGGCCCGGCTGTAGCCCAAAGCTTGTCAGGAAAAGGTCATATTTAGTGTCGTAGTTTATATCCAAAGTGTTCCACAGGTCACCTAATATTGATCATTAAGCATAAAAAAAGTCTGCATGCAACTAAGAAGGAAACTGGAGATTCTGTCACTATGTGTGTGGGTACAGAATGAAAGTATTTGAGGAGGAGAAATCAGTAATAAGCCCATTATTTAGCCTGCACTGCATTCAGTTCCACACCTTGATGACCAGATAAAAGGGGACTGTCATGCAAGCTTCAGTAAACAGTGTGCCATATGGACAATTCCATGAGGGAACAGATTGTCACAGCTACATCTGACCTGTTTTAGAGCAATTGTGACTCTCCCTTGGCACCATGGATATGCTGCTGACATTTCAGCAGAACTGCTTCGAAAACACTTGAGTGTTGTTGTCAGAATAGTGGGGCATTTTATGAGTGAGAAGCAATTTCTTCATTTTAAATTAAGCAGCAAGCCCAGTACTTCTCCTCTCCTCAGAGCCTCTTAAAACAGTCTGAGCAGGAAAGAGGGAGAGACAAGAGTACTGAGAAGACAAAGCCAGGCTTTTCAGTGTACCTGTGTTAAGTTACCTAATACATGCACTTGTGTAATTTGTACCCTTCAGGGATTTGAATCTGAATCTCAGATTCAGCTCACAGAAACCCCTGCATGGGCAGGTTGTCACAGAAGAGATGTCTGTGAGACGGCTGAGGTGCGTGATTGGTTTCATACCTGCTCCCAGAAGGGAGCTTACTTTTTTGTATTCAGGCCCTCACCTTTGAGCTCTTTTTAGACAGGAGTGCATTTTGAAAATAAAAAGGAATACATTTTCACTGTGGTGCTTAAGAAATTCATACATGTATTTTGGAAGCATGCCAGAGTGTATCTTTGTGCCTTGAAGACATTTCAATATGGTGTTATTCTTTTAAGGGTCTTTCTCCTTGGCTTGGTCTTTTAGAATAGCCTTGAGGCTTTCAGCTTACTTCATTGATAAAACTTGGTTGATGATTTTATTTTTGCACTGTTTCAGGCATTGGGAAAAACGTCATCTGTGACCGAACGGCGACTCCCCTGGATGCCTTTAGGATGATGACTGCGGCTCATTATTACCCAAAGCTCATGAGCATCATGGGGAACGTTCTGCGCTTCCTGCCTGCTTTCGTGAAGATGAAGCAGCTGATCCAGGAGGGTTACGTGGGGGAGCTGCTGGTGTGCGAGGTGCAGGTCCACAGCGGGAGCCTGCTGGGCAAGAAGTACAACTGGAGCTGTGATGACCTGATGGGAGGCGGGGGCTTGCACTCGGTCGGCACCTACATCATCGACCTGCTGACCTTCCTCACCAGCCAGAAGGCCGTGAAGGTGCACGGGTTGCTCAAGACCTTTGTGAAGCAGACGGAGCACATCAAGGGCATCCGGCAGATCACCAGCGACGACTTCTGTACGTTTCAGATGGTCCTGGAAGGGGGCGTGTGCTGCACGGTGACGCTCAACTTCAACATCCCGGGGGAGTTCAAACAGGACATCATCGTGGTGGGCTCGGCGGGACGGCTCATTGTGATAGGCACTGATCTCTACGGACAGAGCAACAGCTCTCCTCAGCGGGAGCTCCTGCTGAAGGACTCCACGCCGGTCAGCAACTCCTTGCTTCCGGAGAAAGCCTTCAGTGACATCCCATCCCCCTACCTGCGGGGCACCATTAAGATGGTCCAGGCTGTCCGGCAGGCCTTTGAGGACCAGGACGACAGGAGGACCTGGGACGGGAGGCCTCTTACCATGGCTGCCACTTTTGACGACTGTCTGTATGCCCTGTGTGTGGTGGACACCATTAAAAAGTCCAACCAGCTGGGGGAGTGGCAGAACATTTCAATCATGACTGAGGAGCCAGAACTGAGCCCAGCATACTTGATCAGCGAAGCCATGCGGAAGAGCAGGATGTCTCTGTACTGCTAGCTGCCCTGAGCTCCTAGGAATGAATAGGAACCAGACAGCTCTTGAAGGAGTTGGTAATTCAGCCCCTGTGCAGGGCTTGGGTGTCTTAGAAACAAACAGCTGAGGATTACAGGAGAAGGACATACGGTGTCTGGATCAATTAAATCTGTTGGCAGCTAAATGCCAAACTGATATGGTCCTTCGAAATGCCCAAAACAGACAGGAGACTTAAGAGCTGATAAACTTAACTGTTTTAATAACAGTATTAGCTGGCTGATTGCAAAGATATATCACGGACTCATCCCCTGCTTGCAGGTGCTTTAGATTATCCAATTGTGTTTACTGTGAAAGGTTGGGAAGATCCTTTTAGATTTTCCTTACCTACCAGAGGGCTGTGAAGGTACTGTCATGTCGTTAAATTTTCTGTAGTGTCTGACATGAGTGGTTCCTACCATGACAGCTGACACCACCATTACTACACCTCCAACCAACACACAGAATAACAGGATTGGATGTGAAAGTGTTGCAGGATTCAGAAAATCTTGGCAGCTCACTTTTCATACAGTCTGTTAGGAGCTTCTCTGTGTTGGTTTAGTAGTTGTTTTTTGTTTTGTTTGGTTTTGGTTTTTTGTTTTTTTTTTTTTTTTAAAGCACAATTAAATAGGAAAATGTGTGGCTTTTAAAACAAAGCAGTCCTCAACCACAGTGCATATGCCTGGGTATTTGGGGAGGGAGGGTCTCTGTGAGCTCCTGGTAAAGTGTCAGTGTTACGGGTTTTCCGATTAAAAATGGGTGGTGGAAAACCTTCATGGATGGCAGGTGGCACGACACGGTAATGATAATGGGGTTTATTATACAGCCAAACTCGGGCTAGTCTTACAAAGATTTGCACAAAATTTCCTGTGTTTGGGACTGACTTTTGAGTGAATTCATCATGCATTTTGGTTTAAGGTGGGAAGCAGTAGGAATATAACCCAAAACCGTATGTTTAGATGAGCAGTGTTCTTTTAAACCACTGTGAACTCACACTTGAGAGATGCACACAAACAAGTAATTCCACATCCCTCAACCCAGAAGTGCTCACCTCCACCAAGCGGTGAGTGTGACTGAAAAACAAAAGGGATGAGAAAATTTCCCATCTATTTACAAGGAAAAAAAAAATTACATAGGACCCCCAGCCTCCTCACCTCCTTAAAGTGGCCAGCTACTGGTACTGTATTAATCATTCCCTGTCACCAGTGCAGGGGTGGACAAACTCTTTTGCTGTGTTTGTCCTGTTCTTCTTTTTAATATTTTAGATTGCAGTCTTGAAATGATTATTCTTTTGAGAATGTCTTCTTGAAAGAATATAGTGAAAGGCACATGATTTATCCCAGTGAACAGGGATACTGTTTTTCTGTGTAAAGCTGCTGCAGTGCTGATGTGTTTACAGCGCTAGGTCTTCAGATAGTAAAAAAGTAGAACATGAGCATATAGCACTAAATCATATTAAACTTGAGAAAAACCTTTTCAGGGTTTTTTGTTAATTTTGACTAGGGGAAATAAGAGAACATTGGGATGAGCAGTAAATATAAAGAGAAAATATGCTTTTGAACAGGAGGGCATCAGTAGTGTTGTTCATCTTATCTGGCTTTAGTCAGTTCAGAGTCTTGTTCTGATCAGCAAGAACACCACAAGAACACCGCAGTCAATACAGAGAGAGCTCTCCAAAGGCTGACTCAGTTCACCCTAGGATTAATATAGAAAGAGGTGCCCACTGGAAATGGCTGTCTTCCTCCTTTGCAGAGAATTTTGGCTTCTAAATTTTGATGCGGCTGAAGTTAGGAAACTTGACTCCCAGCCCAAAATTATCCATGTGTGCTTAATATTTCAAGGACATATAGGTGACCTTTCGTTAAATAGTCCCCAAAGTGTAGTAGTGTGACTGATGAAGGAATAATCTAATACTGCAAAACTGCACCCTAGGGGAGAACTGTTTTTATCCATGTTGTTCTGCCAATTCTAGCAACTCTCTCTGGGGCTGTTTCTGCTAAAACCTCGGGCAAGGCTTCATCATTCCTTCTTGGAAGCAGCCCTTGACAAGTTTGGTTGTTTTTCTTTAAAATGGGTTTCTCTGAGAATTCCAGAGGTAGTATCTGTGCCAATAGGAATTTGCCATTGCAACTGTCATGGTATACCATGCTATCCAGTTCCTGCCCTGAAAAGTAAGTAACACAGAAGAGAGGATTTGATCAAGAAATCACCTGTCTCCTGAAAAATAGAATTACCCCCAAGGGGATCAAGAGAGTTTTCATACAGTGAAGCAAAACCCATTTACTGAAAAGAGTGGCTAGTTCAAGTCATGAATGCAAGCCTGGTGGATAATTAACCATGTCTAGTTAAACATCATCCAAAAGTGGAACCAAACATGGACCAAAATGTTTGTGAATCTTGCTTCTCAGTGGTTTGACGATTGTGCTAGAGTTGCTGTTCGTGTCTTTGCACTTCTTTATGGTTCACAAACGGTGGCTGTGTTTCTCTCTGTGTTTCCTTCTTTCCCCTGTCTTTCTGGGTTTTGTGATGCCAGTTGGAATCCTTTTCCCTGCCCCTGCAGTGAACAGGAGAGACACAGTGAGTAAGGATATTGAGTAACTACTGAGCTCAAACTTTCTGCCCCAGATCCAAAGGTTTAGGTGATAGGGATCATCCATCCTCTGTGCAGACCTACTGGTGCAGCAGAAAGAAAATCCAGTGCTTTGGTTACACAGACATCTGATGCTGCTGTTTGTACTGGCTTGCAAATGGGTTGAATCTTGTACAGCTCCTTCTGCTGGCCCAGAGAGAGCAGGGACAGGGTGGGACCTCCTCTTCTAATGGTAACAGAGATGCTGCATTTATGTTGCCTAGCTGGGATGGCAGCTGGAGCTGCATACATTCAGGATTGTGTGGCAGTTTTTCCATTCTCTAGGAGATGAAGGTGCTGCAGTGTCAAGAGTAAACATACTAAACTTCCACCTGGCTTTCAAAAAAGTGACTGTACAAGTCAACAGCTGTCCTGGAAGTTCAGCCATTCAGAAGAAGGAGGCTTTTCTGCTGCATGTGGTCACAGCACAAGGACAATTCAATTTCTTGTTTATTTTTGTGTCCATACAAATGTGGAATAGACCCAGACAATTTAAAATGACTTGCTGATCTACCAAGAAAAGGCATATTTTATTTAATGGGTAAAGGTAAACATAGTATCTTGATGATGTTTTTGCAGAAATTCAGAAATGAGTGATGACAGAACTCTTGTTGCTGGGAATTTTTGTATTTGACTTTTATTTATGTCCTTCAGCATAAAATATCACTCATTATGAAGTCTATTGACTGCTAAGTTCTGTATTTACAAGCCAGAGTTCTGGCTTTGTGCAGGTACTGCACACTGGTTTGGTGTTCCAGTGGCCCAGCGATGTACCCTTAGTGTGTATGAAACTCAACACTGGACTTCCGACCTCCACAGTGATCTCTGGGTATCTGGGGCTAGTTGTGAAATGGCAGGATTATTCAGGACAGCAGTTTCTTTTTGTTTTTGTTGAAGTTGTTACTTGTGGGGAGCAAAGTTTCTAAATTTTAGAGATGAAGTGTGACTGAAAAATATTTGGCAGTCTTATCTGCTTTAAAATTTCCTCTTTCTTGAGCTGCTGGGTGAAGTCTGTCCAATAAAAATAATTTCCCCTTAATTGGCCACTTCCATTTGCTCATGAAAAGAAGAAATTTTAAAGTAAATGGGACTACACATAATGCTGCATTCATGAACTGATGTCAAAACCTCATGACTTAATGAGTGTATGAAGCCACAGTCCAAACAAGTAATGTCTTTTTTGAAACTGCCCAGATTGAGGCCTTGGGGTTGGGGAAAGAAGGGTATCAGAGCAGGTCAGACTGAAATAGCTTTTATTGAGCATTTTGAATAAAATGAATAAACAGAATGGCTATGGTCAATCCAAAACTGAACACATGTTTGTATAAGGGTATTTATTTACATTTTATTTATTTTGGGTTTAAGTTCAATTTTTAAAGAATGCTGTTTTGAAATGAAAAAGGTTTAAAAAATCTTTTATTATGTTTTGGCATGTGTGAAATTAACTGTTTGGGGCTGGGTGTGGGTTTTTTTTTTTTCAATCTACACTTTAAAAATCTAATCCATTTGGTTTAGGGATGTTCAGTGAGTTCATCTACCCTTGGGCAGGTTCAGCTCTGAACCTGCACCCTCACAGTGTCTTACAGTGACCCCATTTTTACCATCTGAATTTGGCCTTTTGGGTTTCATTTGTATTTTCTTGTGGCAGTGGGAAAACTGATTCATTCCATGGAGCTGGCAACAGATCATCAAGACACTTTTTGCAGCAATGCCAGCCATCATCTTTAAAAGCACTTAACTCTATTGACTTGTTTACCCTGGTTATTTATGACCTTCCAGCCACGTGCTGTCCATTATTTGTTTTCTTTTTTTTATATCAGCCATTGGACTCACTTCCCCGCCCTGTTCCTCATTCCATTGCAAGCCTGGAGGCGAGCCTCCCTCGTTACCCACTGAGCTCCTGCTCAGTCTGTGTTACACATGGCATACAGGGTGCCTGACTACAACTTGAAGTGACTTTTAACACAGGTCCATTATGGGATAGGTGAACACCACAACTGCTCAAGTACGGGGCATTCCGAGTGCCCAGCCAGGGCAGGAGTCAAAGCTCCCTGCTGTGCTGTGCTTCAGGAGCGAGCGACACTCGCTGTTTCTCTCCCACTGGTTTGCTTTCATTTGATTTTGAAAATGAGAAAATGTTCCATTTGTTGTTGTGTCAATATTAAGTATATATTTATTGTTTTTCAGACATACATACATATATAAAAATGCTATATATATATAATGTCAACGCATGGACATATGTACAGTAGATATTTTAAAGAGCTATTTATCAAGAAAAGTAAGTGTTATAAGTAAACAGAGTTTATATTTTATATATTATGTAGATAGCAAAAAAAAAAAGGTGGTTAAATTATACTAGGACTTTTGGGGGTGGGGTTGGAGAAATGGGCAAGGACTGGTTCTAGCATTTTAAACAGCCAAACTACTTTGTACGGAAGCTGCCTGCTGTGCCTCTCGGCTGCAATATCTGTTTGTTTCTTCTTTTAGAAGATGATGTGCATTGTTACTTTTACATTGCTTGGGGAATGTAGTTCGTTTATTCTCAGCCAACTGGTATGTGCTGCTTAAAACATGGTTTCCTTCCTGCTGTTCTGCATATTTGCATTGATGGAATAAAAGGATCTTAACTGGCAAATAAAGACATAAAAGGTTGTGATCCCAGCTGTCTGTGGTCCTTCCCCACACTTGTATTTCGGGGGGCGTGTGTGTGCGTAATAACCATCACCTCTGCCTGGTTTCTGGCCTGCCTGTTAAGTTCAGCATGTCAGAGTAAAATACATGGGCTTTGTGCTTGGAGGCGGGGATTTTGATGGAGGGAGAGGAAGAAGGAAGTTTAGCACTCACTTAACACTCATATTGAAGATTTTATGTACAGCAAAGACTGAACTAGTGCCTATTGGGGGGATGTGTCTGGAGGGGACAGCTGATTTTGTTGGCAAAGGATGTGAGTCCAATGTCACAGCAAAATTGGGACACCCCCCTCCCCACTGCCTGAAGATACTTTCTCTGGAATTTTCTCTTTCTTCTGGATCCTTTCACCCCTTTTGTCCAGCACAACCTGGAGATCCTCTTCCTACCTGACCACTGATACTGTGGAATGTTTTTGCCTTCCCAGTCCCCAGCTCCCTCCAGTGACTTCCCCATGCTTACCTCCATCCTTGCTCCCACCTGCCAGGAGCTGTCTGCTTATCTGGTGCTCCTTTTCTGCCCTGTATGTGGGAGTCTCGTAAGGATCTTCTTATTCCAGCCCCTCTGTTGTTGAATAAAACCTCACTTGGGTATGAAGAAGAAGAAGTTCTGGGATCTGAGGGAAGATTTATTGCCTCTGTGATTGATGTGTAAAAAGGATAGAGCATTTCCTACATTGCCTTTTAGAGCAGAGCACACAGATGCTGGATTCTACTTGTGTCAGTGCACTCTCTATTCCCAAGCACTATGAAAGTATGTGAATCTGAGGCACAAATCTGTGAAGGGATGGGAAATCATCACTTACAATGCACACTACCCTCAGATCACATAATCTTGTAAACTGTATATTTTTCATATATATAAACATTTACAGAGTTGGTATATTTTATATAAAATTTACAGAATGTGGTTTCATCACAGAAATATAACATGTTAGCAACTTATGTTACTACCACTGCAATTACCATACTGTAAAGATGTACTGATGTTTATATGCACATAAAATATTCTTTATCAGTTTTAATACGCATTATTTTCTTAGTCTGAAGAGAAGAAAAGCACAAGACAAGGAAACATCAGTGCCCAGGTCTTCAGGAATTACAGTTTAATGTTTGCCTTGTCCTCCTGAGTAAATGTAGTATAACCTTGCTCAGGTTTCCAGATCACCATCCCCAACCAATCAATTAGGCACTGAATTAGAATAGGGCCAAATTTCACGGTGTATCCTTTCCCATCAACTTCAGAGTAAAACAAGGCCTACTTGTCTTTCAAAGGCTAAAATGTAGAAATCTCTGGAAAACAGCACCTGGGGGAGCAATTACTGTGAAACAGTGTTGGAGATACAGTGGGGTTATGAGTACAGCGTTCCAGCGCACAATATATAACTACAGGTAAGTGAAAATGCAAGAGTGACTATAAACATTCCACACTAATGAGGCTGCACAAGTGCTAAGATAAACATTTCCAAACCCGTGTCAGCACACTGAGACACTTAAGTGTAGATTTATGAACCCAAGTTAAAGTTCTGCTTTTAAAACAAACCACAAAAATGTAGGTGAGGGAGAAGACTCCTTGCCATTTTCCCTAGTTTTTGAAGAACCAAGGCTTCCACAGTTTACCCTGGCTTGTCCTGCTGTTTCTGGAGCCCCTATTGATTAGCAGCTATGCAGTAAAAACAATGGGTGGCTTGTAGCCATAAATATTAATCAGAAGAATGTTAAATGCATTGCATTGTTCTCTTTGGCAGTGAAGAGTTTGCTGGGGCAGGGGTTATTAAAACACGCGGCTGTGCCAGAGAGGAGACGCACTTAATGCCTTTGCTATTTATTCCTCTTGGGCAGTGGGAAGGTGTGAAGGTCTTTTGTGAGGCCAGTGGAAACCTGTGTTTCAGAGCTGACACAGGTGATGCCCAGGACAACAGGGCTTCACCCCAGCACAGCTCCAATGGAGTGACACAGCACGGCTCTTCCTAGGGCAGCCTTTCCTGCGTTGGAGGCTGGGAGAAGGTGCCTGTCTGCTCAGTCTGCTCCCATGGCCCCACGTGCCTGTGCTGGTCACAGCTGTAGTCACCATGTTCAACATGGAAGGAGGAAATTTCCACCAGGTGTCCCCAGCAGGCTGCCTTTGGAGTCACCAGACCTGTCACCTGTCCCACAGCACTGGCCTAGTCCAAGCTAAAACGCACGTCCTGCACATATTGCCTTTTCTAATGTATTTTCCCCTTGGGAGTGCTCCAACTACTGCATTTAGCACTACAAACCTTGGTGTGCACCACATCTTTGCTTTAAAATTAATCATTGCAGCTCCACAAACAGTTCTTGAGGGATGAGGCGGGGCTGCTGCCAAGCCCAGGGCACCACTCCTTCCTCTTGTCCCTAACTGCTTGTTCCTGCCTTCCCTGGGTACAAGCACTGGGGAGAATGTGTGGGGCCACCTGGTTAATGCAGTCATGGATTTAGCTGAAAACTAACATTGTGAGGTTTTTACTAGGTTAGTTTTCAGGCAGAACAATTCCCTGGTCTGAGTCATTGTCAACAGGAATTTATGCCAAATCACTCTAATAGCAGAATGTAAATAGAAACCAGGTTTGCTGACTGCCAGAAATGTGCTTTTTTCATTAGATCAAAGAGTTGGTAGAGTAACTACAGAATAATAAACAGGTCCAAAATAAAAGCTAATAGAGGAAAAAAAATTTAAGTTCTTCATGTCCCTACAAAAGGATTTACATGTAAGCAAGTGTTTCTGAAGCGGCCCCTCCTCCAGACATGGAAGTGGTGTATATACACATTCTAGAGAAATGTTTCCTAGCCTTCTGCAGTCTGTTTTAATAACTCTGCCTTTCACAGTTAATCACATCTTGCAGACTAAAGGCTTTTGCAGATTATCAGATCCCATCCAGGCAATGACAGCAGCCTCTGAATGCAACTGGTGTTGTCACAAGTAAGTTTTACACGGTGTTGCAGACGAACCTGGAAAAGTTGAGACCCACTTTTCAGACTTTGAGAAGGCAGAGATAGTAGGAAATGGAAAAGGTGCTTGACAGGCTTCTTTATTTTCCAAATGCTATCCCTAAATTGCTAGGTTTTATATTTTAACACTCCTTTTCAGTGGTGCTAGCTATGCATCTTATGGAAGTACCCGTGATGAAAAGATGCCTTCCATTACTAGTTGCGACAAGCTCTCCTGCTCAAGAAGGAAAGTAATCAAAATGTCAAATAAGGTAATCAGAATCAGGATAAAAAGCCAATTCAGAAGAAGCCAGAACTTTCCTGGGCTCTGATGATTGACTCTATCCTGTTAATTATTAGAAACATCCGGAGCATGATTTCTGGCTTAGATCAACTTATATTTGTCTAGATCCTTTCTTTGGCACCGTTAGGAAGTTAGCACACAGCAGACATGATTCCCACTACGCAAACTGCTTGACACCACCCTCTTTTTTGGTGATTAATAATGATTAATATGGTGATTAATTTTGGAGATTAATAATTGGCATTCTGTGCCAATAGGCCTTAGAGGCAGAGGGTGGGCCTTGATGCTTCCTCTGCTGCTGTGGATGCAGCCGAGTGTTGAGGACCGATTGGCAGAATGGAAGGATGTTGGGATTATGAAACTTGTGTGTTAAGAAATGAGTCTCTGTGTGTTGCAGTGTGAGGAAATGCGGGTATAAACTGTTCTCTTTCAGCACAACATTTTTTGTTAAAATGGACTGTTTTTTCCATTCACTTTTCTATGCCTTTTGCATGCAGTTCCATGACAGCATAAACAACTTTCTGGGAGGTGTCCTGCCCTTTTGGCTTACGGACCTGGATATCTCAAATTAATTCCTGTCTAGGCCTACTGTAGGACCAGGGCCTCTGTGAAGAAGAAAGGACTAAGTAACTCGCTGAATTGACAAAGCTCCCAGCTATCTACCCACGTTTGGCAAACTTTGTACTGCTTCACACATATGAAGTGTCTTATAAACATTAAAAAATCCTCTCAAAATAAGCTGTTGTAATTATTCCCATTTTGCAGCTGGCAAGGTGAATGCAGAAGTAAAGGTGGTGAGATCTCTTTCTAATGTATTTCACTGTCTCTTTTTTTTTTTTTTTAAGGCAGATTTTGGTAGGATTTTCCTACTTTTATAGATGAAATGGTCAGAACTATTTAGCTTTATAAAATGATTTTTATATTCTTTACTGTGAGAATGATGAGACACTGAACAGGTTGCCCAGAGAAGTTGTGGATGCCCCATCCCTGTCACTATTCAAGACCAGGTTGGATGGGATATGGAGCAACCTGGTCTAGTGTAAGATGTCCCTGCCCATGGCAGGGGGGTTGGAATTAGATGATTTTTAAGGTCCCTTCCAACATAAACCATTCTATGATTCTATGACTTCAAAACTAGTACTGAAGGATTTGAAATTACAGTTAATATTTCTGTTTATAACAGGATCTCATTGGCTTCACAAAGAAGGTACATACCATTACCTTCACCTTCTCTTTCGAAAATTAGAGATGATTGGCAACCCACGCTGCTCAAGGCCATGCAGAACAAGTCTATGACAGCCAGATCCACATCCTGCCGCTTTAATTTCTAGTTCCCTTTAAATAGTTCTCAAACCTAATATAATTCTCATTCATTATAATTAATATAATTAGTCATATATAATTAATGCCTAATATGATGTTGCAGTTTGTGAATACCAAATAAGCTGGGGTTGGCTGCACAGTCTGTGTTCAAATTAGTCTGTTTAGAACAGTGCTAGCAGCACCAAAGCCTATACCAGCAGCTTCACAGCTATGTGAATACATGTTGTGCAGTTCCATCTATGGAGGGGAAGGTGAGATCCATTAATTGATTTCAAAACCAAGCTGATAAAATTAGCACCAGATCCATGTGCTGACCAGACTAGAATATCCAATCACTAGAATAACCAAAGCTGCACTTTCGGGTAGCACAAAGCTGCGCTTCCTGTTGCATGTTTTGAGAAAGGATGTTAAGAGGGATGTATCTGCCTGCACCCTGTAGCTCACAATGCTCAGGTTGACAAGGATTTCTGGCCTCAAATCCTTCAGGGAACATTGCTTTCAGTTCCAAACAGCAAGTTCTCCATGGTAATGGCTGCAAATGATTGCTTGTGGAGGCAGATGGCAATCATCCTGGTGTAATTTGGAAATTGGTGGGGTAATTTTTCTGCGATTTTTACAACTTTGCATTAAAGGAGGACATCCACAGTACCTCTAAAAAACACAGGAATGCAGGCCTGGAAGGCTGACAGAAAATCACCGTCAGCAGAGGGGGGGAGACTACTTTGTCCTGTCACAAAATAAACACCCGTTCACCATTCCAGCTTTACAGCTTGTCTTCATATATTAAAAAAAGCCTGCAAACCATGACTGATATAATTTCGAGTCATTAATTAGTTGCTGCTCAATCCCTTATGAATGTGCTAGCAAAGTCCTTCACTGAGATCAAAAGCCTGCTTGTGCACAGGGCTCCCTTTCCCCTGGGCAGGCAGGCCTCCTGAAAGAAAACGATTAAGTGACAAATTATTCTTTGGAGGTACAAGTGCTGTGTCTGCTGGATTGCTTTGGTTGGATCCAATCCTTTCACCCTTACATCAGTGGTCCCAGTGAAGCCGCTGGGTTGGGCTCTTGCCTTTGAGCCTCGGCAGCAGGGTGGAGCTATGGGTTTGTTTCCGTGGCCAGACATGCTGGCAGCTACTTGGGTGCTGTTCTCAGCACAGGTTGTGGCCGAGGAGGGTAGGAATGGGGTGCAAAGCTTAATCATAAAATAGTTTGGGTTGTAAAGCTCATCTAGACCAATTCTCCCACAAAGAGCAGGGATACCTTCAACTAGATCAGGCAACTCAGCCCCCCATCCAACCTGACAATCAGTGTTTTCAGGGACGGGGCATCCACCACCCCTGTAATCAGGGATACTTGGTTGAGTGAGGAAACAAAATCTAATTACCATATGCAGCTTGTGACCTTGAACTGGCTTCTGGGCACATTTGTGGCTTCGGTACAAAGAGAAATGTTGCAAAGACTGAAACCCATTCCTAATTTCTACTTGGTTTTGCATTTTGTTGCATATATTTGCGTATTTTTGCCTCGCCTCTAACCATATATAGGGATCATAATAACTATACCTCATCCAAATACCACAACTCTTAATTAGGCTGCTTAAGATGTCTTGTTTAATTTTCCCACTGTCCTTAAACTGACCAATCCTTGTCTCATTGTCACCTCATTGTCTGTTCTCAATTAAAGAGTAACAAACCCGAGATGATGTTATTTGGGACTGTTTATTAGTTACTGTGTAGTGCCCCAAATGTGCCATGCTCAGTGACAGCACAAAGCATGTGTTTGGTACTATTTAAAAACCTGCAAGCCTTTTTCAGGCAAAAATGTCAATCTTAACACAGCTTCTAATCAGATTGGTAGAAGAATAATTAGGGCAGGCACAGCTGAGGTTACACAACAAATCAAAGTTATGACAAGAATCCAGAAGACATGATCCTAAAAAAGTCGCTAACATAATCTTAAAAAAAAAAAAACTTTACATTTGGAGCAAGCAACAGCAGTTGGTTATTTCCTTTATAATTGTCTTGCAGTTTCTGTATATCTTTGCAGACAAAACCATGTCACCTCTTTCTTTAGCAGGATGAGAAAACACAGAAGTAGGACGCATTTGAACTCAGATTTCCAAGTTCAGCCGCTCCTCTTGCTATTTTCAGCCCCGTTTTCAAGCCTTTTCCTTGCTGTCACCGGGGGATATGTGTTCATGATTACAGGGACAGTGTTTGGTCTGCTTGGAGACAGACTTGCCTGTTTTGCCTCCATGCTAAAATGAAAGGCTGAATTCCCCTTTGATTCCAAACAGCTTTATAATTTTTTTACCTCAGAGTGTTATATTTTTTCCATCTGACTTCAACAAGGAATTAAGTTGTGAACGTTAATAGTGCCAACATTTGCATTCTTCTCTCAGGTAGAATGTAAACAGCAGAGTGATGCTGTTTTGGCCAGGAAATGGGGCCAAGCTTTTCCACATCTGCTGATCTTCATAATGAAAAGGTTGTGTGAATGTATAAGTAAATTGTCCTTTCCATTAACACAGCCCTACTCTCTATCTGGAAATATTCATGCTTCTGAAAAAACACGAGATGATATCTTAGAAAAGCTGAAATGACCCAATTTGTAACTTCTGTCCTGAGCATCAATCATTTCCTACTATGACAGGAACAAGGGATGGTGCATTAGCAAGCTGGAATCACTGAATCTGATACCCTGTGAAGATATTTTCAGACAGGTGTCTTTTTTTTTTTAAAGTACATCTTCCATCAGTTTAGAGCAAATGAAACCCACATGAAAACTTTACTTATTCTTTGTATGTTACATCCTTGTGTCATAATGCCATACAAATATGGACCTCCATGCTGTGCAAAATTGACATTTCATTGCTTTGCATTTTCCCCCTTTTTTGAGAAATTCACATAACAAGGCGTGCTTCTGATCTGTAATTCTGATCCACTGAGAGGTCAGTCACACAGGACAGACTGAACTGACTTTCCAAGAGCAGCACATCGTTCACAGGAAATTAGTGCAGCTTTAACAGCAAAAGCAGTCATGAAGAAGCACAGGCACAATGCAGCGCATATTTTGCAATAAAATATGTTAACAATGCCTGCTTGGCTTCCTTCTCATGTGACCTTTTATGTCAGTGAGTAATTCACTTGAGCAATATAAAGATATCAGTACAAAATGCAAGCACACTAATACTCATAGTCACAGATAAAAACAAGAGATGCTGTATGCTAGCTGGGTACTAATTTGTTTGGCTCTGCTATCTCAGATAATCCCAAGCCAATTCCAAATCTGCTTCCCTTTTATCTTTTATGTGTGCTACCGTTTCTGATGTTATTGCAGTTTAAAAGAATTAAATGTTTAGGCTATCATGGTTTGGATAAATGCCTAGTTATGTATTATTGATTAATGATGTGTTGATCAATTTTATTATAAGCACAGTCCTCCACTTGGCTGACTGACACTAACAGCTATAAATGATTAAATTCTGCTTTCATTTTCAGTGGCAAGAAGGAGATTCTGTCAATAGGAATGAAGATACTGTATGTCCCTAGACAAGGGAAAATAAGGTTATTATTCAGTTTATGAAAATATAAAATGTTTTAAATTAAATATTTAAGTCATGAGTCACTTGTGTGCTTTACAACACAGAGTTACAGCATATAGAGTCACTTGGCAAGTGCAGGTGGATGTAGAAGGGCAGTTAAAAGATAAAAAGGCTGTTAGAGTAAGAAAGTCCAACTCAAAAAATAGGTTAGTCATCTTTGGTTTGCTGTGGATGTGTCACCCCATAATAATCATTGTAGTCATTAGCAGTTAATGCGCAACCTATGCTTTTAATTTAATTTGTGTTTTGAAAAATCTCAAATTAAATTTAATTCTTTAATTAATTTCTTTAATTCATTTCCCACTGACCTAAATATTTATGTAATATTTGCAGCTGATCTCACTATAACCTAGAAACAGGCACCATTAAGAAAATCTCTGTGTATGGGCTTTCTGTATATGGGCTTTAGAAACTTTACTAGGGGAAGAACATTAATTTAATTGTTTTTCAGGACAGGTGTTGATTTTATGCTGTATTTTTATGCAGCTAAATCTTTCAGAACCTGATTTTGTTTAGGCATTTTTAGCAATGGCATACCATTCTGTTAACATTCTGTATCTCCTGTACTACAAATTAGTGCTAAAATAAATTGTGTTAGCTTCAGGCTTCTTCAGAGCACCACTATAGCTATGTAATACGTCTTGACAAGACCAGAAATGAATGATTGAAAATTACGTGAGATTTAATTTCAGTAGCTGTTTCCTGAACCGTGTGATACTGGTTAGCTCCCACCATCACCGAACAGCTCTCATCCCGAGACACCCACCATCTATCGATAAAAGATGTATTTGAGTTGAGGAAGCTCCAAGTGACCAAAAATGGAACCAGCCTGCCATCTGCTGCTGGGCAGAATTATTCCAAGATTTGCCGGGACTTGTACTGACCCAACAAAAAACACACTCCTGTGCGAGCTGAGTTTGACAAAAGCCTTGCCCATTCTGCAAGAGTGTGCTTTCTCCATGGCTACTTCGAAAATGCGGGGCAAGATTAAAATAATGGGATGCCCTGTGCATATGAAAATAGGCCACATAACCTCAGCAGCTGCTTTGTCTCCTCTCTCTGGTACTGGGGAGGCCACAGCTCGAGTGCTGTGCCCAGTTCTGGGACCCTCAATTCAAGAATGATGCTGGAGCAGGTCCAGAGAAGGGCAACGGAGCTGGGGAAGGCTTTGGAGCACAAGTCCTGTGAGGAGCAGCTGAGGGAGCTGGGGGTGTTTGGCCTGGAGAAAAGGAGGCCCGGGGGACCTTATCGTTCTCTACACCCGCCTGCAAGGGGGCCGTAGCCAGGTGGGAGTCGGCCTCCTCTCCCGAGTTTTAGGTTGGACATAAGGAAGAATATCTCCACAGAAAGGGTGTCCAAACATCGGAATGGGCTGCCCAGAGAGGTGGTGGCGTCACTGTCCCTGAAAGCGTTTAAGGAAAGGCTGAACGTGGCACTCTGGTCTAGCTGACAAGGTGGTGTTTGGTCAAAGGTTGGACTCGATGATCTCAAAGGTCTTTTCCAACCTAATTGACTGTGTGATTCCAGCACTTCAAAATCTTGCTGCAGCTAACTCAGGCACTCGATGGCCTCGTTCAAGTTTCAGCTCCTGGAAAGGGGCTACGAGCTGAGAACTCCACTCGAGCTGAGAACTGCACTCCCGCTGCTGGCAGCTGCCCGGTCCTTGCAATCGCACGGAGGGGCTGGCAAGGTCCCAGACATAAACATCACCAACAACTACAAAAGAACCCTGACCCGAATCAAAACCACACTACTAGTTTGATGTTCTACAGTTTTGGCAACACTGGTTGATTTTTGAGCCTTTCAGCAGCGAGATGTAGGTCCTTTATCTGTTTTGAGGGGCGGGATATTTAGCATCTAGTACTTCGACCACAAGCTCCTGAGTGAATCTCGGTTTTGCGAAATGCACTTCGCTACCCACAGGTCTCTTTAAGTAACGCGTCCCTGGAGTCACGGCGGATGGGGGCGAAAAGGCCGAGCACACCCATTACAGCAAAGAACGCGCTGCAGCCCTCAGCGCCCCCCGCGCCGTGCGGGCAGCCGGCTCTGAGGGACGGACGCCCTCTGAGGGCAGAGGGAGCGAGCTGAGCGGCGGCGGGGTGCGTGACGAACCGGGTGACCCCGAGAGGCTGCGGGACGCCNGGAGCCCGGCCCGGCCTGGAGCGCCGGGGTGCGCTGGCCCCGTGCCCAAATGTGCCCTTGTTTCCCTCTGGGACTGTGACGGAGGCCGGGATTGAGCCCCGAGGTACGGCCGGGTGGGGGGAGCCTCCGGCAGGGCCTGCGAGGGAAGGGTGCTCGGTCGGGGGCAGAGCGCGGTGGCTCCGCAGCCCGGGCCTGTGCGGCGCTGCTGCTTCACCTGCAGTGACACCTCATGATGCCGTGAAAGCCGCTACTGAGGCCGAAAATGCTGTAATTGGAGATAGGACGAGTTAGTTGCACACTTCTGTACAGCACACTTCCAGTGAGCTGGCTAAGGATTTGTTTTCCCCCTTTCTTTGCCCATTTTATTGAAGATGGGTGTAAAGGTTGGAATATTGGTCATTTGTATAACATGAAAATACAAATCTTAAATTGTGAGGCAGGAGACAAACTATCTTCCTCCTTTTTCCACTGGGTAAACAAAATGTACTGCTTTTACAGTGCCAGTTTAAAATTATTAAAATTGTATTCCTGGCTAATAGGTCATGCTATTATTTTTCAAATTATGTTTAATGTTCCTGTTCTGTGTTTCTCCTGTCATCTTTCCGCAAGTGGTATGGGGTTTTAGATGTGTTTTGGGGTTCTTTAAAAATTATTTTTCTAAATAACACGAAATTCAGCTTTTAAAAATTTGAAAATGTAAATGTAAATCTGAAAATTTTCAAAAGTAGTTGAGGGTCTGTTGCATCTAAAGTCTGCTTTTAGACATGGCTGCAATGTAAACAGTGAGCACTCTGATCAGTGGACCCCTAAATACACCATACATGAATATCAGTCATTTTCATAAGGATAGTGCAGGACTGGAATGTGTTGCAAGTAATATTTATTTCTTTTTTCTCTGGTTTTGAAATAATATTTGGCCTGTCTCAGCACTAATTCAGTTGTTTGCTGGTTTGTATTTTGCTGTCTGGTCTTGGCCCTGCTCCTACAAAGCCCTAAAACCAGATAAAATTTGAAACATAAATAGGCCTACTGGATATACAAATTTGAATGTGTGCACTCTCTATAAAACTGTGGCCTTTGTTTATATCTGTAAGTGCTGTGCTCCTGATGTGTACTTTGGTTCTGCAAGGAAAAGACTTTAATTGTAAAAGCTTCTCAGTGCATCATTCACCACTCTTTAGTTAAAATAAATTTTTTTCCTCCAAGTTTTGCTGCTGTTATTGGACGCAAAAGTTAAAATTGTTCTTAATCCTTAATCCTTAGGAAACCAAACTTTCTCATGTTTGCAAGCCCACAGAGGAGAGAGAATTGATAGTTAGAGGGTTGAACTGAATTGAAATGTCATTTACAGTTGTTCTGATACACAGGGCACTCACTGAAATTTACCTTTGTTTCCACTACAGGGATGAGACATTTGTTTGGTTTTAGTGCTGGAATAACAAGCTCAAGGCTGTGGCTTTTACAGCAGCTGGTAACAACATGAACATTTAATTAATATCTGCAATTTAAGAAGAGACCTGCACACCCAGCCTTATTCTCCCCTGTCACCCCTGTGCCACTGGGGCCAACACTGGCTTATCCTTGCTTCTGATTACCTTGGCTGGTAAGAAACCTAATAATTTTGCTTACGTGGGCAGTAGTTCTACTTGAGTTGGGTTTTTGTAGTCAAAATTTTGTCCAACTTGTAACTGTATTTTTTATATTGGTGTTGAAGTACAGGGTATGGCATAAAATACATAAGTGTTTTTCCAGCAATTTTTAAAAAATCTTTTTGAAAATTAGCATAATTTACTATGTGAATAATTTTTTTAAATCCCTTAATTTTGTTTGTAACGTTGGTACCTTTAGACCTTGTTTAGAATAAATTATGTTTATAATTTGTTTATGTTAGTATGTGACAAAAAAATCTTGGAAGATTTTAATATTCTGTAGGGTTTATGAATACTGTAGAGACATGGGCAGTAAACTAACATCAGTGTGCAAAATTACTTGACCTTAAAGCAATAGGAGTGTATTCTTGTAAGTCTTCAGAGGAATTCATTGTTTCTCCAGAAGGAGTCAGCCATGGCTGATGACTCTCAGAGAAACTTCCGCTCAGTGTATTATGAAAAAGTGGGGTTTCGTGGAGTTGAAGAAAAGAAGTCGCTGGAAATTCTGTTGAAGGATGATCGTTTGGGCAAGTTGATGTCACTGTTTTCTCTGTTTCTTGGTGATTAGGGGCTGGGAGGGAGTAATGGAAAATGTTTACTTGCTGTGCTTAATACTTACTTAAGTTTTGCATCTTTTAACAATAATCTCTCAGTTAGTGCTAGCAGACCTTTGATTTTCAAAGATCTAGAAATATGACTTTTAAAACTATTAAAGATTTGTCAACTGGCTTGTTTCTTCTTTTTCTCATCTCTCATTCTCTGTGCCCAAGAAACTGAAAGATTTTTAGGGAAAACAATTTTAATCTGAGAATGCATTGTCTCGTACTGTCAATTCCATCTAACCTCAAAGCAATGAAGATGTTATTGCTGTTGGTCCCTGAGGAGTGCCACATCTCTGATAGAACAGAAAGATAAATGTTGTCCCTTTAAAAAAGGCCTTAATTGTTTTGACAGTGACAGGCTTTGCAAAATGCCTATGAAAATGGTCCAGTTTCCTCCAGATGAAACCTGGAGTAGTTTTACTCTGAGTCAGGCCAACGTGAAAGCTGTGAAACCATTTGTTGATAATATGTGGTGAAATAGGGAATTTCAATCTGCAACTATGGTTTGTCATACTTAGCTGGGACAGAGATGCAAACCTATTTAAAACCATATTTAAATTTGTCTTGAATATTTTTTTCTTTAATTTCTTTACAGACATTGAGAAGCTTTGCACATTCAGTCAAAGGTTTCCTCTTCCATCCATGTATCGTATACTGGTGTGGAAAGTGCTTCTAGGTATGAAGTATAACATGGAATATAAAACGTAGGAAAGTGCAATTTGTTCTCTTTGGTTTGGTTTTTTGTTGTTTTTTTTTTTTTTTTTGGTCTTTAAAGAAGTAATGACATGGATTATTCCGTACTCCCTTGCCTACTGATACATATTTAGCCTACTTTTGTATCCACCTCGGATGCACAATGGCAATTGTAAAGCAAGTTTTTGAGAACTTTGCTGAAATGTGCCTAGGAGAGTGTGTTTCTGTATTTAACTTTGTAGCACTATCCAGGTACGTTTATGAAATGGATTTGAAATGTGGATTATAAGAAGGCATCGATGTCTGATGAGATATTCAGTTGTGCTCCTGAAATAACATTCAGTTAAGTTTAAGTAAAGCTGTGCTTAATTTTAAACTGGGTGAAGCGTGGAATGCATGTTTATTCTAAAGAGAAGCTTCGTGTTCTGCAGAATATTGGTTTCTTATGGTTTTGCTGCTGGCTTTGAATTGTATTTGCCGTTGAAGAAGATACAAGGCTGAAGACAAGTTAATGGTATCCCCAGGAACTGTGAAAACCATAAATAGATTATATTTTCCTAGAAGTGCACTAGTCAGATGACTAATTAAAAAGTACTAATGACTTTGCACTAACTGGTCAAGTACATTGGTTGACTAGATGCAAGATAATGTCCACTTGGAGACAGGAGGGGTTTAAAAAAAATCTTAATTTTAAAATTCATTTTTCCCCTCCAATTTTTTACGTTTTGAAAGTTGTGGCTTCATATTCCTGATTATGTGGATTTGTAAGCCTTTTTTTGGCAAAAGTAGTAAATGAATAGTGCACAGAAGGGTCAAGATCTAATTACAAAACTTGAAGTTCTTGGTGTTGAACTAACAGAGTAGTCTTACTTGATAAAAGGCTCTGCCATTAAAAAGATCATTTTACCCTGGGCACTCATGAAGTAGTCAGTATCCTTTAAAATATTAGTGGTGGGAAATACAGCATAGGAGTTTTGGACAAGCAACTCAGTACAGAATCCTTCAGCCAACATTGTAATAGCAAAATACATCTCTGTGCAAAATTGTGGCTCACTGCAGAGCCAGGTCTTGGCTGTTTTAGATAAAGGATCTGTGAATCATATGATAACACAGAAACACCTTCTGAATCAACTGCATGGAAAATTATACTGGTTCTAAAAAGTATTTTGTATTTTAAACCCAGAGTGATTCCTTTCACAGCATGAAGTTGTTTCCGGGGAGGTTTAAGTTGGATATCAGAATAAGGTTCTTCACCCAGAGGGCATTTTGGCACTTGCCAGGGAAGTGGTCACAGCACCAAGCCTGATAGAGTTCAAGAAGTGAACTCTGCTCTCATGGTGTGATTTTTTGGAGTGGTCCTGTGCAGGGCCAGGAGGGGGACTCAGTGTTCCTTGTGGCTCCCTTCAAACTCGCCATATTCTATGATTTCAAGTATTCGTACTGTCATTCTATGACCTGCCTCGGGTGAACAGAGGGAGGTTCAGGGACTTTCCTTACGCTGCATTTCAGTGTTAACAGTTGTTAGAAAAGCTGGTATTGAGAAGGACAGTGCAAAATATCTCTCCCCCTAAATGGCAGGAACCACAGCCCAGTCCATTTCTGGTGGGAGGTGTCATGTGACCTCTAAATAATGTTAATAATTTAAAAGAAGGAAGTCTGTCCTGTGAACAAAACTCTCTGAGACATGTGCCAAGGCTTGCTGATGTCCCAGGTGATGTGGTGTGTCAGCAATGCCCATTACCTTCCTGTTCAAGGAAGGATGACTCATGATGGTTTCCAGGCACTCCTCTGTTGTTTCAGCTTCGTTTTGCTTGCCTAAGGTTGTCCTCTGTGTTTGAGGAGAGCAGTTGGCAGTATGTACATACAGTTATGATGTTGACTCTCTTTTGGCACATCGTGAAAAATGTCTTGCTTTCTTCCAGCTTTTGAAATGCAGACACGTTTGCAGCTGGAAAAGAAAAGATAATTTTCTGTCTGATGTGCTTGTTCCTCAACTCAGCCATTTCATGGTTTAACACTTGGCAGGAATATTTTTTTTCTTTAAATGAGAGGTAAAAGGAACAGGTAGCTTGTTTCAGAACTGACTTTTGAAGAATACTTTGTTCTCATGGGTTTCTGCACTGGGAAAAATTCTGCTCCACTAGCGATAGGGAAATGGCATTTTTTTGCTTAGGTGTATGTATGTTTTTATTTCTATTGAAGTCTGTGACAGTATTGTTGTAAACATCAGTTCATGGCAAGATTGAGTCTCAGGTAAGGGGAGGGACTGAGTGAAATGGAAGTATCTCTTGTGGAGATGCTGTGTAATTTTCTTTGCCTTTCTACTTAGATACTTTTCAATTTTATTTTTTCCTCCCATGAAAACTAGGGAAGATATTTGTGTTCTGCTAAGAAAATAGCAAATGTTATTCCCACACAAGTGACTGTGTGGGATTCTTAAGTTTTAATCTTTAATTGATTCAACTGATTGATTTTGGTTTTTGAATGTCATTTTAGGGAGAATTAATCTCTTGTACAGCGAGTAAAGACTTTTCTGGCAGTAAAGTAGTTAATACTGCAGTGAACAGTATCTTTGCATTAGTTAATTGCATGTATACATTCTCTGTCATGTCAGACAAAGTGTAGAATTTGAGAAAATGAACAGCTAATGTATATAAAAACCATTCTACACTGACTTTGTTTTCAAAATAAATGGAAGCTGGGCACAAATATGCAACTAGTACCATACTGAAAACTAGATAGGTATAAAAAGTGACGAGTAGGACTCCTCCTTATAATTGTTTATATTTTTTCTTTTTATTTTTTAAATTTAATTTAATTTTTTCTTTTAGGAATTATTCCTCCTCACCACGAATCTCATGCTTTGGTGATGAAGTACCGGAAGGAGCAGTACTGGGATATTCACCACGCTCTTCGTGTGATTCGGTTTATTAATGATTCCACCCCACAGGTTGATGTTTTTCTCCGCATACATCAACTGGAATCAGGAAAATTGCCTCGAAACGTAGCTTTTCCATTGGTCAGTGGCAATATTAATAGTCTTTTAAATATGGTACTTGTTGAACTTGAATCTATAAACCAATGAGAAACTGAACTGCAAGTCACCCCACAAGTGCTTGTAGATAGACCAAATAAGGTGAATGGAAAACAGAGAAGTACCAGTATACAATAAGGAATTTTGGTCAAAGTGCTTTTCTCCCTTACTTCCCCTGAGTACTTACGTAAGATTTTATGCCTTAAAATCTCTTTTTGTGCATTTTTCCTGCTAGGTTTCCTTTTGTACTCCAGGGCGCTTCAGTTTCTTTATAGCACTGAAATGAAAATTACATCATCTCATTGGAGCTCATAGGTTCTTACGTGTCCTGGAACAAGGGTAATTCAGAGCCTGCACAAGCAGTGATTTAATGCAAGTTGCAGCAAATATTTAAATTATTTGTTTTCAAATTTAGACTTCAGTGTACTGTCCTCCTTTTTTTCTTAGTCTGAACTGACCTGGGCTTCTGTCAGGTAATGAACATACTCTGCTGTTCACAGTGTACACCCATATGATTAAACAAGGCTGTGTTGTGATGGTAAATTAGTAGTGGGATGATAAAAACAATGTGTGGTTCTTTCTTCATGAAATAGGAGATGATGAAAGGAGCCATGGAACTAAGTGGATTTCATCCTGTAGTTTATTCATGTTCACTCTAGCCCAGCTTAATTTGTAATTTTTCATTTGTATCACAAATTTTGACATAAGTACTTAAAGAAAGATTCAAAATAAAAAAAGGATGAAGTTAATATAGAAAATTCAGTAACATTTAGAATTGGAGGATTACCTGCAGCATTCTCTTGTCAGAGGAGGGAATGTTTTCATACCCTTACCATTTTCTAGGAATGTGGCCATCCCACCCTGCAAATTTCTAGTAGAGAAATTTCCTTGATCTTGGCATGTGATGAAGTGGGCTGAAAATTCCTCCCTTCTAGAGCAGTATTGCCTTCTGAGCAAGTGTTTTGTTGGTGCATCCCAGAGCTGCTCTCAGGACTGCAGTGAGGTTTGAGGTTTCATAGCGATGGTGTTTAGCAGAGCCCCGGTCACTAGTCCTGTAACTCAGGTTTGTTTTGCTGCTGCAGAAAGCATTCGTTCTCTTCTCAGTGTCCCCTTAAACTTATGAGAGGTTACTCTTGATGGTAATGCAGGTGTTTTATTGTAGAGGCAGAGGGGGATAAAGATGTGAGATTGATCTAAATATTTTGAAATGTTTGAGTAACAAACAGAAGTCTGCTGAGTGTTCTGTGCATTGGAATGCAGAGAGTTCAAGTAAAGATATGTGTGCATCAGTCTGTGTGGCAGAGACATATCCCAGTAGTATTGAAGACTCTCCATACACTGAAGCAGGTTTTGGTTTTAATAGCAAGACAAGTCTTACTTGCTCTGTTTTAATAGATACCTGTCATCATTGTGCAGCTGCTGCCTGATGTCTTGTTTAGGAACGTCAGAACAGCTTTTTGTGTATGTTGATTCTTGTTTTTTCCCCCAGATAGCAGAGAAAATGAATATAAGAATAATTTAAATCAGAATAGTCCAATACTTCTGTGTAGTTCACTTTTTTTTGCTTTGTTTTTCAGGAACCTGAAGATGAAGTGTTTCTTGCTATTGCTAAAGCAATGGAGGAAATGGTAGAGGATCCTATAGAATGCTACTGGCTGGTCAGTTGCTTTGTGAATCAGCTGAACAGCAAGCACAAAGATTCATTACAACAACTGGTAAGGAAAAAATAATTTTTTTTCTCTTTTTGCAAGGAGAAGCAGTCATGGAAAGCATTAATACTGGGAGGCAGCTGGATCATCAGAAGTGACACCCTTGGATTCTGTTCCACCAGCTATTTTGAGAATAGGGGAGGAGAGCTTTTTGTGTTGTGATTGCGCTGCCCTGTCTAATGTAACATTAGAAACTGTTTGGTCAGTTAGGAATTTGGTCACTTAAGAATTTTCTTTAAAAAATTAAATATGTCAAAAGTGAAGAACATCTTGATGTATGTCTGCTACTTTTAAGCTGCATCTCTGGCATTCGTATGCTGCTCATTGGATGATAGACAAAGCACAGTTTTGCTTTATAAATGGAGCAGAGTACTCCATCTTCAGAAAAAAGTACATTGCAAATCAAGTTATAACAAAAAGTGGAGTAGTTTTTTTGTAGCACTGATCATTTAAACGCTATTATAGCATATTCATTTTGAATTTCTGTCTTAATGATTTATAAAATTAAAGTTTGATTTTAATGTTTACTTATAACAATTATGAAAGCTCTTGTAATTTATTAAATAGCCTTAACACATAAGGAGCTTTTAGTTAACAATATCCTCTGAGGTAAAAGTATCGAGTACGTGTGCACCAGCAATTGCTGAATAGAAGTTTGCTGTGGAAAATTACGCCTGCCCTTGTTAGTTCTTTTGGAGCTAAGAAATAACTTTTAAACCTGCCTTCTGTTTCTGTGGGTGGTACATTCAACTATAGCAGCTCAAAGGAGAAAGGAATATTTTTAAAGTGTGTGTTCGTACGATGTGACGTAAACAGTGTCAAGTGTCTCCCTAATTTTTTTTTTTTTGTAACTCAATCAATGTACCAAGGCTCAGTAGGTGAGAATATGGGCAAAGGAAGTGTTTCCTGCCTTTGGCAATTGAAGCCCTTAGCAGTTTGCCCAACTATGACAAAGCATAAAGGTAGTCAAGAGTGTATGAAAATATGTATTGTGTTACATTAAAATTTAAACGAGACGAGAAAATTATCCACATGTTTATGCCTTAAATACTTAGGATTTTAAAACAATAAATCAGTGTACAGCTTTTAATGGGTTGCCCAGGGATTTGCTCTCAGAATTGATTTTTTGGGTTTTGCTGAATTGTGCATAGATATTTTTTGATGTGTGCTAAGGCGATCAGGTTTGAGGTGAATGAAACTCAATTTTACTTGTAAAGGTAGTAGCAATTAGTGCAGATTTAATCTCTGCATTGCCTTAAGCTCTGAAACACCTCCTTGCACTAGGGAATAGTGCATATTTTGGAAGTTCTGCTAGTGGTCAGCAATTTCAAGAAGCTGAGGTTGTTTCTTTGGTTAAGTACATAATTAGTTAATTGCAAAAGTCAGTAACACCTGTATTTTGGAACAACTGAAACAATGAAGGTATATTATTTTAATATGTTATTTTGTGCCAGTTGAATTTTTACGAACAGTGCTTGTCTTACAGTGTGCATTAACTATGAAGGTATTCTGATGTGAGTTACCTAAATTTTTTAATTCTCAGCCAAAAATTCTGGAGCAGTATTTGAACATTGAAGATAACAGACTACTGATGCATCTGAAGGCATGTGCTGCAATGAGCAAACTCCCCTACGATCTTTGGTTTAAGAAGTGTTTTGCAGGATGTTTACCTGAGTCCAGTTTACAGAGGCAAGTTCTTTTTCTTTTCTTTCTGCTTGCAACTGCATAGTAATTTCAGCTTTCTGTCATCACTAGCAGGTGAAGAGTTTTCCATACTTTATCTGTAAGATTATGGTGTTAACTTTATTGCTAACTTGGAAGTGATAAAATTGGATTTAATTCCCCTTGTTACTGATGCAAGATAATCAATCTCTGTGTGATCGTGTCACCCACTGAAAATAAAAAGAATGGAGCTAAGCATACCAGCTGATTCTCTTGGACACCTAGTGCCTCCTGGGATGTAGAACTCCAAACCCTCTGTCAGTGTTACATAGCTGAACGGTAGACAGTTTTTAGGCTTTTTGACAAAAATCTGTGCTTAGGGAGTGATTGTAATATTGTATAAGTGTTAAATGAAAAAGGTTTTGGCTGGGATAGAATTAGATTTCTTCAGAGTAGCTGCTATAGGGCTCTGTTTTGGAACACAGGGATGTTTTAGTTCCTGCAGAGCAGTGCTTACACAGCATCATTCCGCTCCTCACCAGCAAGGAGGCTGGGGGTGCGCAAGAACATGGCTGGGAGGGCACACAGCCAGGACAGCTGACTCCAGCTGACCCAAAGGATATCCCATTCCATGTGGAGTCATGCTCAACAGTTAAAGCAAGGAAGAGGTTGACAGGTGGGAGCATTTGCTTGGGGACTTGCTGGCCATCACTTCAGGGTATGGGCAGCTGTTCTCAGTTGCATCACTTGTCTCAGGTTTTATTTTCCTCTCTTTGTTATGTTTTTCTTCTCTTCCGTACAATTTTTTTTGAAATTATTCCTTCTTTCTAATTGTGAAACTTTTTTTCTTCACCCACAAATTGTTTCTTACTTCTACCCTTCCAACTTTTCCCCCATCCCACTGGTGGGGGTAGTGTATGAGTGGCTGTTTGCTGCTCAGTTACTGGCTGGGGTTAAACCATGACAGAATGTTTATTTTAAAAAGTACTAGGGCAAGTTGAATATTACAAAGTTAATGAAATAGTAGATTGTATCAGGATTCTGCAGTTAGAAATAGGTTGTTGATCTTTTAAAAGGGAAAAATTCTTGTGCATGACACTTCACTGGAGGGCTTTTGAAATGAAGCTTGTATGATTTCTCTAATTCTGCTGCCTGAGAACTCTTGGAAAGCAGGAAATTCAAGTTCAATGTAGAGAAACATCTTTCTGCATTAATAAAGAGTTGGTGATAGCTGAACAGGATGTGGCACAGAGAAAACAATGGTGTCATTTTCAGCTGTCTGAAAACTTTGAGAAGTAACAACGTTCAAGGGAAATTTCCAGGCAATCACAGGACTTCAATGGCTAGAATAAGAACCTAGCATGGAAACAGTGCTTTGTAAATTGATTTGTAGAAAATGCTTTTATGGTGGTAAACTATGTGGTAAACAGATAAATAAACACTGCATCCACTATTCATAATCTGAATAGTGGATGCAGTGTTTATTTATCTGGGACTTCATGTTCCATGGAGGAAAGTGGAAAATGGCTGTTTTTAAAAATGTTTTATTTACCCTTGTAAGAATAAGAAGATTTTAGGGAACAAGCTGTAAGATTAGAAATCATGCTCTCTGCTCTTGTTGGACCATGGTCTTTAAGTTCTGTAGGTTTTATTGTTGCCAAGGATTATGTTTGAGAGAAAAGAACATTTTGTGAACTTTAGGTGTAACACGGTAATTGTAACATGGTAAGTTCTTCTCATCAAGCACCTATAAGGCTCCAAAATGGTCTTGTCTTCTTAGTGGTTGTGTGTGATGTGGTGTTTGAAAGCTTTTACTACTTCTGTGGCTGCAGAAATTATGTAAGTAGGCATAGTATAGGATGTTTGTTACATTTTAGAGCTCATGTGATTCAATTTTGCTACTTGATCTTATGGCTGTGAACAAGAGTTGAGACAGGTATTTGTATCAGAGCAGATTTCCTCTTGGAAGAAAAAGGTTTTTTTTTTTAAATTTCTGTTAAAAGTTGAAAATTTAATGGAGCTGTGTCATCCTGATTGTGTAAAAAGAAAAATCTAGATGAAGAATTTTGATTTCAAGTTTCATCTTGTCAGAATATTTGATTTCAAATGCCTACCATTTTGAATCAGTTTTATTTATATGAAATATTTGTCTAATCAGTATACATCTTTAACATTGCCATATGCTGTTTTACCATACTGAAATAGAATATTTTGATTACCTGGAATTTTTTAATACCTTTTTTCTCCCTGGAAAGGGTCAAAATACTGGCTTTTTGTATCACTCTGGAGTAAAAACAAATTTCGGTGTTGATACTTCTGACAGCAGAACAATCCCTTTTCCCAACAGTTCTTGTGGGAACATGATGAAAGTGCACTTTTTCTTGGCAGTTTAGGTTTGTGAATTATTCAGTTGTAATCATAATGGCCTTATTCGCTGAGGAAATAACATACTTCATGGGTAGTATGTGACAGATGAACTTAATTAATGCTTGGAGATTCAGTTTGGATTAGGATCTAGAAGTCCCAGTGCTTATCTGAAATGCATCCAAATGTCAGTGTTGAAACTGCTGAGGTTTGAAGGTCTCCAGTTCTCCTGTGAATTTTACTTACTTTCTTGTCAAGTGAGAGATTATCTGAACACAGTCTTTCATGATTCATTTTCACTTATGATTTAGCACTGCATTTCTTGGAGAAGCTGCTCGCTTTCTATGAACTGTAGTCTTCTCTGTCAAGCAGATAAATCTAAATTTCA
Organism: Leptocoma aspasia; assembly: GCA_013399835.1. Classification (NCBI taxonomy): domain Eukaryota; kingdom Metazoa; phylum Chordata; class Aves; order Passeriformes; family Nectariniidae; genus Leptocoma; species Leptocoma aspasia. Next base: position 1,429,902 of record VXAX01006611.1, read on the forward strand.
TTGTTTTGTTTGTTTGTTTTTCTCTAAGGTGTACAAGACTTGTACATGCTGTGCAGAAATTTTGCCTGGTAATGGTGAGATGAAGTTACACAATACCAGTACCTGACAGGCATTGCCACTCAGTATAAATACAGTTTTATAGCACACTTCGAGTTACATCATAGGTAAAATTTATGCATCAGTTTAATTTAATTGGGTTTGGAAAATACATACGGACAGGTTTCATGTGGAAACTTTTGCTTTGAGCCTATACAGTGTCTAATACACTTGGCATATTATGTGATGAGCTTCTTAACAAACTTCTTAAAGGTGTCACATTGGTAAAAGGGAGGAGCAGATTGGCCATTGCAAAGACGCTGTATCCCACCTGGAATATAGACAGGGTGCTTCCTGGAATATGAACCAGCCTGTAGCTGAGGTTTGAGAGGCACAGAAAGGTGTGCTTCTCTCTGAGCCAGGGAGAGAACTGGATCACAGCTCTGTTTTCATACTCATCATTGCCCTGTTTGATTTGTGCAGCAGCATATCTGCTCTTCTGTTTGGTAAGCCCATGTGTGCTTAAACACATTGGTAAACCAGTGGTGCTGTGAGGGCCCTCAGCTGGACATCCCTGCTCTGAAACCTCGGGGTCCTGTGTGTGGCTTCAGCTCTACAGGCAGAATGGCACTTTGGCTGCCAGTTTAATCTGGCACTGTCAGCCCAGATGATCCAGCAGAAGCAGTGCAGCTTTGCGGTTGTAATTGTGAATGAGCCAGGCGTTTTTTACGGCCTAATGATGCCACTCACATATCAGGCCCTGCCTGATGTTGTTTGTACTCTGCACTGAAGGCTTGGCACTGGCTGGGTGGTGTTAGGTTATTAGTGTCTGGTGACTTGCTAGTGGCAAAGTATTTGGTCATTCTCCTGAAATGTTATGACTTTCAAACTGGGACTATCTCATGTATCAATATAATTCTGTAGTTTTACATCTGTGATCTTCATGCCCTGCATAAATTACGTTTGCCTGTAAAAAGGTAAGTAATTTGTTAATAGAAACAACAGAAATATGGAAAATGCCTTAGTTTTACTGTGGAGCAGGAGGGCATAAGAATGTGCATGTGGGCTGCTACTGCAAGAAACTTAATTCAGTTCGTCTTTGTCTCACTGAGCTGCTTCCTGGGCCTGCAGATGGATGGGCACAAGATCGTGGTAGATCAGGGTGAGATTTGTGTGAGCCCCATCGTGTCCCTCTGTGCCCAGTTACTTTTGGAAAGACACCCAGAAGTGCAGATAGAGGAGAAAGCATTTGTTCTTTTTAGATACCTCTTGCCTGGATGGCTGGAGGACGAGAACTAGGGATGAGGAACCAGTGCTGTGGTGCCTCTTGTCTGTTACTGCACTGCAGTGGTGCAGGAACCTCAGAGTGCCTGGAGAATGGCATCCCTTCACACACAGGTGCACACAGAGCGAGTCGTATCTTGTCCATAGAAGAAGCTCAGTGAAATGTAAATGGTTTTATTTGCATAATCCTTGGCATGCTCTATGTCTTTATAGCTTCCTATTTCTTTTTATTTTTCCTTGTGGTTGTCAATACTGCTTTCTGTTCAAGAAACACCTGCAAGAGTGTTCCTGTGGTTAATTGAACAGTTGTATTTCACAAAACATAGTGAATTTCATTCAGAGTAGGTATTTCTTCTGCATTCCTGAGTAGGGCTGTAGGCACAGTTTCATGATGTTTCTCTCACACTTTCCCCTTCTTCAGGAGTATCAAAGAACAGGTAAAAAGTTGCAGTAAATGTAACCATAAATGTTTGCTATTAAAAAAGTGAAAGCAGGACACCTGTTACCATCAGTAGATACACAATGTATAAGGACTGCGTTATTGGAATAGGATCATCAGAAAATGTATTTTCTTGAAATTCCTGTGGTTTTTTTCCACTTTTGACAGTTTATGTTGTTGTTCCTGGCTCTGCTGGTACAGACGAGGTGCTGACTGTTGATCAGTGTTGCACAATCATTCCTGATTACTGTCACTGGTGGAGTTGTACTGAGAGTAACAATAGCTGGAAATGCTAAGGGAAAAATACTGCAGCAGACACAGCTGGTTAGTGCTGACATCTCACTCACTTTTCTGGGCACCATCTTCCAAAATTTGTTAAGACACTGGTGATTCAGATACTGCATCTGTTTTGCCATTGTTATAACATTTGTTCTGGAATCAGACAAAATAATGCAGGAGAACAACAGAGTGTTTTCTGAGCATAGCATGTAACCTAATGTAGTTATGGAGACGGAAGTCAGAAGAATTGGTAGCAAAATAATGAAAGAAGACTGGGTATTTTATAATAGGATTTGTAAGTTTGTTTTCAAATTAATATGGGCTTTAATATGAACTTTAAAAATTATTTCCTGTTTTTGAGATCTGCTACTCTCTGTAATTGTCACTAGTAATTACAGTTCTGATGCACATGGAACACATGGGGAAGTTTTTCTTGTGTTCTAAACAGATGTGTTTGTGAAGGGAAATGCTGTATAAGTAAACAGGGGTGACCTGTACAGTCTGGAACAGAACTGTTGTCTCAGTTTTCTCATATCCTTGCTTAAAGCTTCCTAGACCTGACTTCAACAGCAAAGTAATATTTGCAGTGATCATTTGTCCTGGGATGCTTGAACCACAAATGAAGCAGTAAGATTTTGATCTTGGATTGTATGTTCTTCCTGTCCCTGTGGGGATTATACTAATTGTTAGCAAGACAGGGAATTAAACTAAATTGCAAAGGGGAAAGAAACTGCCTGTGCCTTATTTTTTTTCTCTATCTGTCCATGTGGGTTTTTTGTTTCCTTCTACTTTCAGAATAGTCCTGAGGATCTACACGTTTGTTTTTCTCCTTTCTTTGTTAGAAGTTAAAATCTAGTCCCGTGTTTGAGTTTGTGCCTGTTGCCTCAGATCCCTTCACTGGGCATGATTGGAAAGTGCCTGGCTCCACCCTTTTTGTGCTCTCCCTTCCAGTACTTGTTCACATTGATGAGATTCCCCAGATCCCTCTCTTCTCCAGGCTGAGCAGTCCAAGCTCTCTCACCTTTCCTTACAGCAGTCCCTTCATCACCTTAATTGCTCCTGGCTGGGCTGCCCCCTCTTAATTCCTTGTGTAAAAGTGTGATCCTGCACTTCAGTTCAGCTGTCAGAGTTCAAGTTGTGCCTGTGTTGTGCTCTCCTGGCACTCTGAGCTGAAGGGCAAATTTTTCTGAGAGAGGTCATACAAAAATTGATTTGTCCCTGGAAGGAGCACGCCCATAGATCCAAATCTGTAGATGGGCTGCAGAAGATGTTTTTCAGTTGGTGTTGCTGTATTCAGAAATTACAGAGGATAGTGTGTGATCTTTGTTCCCCCGTGTTTTTATTTGGAAGGAGAAATACTTTGAACAAGAGCCCAGAAGGAGCAAGAACTGCAATCCTCAGAAACTCTTTCTGACATAGCTCTTAAAATTCAAGAACTAAAAATAATGTGAGCCCGTAAAAGCTGCCATCTGACAGATGGTTTCACACTGTTTTGTGTAATCTTTTATCCCGAGTCTCTTGAGCTGGGCCTGAGAGAGGGCTGCTGGATGAAGGATGATTTCAAATTGTTGCAGGCTGTTTTGGTAGTGATGATCCATTTTAATTTTCATCCAAGTTCTCTTGCTGAAGCCTTTAGACACCTGCCCTTCAGGTTTTCTTAAAGCTGTGAGGTCTAGGTATGGTTTCACATGAGAGGTAAGAGTGCTTAGGTATTTCTGAGAGTGTTTGTGCACAGTGGGATGGATTAGAGGACTTAATAGTTGTTCCTTGTGCCTAATTTAAACATCATGGACTATATCCTGCTGATAGGTCATATTTGTATCTCATACAGCAGTGACCTGGAATATTTACCTGCTTGAGGTATAGTAGTTCAGTATTACATCCCTTTGAATTTTAGCAACTTAGCTGATTGAAGAGTATCTTTATTAGGCATGCTAATGAATTTCTGTTGGGAAGGATGAAATAGGAAAGCCTTATAAATATGACTGTTTAGACCTTGAGAATATGAAACATATAAGTGAAATAGAATTGAAGGCAAGTTTCGATGTCTAAGATGCTGAGCCTCTGTTACTGAACAACAGAGAAACAATAGTGTGGCCAGCTGNGAATTCTCATCTTTACCACACTCTCTGGTAGCTGTGTAGTCCAGTAGAGTAGTTGTTACAGTCCAGGCTATTAAGCCAAGATTTGTTTTTTGTATTTGAACTTGTAAACAGCTCAGTTTCTAAACAGCAACACACCATATCAGTACATAGCAATTACTGCTAGCCATCCCTCTGCTCTGTACAGATTGAGGAGTTGATAAAATGTCTTCTATTTTTCCTGACCCGAATAATTCAATACATTGCTGTTGTTCAGAAAAATAATCTAGATAGTGATGGTTGTACAAAGGTTGTTCTAGCAGAGAAATAAGCAGATAAACATGCAGTAATGTTTAGTGATTCCTTTTCACTTTCTTGTAGAGTTTGGGACAAAGTTATAAGTGGATCCTGCAAGATTCTTGTGTTTGTTGCTGTGGAGATATTATTAACCTTTAAAATGAAGATAATAGCACTGAATTCTGCAGAAAAGATCACACAGTTTTTGGAAAATGTAAGTACTCTAATAAATGCATTGCATTACCTTTTATAGCTTATAACTGTTTCAGCCTGAATGGCTTGCCTGCTGCAGATGTACCAGAAGATATTACTACATTACTGAGAACAGTGTAGCAGTGCCAAGGTGAAGGGAGAATGCTCAGCAATGAGAATAATAACTTTTTCTATCAGGAGTTAAGGCTTCCATAGAATTAAGTGATTTTTAGGCTTGGGGAGTGTATTATCTATGTTTGTACAGAATTAACATTCCTTGTGATACTAAAGGGTTTTTCTGTGAAAGTAAGTGCAGGTCAAGTTAGGTTAATTTTTCTGGAAGTTTCTTAGAAGGGTTGGTTTCTGGCACCTTTTTTTTTGCGTCTTGCCTGAGTGCAAACCTGTAGACTCAAGGTGTGTTTTCTGTTGATGTGAGGATGGGATCATGAACCTGACCCTGANTCAAGTTAGGTTAATTTTTCTGGAAGTTTCTAGAAGGGTTGGTTTCTGGCACCTTTTTTTTTGCGTCTTGCCTGAGTGCAAACCTGTAGACTCAAGGTGTGTTTTCTGTTGATGTGAGGATGGGATCATGAACCTGACCCTGAATAGTAACGAGCTGTGTCAGCAGGGCTGTAGGGTCCCGGTGTAACCCAGGTGAGTTACATGAGATACAGTTTGTGGTCATGGATAGGCAGTGTGAGTCATGCCTGGTGTCAGGGATGTGTGACGTGTGAGATGCCTGGCTGCTTGTCAGCAGTTTGGAAATAAAAGCTTTTTGTCCAAAACCTGGATGTAATACAGTGTGTGCAGGATAGAGAGATGGTGGGATGAGAGGACAGGGAGATGGGATTCTAGTTTTGTTTTCTTTTTTATAAAGAGGTAAAATCTGAACTGGAAATTCAAAATCTTTATTTTGAACAAAACAGTTTGAATGGAGTGGTCTGACCAGCCCCGATCTTTTGCAGATTCCTCAGGACAACACCGATGCCATTGTCAGCAAAGCTGTGGATCTGTGGCGCACGCACTGCGGGACTCCGGCACACTCAGTCTGAGAACTCTCTTGGCTTGTGACAGCTTGGGAAAAAAAAAACCAAACTTCTGAAAAGACATTTTACCACCCTTCCCCCATCGTAGTGTGATGTTCTTCATTAACCCTTCTGTGTAAAGACGCTATTAAAGCATGGTGACCAATATGTAAATATTTTTCAATAAATACAGATGGCATGAAGATACTTAGTGGTGGGGTGATGATGTCTGAGGTGTTACTTGTTCATTCAGCTACAGTATTTTGATTGCACAGTGTGCTCTCTTGCTTTTGCAGAAGTAAACCTAACTCTTGAAGCAAGGTAAATAGATTTACTTGTAATTTAAAAATGTTTCAGTATGCCATTTTATGCTTGATGTAACTAGTTACTACTTGGAGGTGTTTGTATGGTGAATTTACTGAATGTCAGCTTGCTGGCTGGTGAACAAGCATGCTTTTGCTAGAAATGTAATTGTACTCTTTTAACACTAAATTTTCAGATAAATGAAGCTTCCCAAATCTGAGGTACAGGACATCGCGATGACCAGGGGTGACGTCCTTTTCTGAAGTGTTTTAAATTACTTTTTTTTTATCTGTCAGACAGCTCTCTATGGCTGTATCTCCTTTGTTCGTCATGGAAGATACTCTAGAGAAGTGGATCTGTGCAGGTATGGAGAAAATCAGTGGGATGAGCCAATATAATTCAGAAACACAGCCCAGTAATAACCAATGCCTATGCTGAGTGCTTGGCTCGAAGCTGTTTTAATTTGATTGTTTGGTTTAGATTTCAAAATTAATTCAATGCAGAAATGTAATTCATGGTGTAAGTAAAAGTAGAGTGATTAGCTATAGATAGAGATTTACTGGGAAACGGATCTTTTTCTTGTAAAAGTGTAAAATTCTTTTTCTACCTCTTGTGTAGACCAGGGAATTTTAAGAATGGGTTGCTTAGCTGTTATTTGACTCAAATTGGTGCTTAGTGTGCTGAGTGCCAGGGATGCTCATTGCACTTGAGAGAGTGTGTTTAGCTTGCACTCAGTGTTGTGCAGACTTGAAATGCTTTAGAAACTTTTGTTTTAAACTGGGTCAGGTTTACCTTGCAGCACATTAAGGGGGGAAGGCTGGGACTCAGCTGGGGTTACCCCTAAAATCCTGGGGAGATGATCTCTGCTGGATGCTGAGACCTTGCTGTTGGTGCTGCTGGAATGCCCAAGTTCAGCCAGTTCAGGAAGAGCATGTTTGTGTCTGCTTTGGAATCCATTGTTGTGCCTGCACTGTGGTGTAATCCATGGAGTTCACTTTGGATGGGCACTTGTTTTCCTGGTGCAGGCATGGGAGCTGGGTAAGGTGCACGGGAAAGACACGAGTTCTGTTAACAGCATCCCTGCATTCTGTAATATGCAGCACACAAGTGTTTCAAATAATGGCCACGGGTGCAGTCTGAGAGATTGTCTGTGTGAAGGATTCCTCCCTGCTGCACAGCCAATTCACACAACCCCAGAGGTGTGGGTGCAGTACTGGGGCCTTCACACGGCAGATTACGTGGTCATTTAAAAACAAGCAGCGATGACACCGAAGATGTTCAGCTCTTTCAGTCCTGAAAGGGAATCAATAACTCATATTCTGTGAAGAGAGGTGCACTGAATCAGGATTAGAAATGCCAGTCAGTGTTACTGCTTCCAGGCTTGCCAGTGAGTGTTCCTCCAATCACTGTTTGACTGAAGGCTCCAGAAGTTTTTTTTAATTTAAAGAAGCCTTTCTCTATCAGTAGGCAGGTCTGGAGCTGCACAGAAGAGAGAGATCTTTTTGCCGAACCATAGAAAAGCTGAAGTTGGTAGGGACCTCTGGAATCCATGTGGTCTGACCCCCCTGCCCAAGCAGGGCCACCTTGAGCTGGTTGCCCAGGACCAAGTATGTCCATGTGGCTTCTGACTGTCACCAAGGAGAGGGAGTCTAACAGCTCTTTGGGCAACGTGTACTTGGTTATCCTCACAGTAAAAAAAACTTTGTGTTTCCACATAAACAGCAGCAATTTTACTTAAACATCCCATTTTATGTGGGATCCCCAAATGCTGCTCCACTGTAATGTCCAGCTGAAGTTTGTGTGTAGCTTTTTCAGTTCCATGTACCAAGAAGGATCAGGAGTGTTTCTTTAATGCATTAGTCATTATTTACTGTGGGCTATGCTGAAGAAGGGCAGCTCTCAAGAGCATGCATGGTGGTTTAATGCCATGCTTCCTTCACTGCTGGTGAGAGGCATTTGTGTGTCTCATAATGGATCCACTCACAAACTTAAGCTGTGGATTTATGAACGAGTCAGTTTATGCAGAAGATACCCTGAATACCCAATAGTATGGATAGTATGGAAGTATGAATCTGGCTCGCTTAGGCTCAGTCAATTTTTGGTGATTGCTCAGTTGCTCATACACCCAGTGGAACATAAAGCTTTAGCTCAGAGAGCCCTGCTTCCCAAGGGAGCAGAACGGCACAATGGGAGCTTCCACTGTCCCCAGCATGTGATGGTCAGGGGAAAGTTGAAGCAAGGTACCTCTAAAGTCCCAGCCTGTAGCAGAGTCCACTGTTAGGGAAGCTTGGGTCTGTCCCTCCAGACATTGTCACCAGCCTGGGGTTGGTGACGAGCATTCTTGGACCTCTTGAACTAAACCAGTGCAGTAGTTGTGGTGTCCAACTTGGCACTTCCAATGGGAAGTCCAAGTTTGGTCATTTATCTACTACGGACTAGTAGTTCCTAACACAGAATGTTTTGAAGTTGCACATAGTTGAGCCTCCCACTGAAATCTTTGGCTAAGTTAGGTGAGGAAGGAGTTATCTTTGCTATTTGTTTTCTGTTAACCTCTATGTCATCCAGTGGGAACATAAGAAGTTACCTGATGTTCATTTTTCCTGAGAAGCTTGAAAATGAGGTATTTTTTCTTTATTTACATAATTTCTCCTTGACTGACTTAGTATGTAACTGCTTGCTGCATACTTGCTTGTTCATTTAGAACCCAACAAGTGTTGAGTTGTTGCTTTGTTTTCCCTTTATGCTTTTTTCTCCCCAGAGACAGCACTGAAGCATTCCCTTTGGACAGTGAAAGCTCTCCCCCTCAAGCTTCACCCTGCCAATATCTTCATGGGCTTTGAAAACAAGAAAAATAAGCTTAATTTGATCCAGTTCTTCCCTCAAGCCATACTTTCTCTCCAGAGAGGTTCAGAGTGGTGCCACATGTCTGTGCTCTCCCGTGCTGCATGCACCAGTTCTTTTCCAGCTGATGTCCAAATGTGATGGAAACTCCAGATAAGCAAAGTAATGGCAGATGTCAGAGGATGACGCTTGATAAGTGATGAATGGTTTGGATTTTACTAAGGGGCCTGACTGCATGGAAAGAAAAACAGGAGAGCATGGAGACAAAAGTAGCTGAGCTATTGTCATTCAAAGGCTCATAAAGTAACAGTGATCCAGAGCAGAGTTCTGTGGACAGGTCAGCTGTCATCTCCACATGGGACAGCTTCAGCGGAAGGTGTCCTGAACACCACAGCTCCCATGGCACAAATTTACCTAAAGGCCAAGCTTTTGTTCATTCTGCCACTCGTGGAAGAATTCTGTAAGCAGCTTTGTACCATTTGAAGGCACTGCTAGCATGTGTGGCCTGAGGGTGCTGTTGCACCGCCTGCACCTTGCCGTGACAGCTGCACCAGAAGCTCCCACTGCTCAGGAGCAGGGCAGCTGCTTTGTCCCACACAGACCAGCTCGACTGTGTGAGCAGGGCATGGCCACGCTGTTGTTTTTGGACTTGGTTGTCTGGGAACCTTGATCCGAGGAGCGAAGGGGAGAAATGAAGGTGGGGAAGATGATGGCGAAGCAATCCAGCCCTACACCTGTGCTAGGGGCACTGAGCTCTTAGGCAGGCACTGCCAAGCAGCAGAGTGTGTTTGTGCAGGTGTGTCTGTTAAATGGAGAACTGATTTTTTTCCAGCCTCCCCTGTTTCTTGCCTACAGATGGCATTGGATTGCAATTTGATTGCCAGTAATTACATGGACTTCACTGAAGACACACAGATCCCTTCACTTAGACTGGTTTTATGAAATGCTTTCATTAAAACACAACCCATCCCTTTTGTAGAGGTCTCAGTGCAAGAGACTGGACTGTGTTCTCACACTCCCTGTACAATGTATTCTCACCAATAATTTTCTTGTTAAAGCACAGAAATTACTGTATGTAACTAAGCCGCCATATACTGCTGCTATGGAAGCCATAGCTCAATGTGAGGGAAGGGGCTCTTTAGTCACAACCTACAATTCTGTTTATTTATCCACATCTCACAGGATAGCCACAAACTCGTTGGCTGTCAGAATGGAAATGCATACAAACACACACAAACAAGGATTGTGAGGTAGGTGAAAAGTTGCCCAGAAAGAAGCAAACCAAGAAAAGCCCACTACCAGGGTTTTGATCATGTTGTGTTTCCCTATCAGCAAGGGAAAGGAACAGAATTTGGTCAGTTAAAATAGATGGATCTTTAATTTTTGTGTAATTGGAAGCCTCTGTGTGCCAGGTGAGGGGAGCTGCCCTCAGCTGTCACTTACAGTGAGGATGCTGGGTGTCACTTGTGTCCTCAGGGTCAGAATGTTTGCACCATCAGTTCCAAACACTGAAGAGCCTCAGCAGAGCTGTCACCTTTGCAAGAGGCCAGTGAGCCTGTTTGCAGGTATGTGCTTATTCCTTTGAAAGCTTTTCCTCCCCTTTTCACTACACAGAGGCTTCAGCTTGTCACCCACTGAAGCTACTCAGGGAAGAAGGGTATAAAAAAATAGGAATATATGATATGGATGCACAGGAATGGCCCCTCTGCTGAACAGGAGCAGCACTTGCTGGTGCTGCTTGGTGGCTGCACATTGGCTCTGGCAGCTGGCCCTGGAAGAGCACAGCCTGCACCAGCAGCATTGTGGTGACAGATGGGGTTTGGTTGTGGGGTTTTTGGATGCCTGTGCGTGTCTAGTGCAGACTGTTGGATTTGCTCTTCACAAGGGTGGTGCAGGTACCCCTTCAGCAGCTGAGGTACCACTCTCCTTCCTTGCTGAGCTGCACCAGCCCAGCCACGGTGCTTGGGGCTCGTCTGATCTGTCCCATCCATCTGCTCTGGGAAGTCTCCCTTTCCTGCTTTGCTCCCAAGGACGTGTGGGTGAGCCTGGCTGGTATCCTTGATTGCCTCTGTGTGTTACACTGTCAGTCACTGGGACAGAGGGTGATAAAATACACAGGCACCAGAAAGCTTTTTTTTTAAATTAATTTTTTTAAGAAACTGCATACATCAGAGACAAACAATAATTTAAATACCATGCAGTTTCAGTATGTACAAAAACTAGGACATAGAGATCCAGTTTAATTTCTTCTAGTTATTTACATCATTTTCATACAGCCATAATCTGTTAAATTACAATACTGGAAGATCACGATTGACAGCCACCACACTCACTCCTATACAAAGACAAACTATATACATACACTTGGATATCAACTGGAAAATGCAACTGGTGCAGGAGTAACTGGGACACACAGGAACGCAGGAAATGTGCCCGTCACCTCCTCTTTGCTTACAGAAGTTGTTCCAAGCTTGAGCAGACTGAACACCTGGGAAAACTAATTTGTCCCCTTTTTCTTTCCTGATTTTTTTATTAGCCTAGTCATCTCCCATGGCTATTTATACAAAGTTATTTTATTTGCAGGCACGTTAGGGAGCCCCCATTCATGTATAACTATGGGTTTCCACCTTGCCTATCTATTTTTATGAGTGCAAGCTTCACTAGGCATGTTGGAAGTGCTCCCTCCTCTCTTGGTTTATAGTGTTTGCACTGCACACGTGGTGCTGTAGAAATAAGGAAGGGTGAGCTTGGTGAGTGCTTGCAGTGATGACAGAATGCAGTGGTTACACAAGTATTAGGATGAGATATATTTGTGTAATGGGCTCACTAAATGGTTTTAGTTAACATAAAACAGCTAAAAGTCTATTATGTCCTTTCCCTCGCCTCTTTCTTCTCTTCCGATAATGCCCAGCGTGTTCACTAGGAATTGCCTAGACCCAAAGGTTGGCCTGGGCCCCTTCCCAGCAAACCTGCAGCCTGAAACTTTTTCAGCCTGCAAATTCCCACCCAGTGGAGTGTAGGGTGGGCAAAAGCCACCATGCCCACTTTCCCTCTGAGTCAGAATGGTGTCACCAGGGCCCTGCAACCCTCTGCTGGTGAAGGTGTGGGTAGGAGGTTGATGCCACTATTGGGCTTCCTCACCATCACTTTTCCCGAACAATCAAAACTTTTTTGTCTAGACATTTTGGAACTGCTTTTTCAGTCCCCACCACCCCCCCAGCCATCCCTTAGTCCCCATTTCAACTTCATTATTCTGCAGGCTGCTGAACAGATGTCAAAATACGTGCACACTTTAAGTATTCAGGATTTTGTAGATTATAACAAAAATGCTTCTATTCCTTGACTCTAGATTATCATCTCTGGAGATGGGTGACTGAAATAGTCAATTTTGTTCCGTGTTGATTTTTCCATTCTCTAAACCTGGTGTAATTTCTTTATTACCACTATTAATCTCCTTTCAATCAGAATAAGGATGACTCTGCTAATACAGTCTTAGCAGGAATGCCATCATTATGTCCTACACATAATCCAGGTCAAAGGAGAGAAATCATGACTGTTTGTTGTTTTTTTTCTTTACTGCCAACAGAATCGCAGCTCTTTTGCCATGATAGAGATGGCTTTCACAGATGAGAAAACAATTCCCAAGAAGCCAGATTTATAAAAGAAGGACCAGCAGTTCCCCAGTCTATGTGCAACTTCCCAGGGATGCCAGAGGTGGGTGTGCACACCGAGGATGTGGTGCCATGTTCAGGCCCTGAAAGACTGCTGTGGGATGCCTTGACAAAGGTTAACTTTGCAAACTACCCAGACCCACTGAAGCTAAAAGCAGATGAAGTGTCAGTTTGGTGATACTTACTGCAGTGCCAAACATCTTATATGGCTTCTTTTTCCTCCCCTTCCCCCTTTTCAGGAATAAGCTCTATTTCCATCTGGGGAGAAATATGGCAATTCTTCCACTTCTGTCCTGGTGTCTCCTCAGCTAGGAATTAAGTAAAAAACCCCAAAGAAATAAGAAAGAAAGAAAAAAAAAAGGATGGCTGGATGGAGCTGCCCCGGGGACAGCACAAAATCATGGGGCAAGGCTGAGTGTGGCAACTTCCTGAGTGGTCAGCAGGGACCTGCCATGGGCTCATCCGGATGAAGATGCTGAGGAATGTTGCACTAACAATGGACAGACAGCAGCAGCCTGCGACTTCCACCTCCCTCCTCTTAATTGTATTAATAAAAATGAAACAAACCCTCACCTTTCCCACCCACTAGCCTACCAAGTCCTGTGATTCCTGTCACCACTGCTCCTTAAAAGGCATCCCTTCCATTTCACAGTGATCCTCTAAGCCAGCGATGCCAGGGCAGGTGTGAGATCCATGCTGGGAACACAAGGATTTGTTGTTCTTCTGAACAGCTCTGTTGCAAAGCCCTTTGCTAATGCAGTGTCTATGCAGTCAAAAGCAAAAAGGCTTTTTTCCTTGTTTTACAGCTCTGATGCAGTCTTGTAACTTGTGTGCATATGCACATGAATGAATTTATAAACACAAACTGAGGTTTTCATGACAATAACCCCAAAGCAGTGTATTCCTGGCTGGTACATTGAGTGCTCTGCCTCTGCTGCACTGAGCCGACAACATTGCACATTGCAGGCTTTCACTACTGATGAACTTCTATCTAAAGCAAGTGTGAGCTGGTGATACAGGGATCACGGTGTGTTTCCTCAGAAATAATCACCCAGTCTGGGAAGCACCAGAAACCACCTGGTTTTTACTTTCCTTTGATGTTCCATCCTACAACAGCCAATCCTCCTTTAATAACTAATAATCCACAGCATTGCAAGGCTGGTCATGGATGAGAATGAGAAGCTTTTGCTTCTCTCTGCTGGAGAGCCAATCTGTGAGGCACTGAGTGCCACCACCAAGCACGGATGGAGGGCATCACCCTTGCTGCCAGGGTTGTTGGGGCAGGCTGGGTGCTAGAGCCACTCCACGGGCTACGTGCAGGTCCTTTGGCTGTACTCCTGCATCCAGAGGAGTGAGGTGAGGCCTGAGAAGAGGCAGGAGTGTTGGCACTACACTGCACTGCACTGGCCATTAAATGTTCAAGTGTAAGAGAGTTCTTGGCCTGCAATCAGTGAAGGGCAATGTTAGCATGGAATGGGGAGCTGGACAGGGAGCACAGAAGAGAGGAAAGATACATGGAAGACAGCGAGAAAGGAAAAAATTAGTAAAAGAATAACAGAAATAACTTCTCTGTAGTAAAAAACTTTGGCCTTTCTGTTCAAATTGTCAAAGGAAAATAGGTATTGTGGAAGAAAAGGTGTCCTGGAATAATAATCTGGAACTTCTTACAGTAATGTTGCTACAGTGCTTTCAGCCACTGTCCCAAAACATGGCATAATAGTGTCTTGTAAGAGCTTGAAAGGAATCCTGACAATGTCTGCCCCAGCTTGCTGGCATTATACTAGTTAAGGACTTAATTCTGGAAGGTGATGGCCTAAATTGAGAAAAGCACTTAATTGTGTTCAGATTCAGTTAAGCCTCTCAGACATATTCTTGAAAGCAGTGAGGCTGTGTGTGCTTCCTTACTGTAGAGCACACACTTAAGCTGGCAAGTAAACCAGGCCCAGAGTGACCAGCTCTCTGAGCTCTGCTTGGTCAGTTTGTGTGTTAAACCACTATAATAAAAATAAATTAAAACCAAAATTAGAACCAATAAATTCAGGACACCTCTGAATTGCTGTCCTTCTGCCTCAGCTGTGGGTACCAGTGACAAGTCCCATCATCCATAAGAATGCCCCAGACTCCTTTTGTTAGGCCAGGTAGCACACTTTGTCATGCTTTGTTTAGTGTGAGTTTAGGATCAGTTCTTGAGACACCTGATACAGAGACAATAGATATCTTTCATGGAACCTCCAGCCCCTCCTGTTGCGTGTCCCTCTGCAGAGCTGGAGGGGAATCCCAGCCTTTCCTGCTGCCAGGGGCACGTTGGCTCTCACACAGTCACAAGGTTTGGGTGTAAGACAAACTACAAACGGAGCAGTTGCCATGCAGTGACCATGAAGAGATGGGCTTTTACTTGCTGGTCCTCAGCGTTCTTGTCACTTACTGCTAATGGGCTCACAACTGGGTTTAGAAAATTATACTTGGAAGAGATGGAAAATGAACAGTTGCTAGAATTGAAGCAGCCTTCAGAAGAGAGTCCTGTTCTTCAGAGGATTCTTCTGCTTGGAAGCTGAACAATGTCTACTGACTGGCTGTGAACTTCTCCAGGGAAAGAAATGCCTTCCTAGTCAGATGATATTCACAGATGGGCTGGCCCATGGAGAGTTTTGCTCCTTCACCGTCCTCATTAGGTGCTCTCAGCTTGAAAGGAGTGTTTGGTGTAAGTGCCATAGGGGCTCATCTTTTGGAGACTTCACCCAGGCCAAGTGATTCCCTGAACACCATCTCAGGGCTCTCTAGGGTTGATGACAGAGGCTTGTCAGGATAAGGGGTGCCTGAAGACAACAATAGTTGCACCACCAGCTGGGCTTGAACACATATGGCAAATCCACATGCCGGGAAAGTTCTATACATAGATGCCAAGTCTTGGCACGATTTCCCACCAGGGGTATTTTCTGTTACTGAAGCTTGAACCAGCAGGTCTGATGATGCTGCAGTACTCATCACATGTAAATACAATTCTCCTTTTTTTAATATTTATTTTTCTACTTTTTTTTTTTTAAAAAGGCAGTTCAGAGGATTTACATTGTACGTAACAGGGAAGTGAATAATACCAGCACTTATGGTTCCTTTTAGTTATGTTTTGAAGATGGCATAGTAGTCAGGTAGAATTGATCTGCTACGGTCTATGAAACCTAATACCCAAGGGAAAAAAAAAATAGAGAAACAGTAAGATAATATCCTCACGTGTATATTGCACATTAAAAAAATAGGAGAACTAATTGCTACAGTGACACCATTAGGCAGTTCAACTCCTGCAGCACTGACATCAGCCATGCTGGCAAGAGGACCCAAACCAGACAGACACTCTCACTTCCTTGGCCCTTGCCAGACTCACAGTTCACAGGTGTATGCTGTTTGCATCAAAAATTTACCAGAGACATTCATGCACTTTGGATCCATCCTATGGGATCCCTGAGTGGGTGATAGCAGATCAGCTTGCCCTCTTCCAGGCCATACAAGGCCTGACTCCACAAAAATTGTCTGGTTTAGACAAAATTTATGCTATTCTGCCAGAAAGATTTACATACAGTTTAACCATTATTCCTTAATGTTAGAAGCTAAAGAGAAAAATGGAACTAAAATGGCTACCCTTCCTGCAACGCACCCTGTGGCAGAAGGCCTGGGTTTGTCAGATCTGCAAATATACTTTTTTTAAGCTTTGATTTTTCACTCCATTATGAATTAATTAATGTGTCCCACTAGTAAAGTGACACTCACATTCTTTGCTCTTGCCACTGCTTAATGACATGAAGAGCTCATTACCTTGCTAATAACTTTATAATGGTGATTTATCTAAGTTTATTTAAGGGAATTACTCTCTTTTGTTTAAGCATGCTTCCTTCAAGTGCATTTTCCCAAAGCCACTTGTCGAACCAGTAAGTCCTGCTGTTCTTCAGGCAAACCCTTATTCCAGTGTCTGTTATATGAGCTGTGGCTCTCTGTATGCCTGGCCCAGACTTACTGAGTCCAAGCTGCTCAGTGGCTTTCAGATACAAACTTTAAAGTGTCCCTGCTCACTCCAGCACTGGAAGAGAAGGAAAATACTGTGCAGAACCCTGTGAAAGCCAAGCAGCCAGAGAGAATTCTGTAAAACTTAACCAGTCTGTATGTTGTGGGATGCTAAAGGCTTCATGGAATTCAATGGAGCTCTCAATGGAACTTGACTACTTGTAGCAACACCCCCTTTAAAACAGCCTCATCCTTCCTACATTTGTCACCTTGCCCTGGAGAAGCCAAATGTCCCTCAAAGGTTCAGCCACTGGGGTCAACAGATCTAGGCTAACTGTACATCCTAAGGCTTCTCCCAGACCTTGTGGCTTGGGAGCAGCTGGCTTGTCTCTAGCAGCACTCCATCACTACAAACCCCAGTGCAACCAGCCTAGCACATGCTAGGATGGAGAAGGGAGATCGTTTCTGCGAGGTAATATATGCATAATACATGTGGTAAATTTTAATATAATTATTAATTTATACACATAAAAATCTCCTAATACAAAATTAATTTTGCCTTCAGCTTTTCTGTATTTTTTCCTAAAAGTACCGCCTGCATTTTTCATGAGCACTGAAGTGATGAACACATTAATACAAGGGCAGCTCCAGTTTTGCACCTGATCTCACTGTCACTTGTCTTCAGTACCCAACACTTGTCTTTAAAGTCTAAGGTGTTGATTTGCAGAGACCTGACTTCAGCCCCAGCCTGTCAGAGAGGAAGGTGGTTGGTTTGGTCTCATGGATAATTCATTCAGTCTCCACCTTTAAAATAAAAGGAAGCCCAAGGTGTAAATAATAGTGCCTCTGTTACAGTGTGGATCTTGCCATGCCCCACTGCATCACGCATGGCCAACGTGGAGGACAAGGCTGAGAGATCTGTGGGTGGGATCTGCGTGGTGTGCTGCACACAGCAGGGCTCAGTGTGCGCTCATTCAGACTTTGCTACCTGCTCTACAAGGGTTCCCTGTCCTCCTACTGACACCAACTCTTTTTTTTAACTTTTAATCTCAGAAGAACAGATATGCAGCATGAAGATTTTAAAAAAAAGAAGAGGTTATACTTCATTAAATGGCACGTGCCTGCATAACTCCAAATAATGGGGCAGCATGTGTTTGTCTGTGAGTTGCTTTTACAGCCTGTAATTCTAAATGTTGTCTAGACCCCATGGTGTGTTCAGTGCATGTTGGAGAAACAGCTGCTGGCTTTGGTTTTTTTTTTTTTTAAACGACAGTATTCATTTATAGTCTTAAAAAATTAATCTCTCAGCTTACCTTGTTAGATGCCTACTTAATTCATGAACTTCCATTTCAGAGCTTTTAAATTCATTAAGTTCTTTTCGAATGGCTGCCTGCAAAGGACAAAGAAACTCATAAATGTATAAATGAGAGAGATCAAAGTAAGTTCACTTTGTTCTCAAAACAGTATATTAAAAGTAAAGCAGAGAGATAACATTATCAGAGAGACAAAGACAAACATAAAGACTTTAAAATGTGAAAAGGAACAGAGATAAGCATGTTCTAAATCACATAAAGGGAAGAGAGAAATACTTCGTTAGAATGGCTCAATTTGAAAACATAATACAGACAATGCAGGTACAGAACCCAATTTTGGCTTATGTAAACATTTACAGGTACAAAATCCAAATTAGTGCAAGCATGAGGAAAAAATAATGTGTTCTGCAGTTCGTGAAAGACTCTTATCTGTTCCAGAGCTGGACTGTGACTAGACTGGGCCCAGATCCTGACAGACTTGTGTTTGAGATGTCTTCTGCCTTTATTGGTCCTGAATTTCCTCAGGTGAAGTTACTTAAAGTGACTGACCTTACTTGGGAAGGAAAGAGGCTCCCTGCCCTCTACTCTGCCTCGGGCTGTGCCCCTCTGCCCTTTTGACCCAGCTGTGCTGTTCATTGAAGTGATTCAACAAATTAATCCAGCAGAACACCTGCCATGGTGTGGTGGTATTCAGCCTCTGTAGCTTGTCTGTGAGGGAAAAGTAAACCAGAGGACACTGGCAAGAAGAAAAATATTGAAGAATAAAAAACCAGAGGGGGTGACTTGGAGGGACTCAGCTGCATGGTAGAGATGGTGCTCAGCAGAAATGGCTCAAGTTCCAAGCTCAGAGTCAAGACCTCTGACAGCTCTGTGATATTTGTTGTTCATGAGTGGTTTCACTGTGAGCATTTGGAGGGGATGTGCAAGGTGTCTGCTGTGACCAAACCCTCCCATGGGTCCGAGGTGCGTGCACTGCCTTTCTGTGTGATGCTGAAAACATCAGCCTCTGAGGTGGAAAGGGGGTCCTCCAGTAAGTGGTACTCCTGTCTGTCAGGAATTTTTCTCTGAAGGAAATCTAAACCAGTATGAGTAGCACAAACCCAAAACAGGACTCCTGCAACAGCCACTGCTCCAGTCAGCAACTACCTTACGATATTAGCAACTACTTAGGCTTTGACAAACCCTAAGTGATGGATTTTGCAAGTGTTTTTGTACAGAAGAGGCCCTTTCTGCTCCTTTTCCACAGCTTTGGTTTCTTGTTTCCCTTAGAAGTGCCTGTCAGGTGCTGCCTCATCCATCAGGACAGGGTGATGGCTATGCAGCAGCTCCAGGGCTGCCTTCAGCAGACCAATCTGCTACTGAAGTGACTGTGAAGGGGCGGTTGACTCCCAGAGGGACTGAGGTCTATTCCCCCCTCCATCCCTCATCTGTTGGAGAGATGCAAAAATGCCCTTTCCCTTCCCCTAAGAGTCAGACCTGCTGAAGACAAACTCTGACTGAAGGCAGTTCCACCCAGCACACAGAGCAAGATTTACTGGCAAACAGAAAAGCCCATTGCTAAAATCTGTTTTTGCAGTAAATCCAGTCTGTGCTGACCAGTGAAGACAGCTACTGAATCACAGCTCTGGAAGAAAATAATCCTATCTAGGATGATGCAGCTTTGTTTCAATTTGTCTGGCTATTTTTTCCAACAGTTGACATAGTGTTGAGGAAAAGCAGATCACCTGAATGACAGAAATCAGAATACTGCCCACAGGACCCAAACAAAAACCAATCTACCTGGTTCCTTATGTCATAAAGGGCATTAATATTAGAACAACAAACATTTCTTCTGATGGTACTTTGCTGAGAAAAGGTTAATTTGAAGGACTTAAAACCCTTTTGTCTGACTACTGAACTTGCACATGCATTATAAAAAAAGCAAAAGTGACATCAAAGTACTTTGCCTTAATACTAAACTACTAGGTTACATTTAATAGTGGTATTTAATACTTGTTCTTTTCAGAGACGTAGGATGAGAGATGAAATCTCCATGCCCAGCTGAAGTTTCTCCATGCCTTTCATCCCAGATAGGGATCTCTCAAGGGCTGTGGAACCAGTTGGGAGATTTATCCCCTCCCTCATCTAATAATCAAGAGAATAAAGCTAAGTCAGTTGACTAATATCTTGTCAAACATGGTGAGGTAAAATGAGAAAAGCTAATTTAACCCAGCATATTATGGTCCATGGACAGTCCTGAAGAAGTTGTTCTTTTTTTCAGATCAGTTTATGCTACATTAACTTAACCAAAACTAACCTGAAAAAAATCCCTCTATCAAGGAGTAGAACGTCACAAAACTGTACAGGTCCTTTGGTTGAATTATACAAATATAACAGGCTGTCCTTTGTGAATAAAACCAACAGCACCATAGACGAGTGGCGTGGCTGGAAATTCTGCTAAAACTCTAAACATTGGACGTCATGGTCTACATTGCTGAAAGAGTGAGTTCCATGGCAAAGAAATAGTCAAGGCTTGAATTCAGGTATCTGAAAGTCTTTAAAGGGCATCATAGAGGGACTATAAGGTTCCTGACTGAATCACTGAGCCTCACAGTTCTCGCTTCTTACAATGTCCATGAAGTCTTTTAGATATTTTTCTTGAGGTCCCATTAAGTCCCTCAGAATGTGACTAATATAATTTGCCAGCAATTTAATCCCTCTGCCATCAATGTCAACACCAGAGACGCTATTTAGTGGAAGTTCCACCAGTGCTCAGAGGGCAGTGCCATCAATACCAAAGTGTGTCTTTTTTTTCATCTGCAGGTCTTGTGTGATTTCAGTTCAGTGCTTAAAATACTCTGTGGCAGAAATCCTGAGCAAAGACTCCTGTTGTAACATACCAGAGAGAAGTGACCTGGCTTTGGAGGGATGGAGGTACCTTTGCCAAATTGACCTGCTGGCATTTTCACACCCAAGCCTGTCCTGTCCTGGCACAGCTATTCTGGCAAACACTCCTGTCTGACTACTCTGCTAAGTCTTGCCAGAGCTCTCAGCTGGTAGCATAATGTGGTAAGACCAAAACCAACAAACAGGGCTGTCATCAAGACCTTTCCTCAAGGGGCTTGGGATTCCTTCTCTCCTGGTTTCTATGCACATAGAAACCTTCTTGCCAAAGACTTATGTTTCAAACAGACAAACAAACCTCGTGAATGGGAAGAAAACACAGGTGTGTTGGAAAGGGACGTCAGGTAGATGTTTATTCCTTGACAGCCATGGGACCTGTGGGACCCAAGGGATGCTGTTTGCCATGACATACTCTGGCTGTTTAGGCCATGGCTCTTCCCAGAGTTGCTCCACTTACTTTGTCGGCGGCTGTGAGCCGTGTCCAGGGTTTGTCTGCCCTCCTGTCGTAGTCCTGTGCGTCTGCCACTTCCACGTAGTCACTGAAGCGGATGAGGATCTTCCTCTCACGTAGCTCTTCTACTGTGGGCCTTTGACTCAGCTGCAGGTTTGAGGAAGGAGGGGAAAAAGACATCAGGACTTTGCTTTTTTCCTACAGAGTGCTCCTTGGGGATTTATTTTACTGTAACCGCCATTAGGGTAATAAGAGGGTTTGGACATTCCCAGTGCTTTGTTTTTATCTGCTTTTCACAGAATTGCTACTTGGGAAATGCCCTTTTGTTGTAACACCTTGAATATCACCTCACCTTGCTGCCAGAGCAGCTCACTGTTCTTTGGGAAGCTGCTGTGGCTGGAGACCCCAATTCCCAGCTGAGGTTGATCACCCTTGGCAGAAATGAGATGTAAGGCAAGGAAGTCTCCTAGTGCACTGATGTCCTTGGAAGAGACAATGACCACAACACTACTCTAAAATGACCTGCACAGGCTGTGCACTTTCCAGCCTTCTGCTGCTGTTGTCCCTACTTTTGCACTGCCTGGGAAGAGTCAGGCCAAGGCATGGAGTGGCTCCTGCCCTGAATTACATGCAAAAGGTGAAAACCAACTTTCTTTACCATTCTGATGTTCTGCTGATCTGTCCTGCCCTCCAGAAAAGGCAGGCAGGATGATTAGTGCTCATTTAACTTTTAACTGTATCTATTGACAGCTGTGGTTTGTATCACAGCATATTTGACTATTAAACGTTTATGTTGCATACTACAAGCCAAAAGAAATGGCAATGGTGGATTGTATCACGTCAGGAAAGCATCTTCATGGTTTCAAGCATTTCTTTCAAATTCCACAGCAGAATAGGCAGCCACAGTGAAAAACTCCTCTTAAATTAGTGTCCTGATAGTCCACGTGTTGCACAGCCAGTTACATGGGCAGGGACAGCAGTTGGCTTTCAGGGATCAATTCTCCTTGGATGCACAGCATGCTGGTGAATGTCAAAAGCAATTACACAATCGTTTCTGAAGGTGCTACATAAATGTGTGCATGTGGCTGTAGACTAGCTGAAAAGTTTCACTGTTAGAGTAGAACATTTGTAACCAGGATACCTCAGGAAAAATAATATCCTGATAACAATTTCCTACAGTGTGTCATGCTCTTCCCACTCACTAGAAATAGATGTGTTTGAAATACTTTACCCTTGTGAAGGGTGAAGGGTCTAAATATTTAATAAAATGCTTGAGATTCTATTCTGCAACATTATTTATGCCCCTGAATCCACCTTTCTTCCAAATTAAGTATCTCAGTTCCCTGCATTTCATCTTCCAGGGAGAATTAAGATTTAAAACAGCCAGGTTACTAAGTGAAGGGTGAAAAATCCCTCCTTTCTTCAGCACTTGGGTGGAGCTCTGCCACCCTACCCTGCATCTGACTCTTAGCCTGTGTGCTTGTTCTTGGCATGGTCAGTTGTCTTTCTCTTCTCTTCTCTGTTTAGAAAAGATGATTGTGATGGGAGGTGGCAGTGGGGCTGCTCTCCTTACACCAGCCTCCCTGAGCAGGCACATACAAATTGGGTTCAAACTCCTCATGTGGAGAGTCAGCAGAGCTGCACTAATGTCCTGCCTGTGAGATGCTCAGGGGAACAGGAATGAGGATGGAAAAAAGATGCACTGACTCTTGTGCCACTGCTCCGGCTGTGAAAGAGTCCTGAAATCCATGGCTGGTATCACATGGTTCATGTGTAGCCATAAATCTACATACATTTCCATATATAAATACATGCACACAAAATATAGTCAGTACATTAAACTAAAGTGCCAACCTGATCATGCTAAGTGTAATGAGAGAGACAACCATGCTAAGTAATTTTCTAAAAGCCATTAATTAAAGCTACATTATTTGAATCGTTAACAAATTTCCCTGCCTTCTCATATGATTGCAGAGATTTCTTGTGACCTTCTAGGTGTGAGACTCTTGCAGAATATTTGGGCTGCCCAGAGCTCCCTCAAGTCTTGAATAGCTGGGGAACCAGCTTTGCAGGACAGACTGTAAGCAGCCCCACTGCAGGTGTCAGTTCAATGCGTGCCCACACTGAGGGCACAGCTCATCTGAGATCTCACCTTGCAGTTTATTTTTATGACCTGTGAGCTGTGGTCTCTTGGGTCTAAATTGCTTAATGCTACAGAGTCCTTGTCAAGCAACACCTGAGAACGAGCTCTTCTAACAGGCAGAAAGAATAGGGCAAAAATTACAGGACAAGGACATGGCCAAGGGCACGATGCAATTGTCTGCACAAGGTGTGGGGCTCCAAGCAGGGAGAAGGGGCTCTTACTGAGCTGAACCCTTTTAAATGTACTTCTGTTAATGTCAAAGGGATGTATGTGCATGAGCGTGTCTGGACTTCTTCTGTGAGCACTACCTGGGCATTTATATTTCTATTTACCTATTTGTGAAGATTTGGGAGCTGAGGGAGCAGGGTAATTCTGTGGTGAGTAACTAATTATATGAGTGTGAGCCAGGGTAAAATACCCTTTCAAAATAAATGGATTTGCATTAATGCAAGAGCAGTAAATGAGGACAGGACCTCTCATGCCTTGTCACAGGAGGTCAAATTTTCTTCTGTATTTTCTGGAGCACTGTAGATACAAATAGGCATTTTCCAGGCTTTGATCCTAAGGCAATTTAAGAGGGAATGTTTAACACACCCCTCTTTGTCCGTGGCATGTGAAATGAAGCAAACCCAGCCATGCCCACCAGGTAGAGTGGAGGGGGACTTATTCTTGCCAGTCTGGTCTTGGGATTTAGTCAAATACAAAATGCTGAATTTGCCCCACTTCAGTCACAAGGAAGTTTATCTTAGCATGTCATCATTGCCTGCTCTGTTTCCTCATTAAAATGTTATAGTTGTTATTTAAAGAAGAAAACAAGCTGAAAAATTACAAACCCTAGCTAGCAGCACCTCCCCCTCCTTTGCTTCCCACCTTCTGCAGTAAAGACATAGGAGCAGGATGTGATGAAAATGCCCTGAAGACCTTTCCCTCTGACTATAAATGCAGTTTATCCAAATTAGCCACTAACCTTTTCTTCTTCTCTGACCTTTCTCCTGCCTGCTGCCTCTCTCTCATCTCTCTCTGATGAGTCCCACCTCTCTCAAGAGTTCATTATTTTCAACAGCCTTTGCTGATGCAAGCCAGTGCAGGTCAGTTAAAGAAAAGCCTGAACATCTTCAAGCAGGGGAGACATTTCCCAGAGAGGCACCAGTGAACAGAGCATTTAAATTGGACTGGGGCAAGAATTGAACAGGAGCAAAGATTTCAGATTATTTCACGGATTTTAAGAAACAGCCACATCTCTTCAATTTGGTAGTTGGTATTACAGCTCTGAGAGATTTCCTTTTGGAGCTAGACTTCTGAGAAAAATAAGCTATTGGCAGTGGGGGGATAGAAAGAAGTAAACAGCTCTGGGGATTCGGAAGCATGGTGCCATTTAAGAGAAGAGAAGGTAGGAAGAGTTCTATTCCACTTTGCAAGTGATTTGTAACGTGTTCTGTTAATCCAGGCTATGATTCTCTCCCTGTAATGAAAGTCCTCAGGGGACATTCAGGCTTGTGTTAATTGCCTTGGTCCTTGGCCAAGTTCACCATGGTTCAGAGAAGATACACTCTTGATCGTAGTTCGTGGGAGCTCAGATCTCCCTGTGGACGTGACCCATCTGCAACACTTCCAGAGGGCTTCTGCACATTGAAATTCTTTGAATGGGCTGGAGGTCAAGACCAGAGCTTAGGGACAAAAACTTCCTAATCCATGTCCTTCCACACAAATGAAGCAAATCTGTGTGCCCAAAGGTGCTTGGTGGGCCTGAGGGGCAGGGAGAGAGAGGACAGGAGTGGCTGGGCATCTCAGGTGACAGGCAAACATGCTTCTAACTCTCCTTCCTCGGACAGGAGGGACATGAGCTGCTGAGTAACTTAGCCAACAGCATGTGCCTTCATTTTGTTATTTGAATGGTAGCTATTTCTCACCCCAGTTAATGTGGAACGAGATGAGTCGGAGAGGATGGAAAATGCTAAAAGCGGCAGCTTGCTATAGGTCACCTGACTTCTTTATATTTTTTTTTTTAGAAATTGCCTGTCCAGATGATGAATTCAACTGGATATTTATTGCTGACTTTAATAAGGCATCTAGACCTAGCAAGGTAATCTTACTTATTACAGTATGTCATGTTACAGCTTATCATCATAACACTGTAACAAAATGTCAGTGCTGACAGAGTTTTAAGAATAGCTTTTTTATGGATGGAGTGGGTTCTTCCCTTGGAATTGGAATGTTGCCACCAAAAACCTGGGGACAGTAGCAGTTTCTGTAGTGCAAGGTCAAAAGTCTAATCAGTGGCTTCTATAGAACCCACTTCCCTTCTTATTCCCAACTACACACGTTTACAAAAGAGGCAACATGGCAGAGTTTCCTCATGTTGAATTTACCCTGAGGGCACGTGTGTGCTCAAGAACTCTGTGCAAACAGAAAGGGCTGCTGGGCAACACACTTGCTGTGCTCAATTAAACTTCTGCTTGATCTGAGGTTTAAAATCCTTTGGTACTAAGATTTCAGTACAAACCAACAGAAGGAGCTTGCCACTCTGCTGTAAACACAATGACACATCTGGGACAGGCTCATGAAAGACACAGCTGGGGAATAACAACTATTTTTGCAGGATTCACTCAGTGGCTGGCATTTCTAGTTGTTATCTAAAACACTTGCACACTTTATTCACTTCTTTTCTCTAGTGATTTCTGAGCTTTTATGATGGGATGTTTGGTAGGTGAGAACAAAATCTGCTGTTAGATCAGCCCTGCAGTTCTTTCATTAAAATTACATGTGTCACTAGAACAATTTACAACAGTTTAAAAAGATGATCCAAATCAAACAATGTTAAGTCGTGTTGGTATCAGCCTCAGAAATGTAGGGGAGAAAAATCTTTACTAGAGAGGAAGCCAAAAAACAGACTAAAAGGACTAAAAGGATCAGGAGCAGGGGTATGAACATTAAAGAACCAAATGCCAGGGCCTTGGACTGATGCTGCTTTCCCTGTTGTTCCTACATAAAAGTGCAAACAAGACAAAGCAACAAATCTCCCAGAGAACTGCTGAGGTTTCAGGGAGCAGACACTGATGTGAAGCAGTGGCAGCCTGGATGCTTTAGCTGAGCTGCGGCCTCTGCCTGCGACCGACGACTCCTGTGCTCTGCACCTTTCCTACAGGATAGTGGAGGGTGGGAACCATGTGGTGATGGTGCTGGCTCAGTCAGCAGGCCCTCACTTCTTAGGTGGCACATTGAGTATGGGGAACTTTGCTCTGTATCTATTACAGCTGCTCCTCAAATGGCATCAAGCTCTGCATTGGATTCCTGCACGTGTTTACCCTTCAATGTATAGGGAAATTGAAAGCCTGGTAAAATGGTATTTCCAGCCTTTGCGCAGAGCCTCAATCCCATGAAACATCTGCAATGCAGTTAGGATCTTTTCTTTCAGGCAGTGCTAAGAGGGAATGCAAAATCATCCCTGTCATTGCGGTGAGGAATATAAGTGTTTTATAAACAATATTATGGCTCTCTACCTCCTGCAGACAACAGCAGTATCCCCCCACCGGTGACCAAGAATTCTAACTATTTACATGAACTGAGAATAAGGCATGAGATTTTTAACCGTGGTAGAAAGCAATTCAGTTCTCAGAATGTAACCTTTCCACGTATATTTAGAGACCTTTCTTTGTTATTATTTATACCATGAAAGCTGTGATCACATAGGTCAAAAAAACTAAGCCATCTAAAATTGTACAGAAAGGGAATGGTGCTGCTTCACAAGAATGTGAGTTTTTAGAGGGCTTTCTTTACCCTTGGAGATAGGAAATATGTCAGTGCTGAAAGAAAGTTAATCTGCAGTAGCAGGATGGATTGTTCACTGTGTATGTTTGGGCATCCGTAGACATTTATGCCCGCTGCAAAACTGAATGTGTACATCTGAAATGACTGTTCTTCACTTTTAAGAGTAAATGACTTTTGAATCAAGCAATGCTGTTTTGTTTGTCCTTCCCTGGCAATACAAGATTGTTTTCTGCACTATATGCTTTTTTATAAATGCTTGTCTCTATTTAGTTTAAATGCCTCAATTGACAACCTCCCTTTCCAGAGAATGCTTAGCTTCCAGTTTTATGAGGGTTTTTTTTTGGTGGAATTTTCAAATCAGCATTGCTTTAACTTTGCTCTCTGTAATGGCTACAGAAGCCATTACATTTACAAGAAGCATTGGTCCTTGTAAATGCTGATCTCTATCCTTCACTGTTCAAAACTCCTTCAGTTATGAAGACTATTACGACTTCTTTTCTCCTGGTTGAAATGTTACCAGCAGTAGCCTGCAAAGTGGTTTCCTTCACTCTCTGTGGACTTACACCCTGCAACATTGCTGATTTCTTTTAAAGACTTTTTTTGTAAGACTTGTTTCACACTCTACTTTTGAAAATGGTGCTTAAGAAAAGGAAAAAGGCAAACAACTGTGCAGTAGGGAGAAAGTTACAGTAGTGTCATGACAGGATCAAAGTTGCTTCTCACCTTACGTGTTAATCTTCTCTTAATCTCTCGTTTTTCCTCCTGCTCCTCTTGCTCATTCCGGGCTGTAAAAGATTTACAAGGACCTCAGACTGTGGACTCACCAGGCATGCACAGTTTGCAACAAAATAAGCCTTTCCATCAGTAAGTATATTAATGTTTCAGGACCTCTCTGATGCACAGTATGTCCCTCTGGGGCTAGTGAACGTCCTCGATCCGTAGCTACTGCGCTTCTTCACACGCTTCATAAAGCATCTACAGCTTCCTTCCTTTCCCTGTGTTGGCACCTCTTGATGTATGTCACTTTCTAGAAGGGCTGGGCAACAAGCCAGCTCTTCAAAAAATGTTATCTCCCTGCCCACAGGCCTGGCGACCTCAGGGGGCTCAGCTACGATAGGGTTGGATTCTGCAAGGTCAATGCTTGGAAAAGAAACACATGCATTTTTTTTCCATCTGCAGAATAATTTCTTGCAGCTACTTTTTGGAGATAATAGAAACAACCCATCGGAATAGAGGTGGCAGGCAAATCGTGCAACTTCCCATGGCATGACTAGAGCTAAGGAGAATGTGTCCTTCCATCATGAGCCTTCAAAGTATCACACTGGAGCATAAAAGCTCATCCTAGGTCAATTAACTCTCAACATTAAACCAAAAGATCACGTGCTACAAGTTCTTACCAGGGCATGCCTCAACCCTTCTCCCTCAAGAGCTCAATAACATTTGAGTACACTAACACTTCTTCAACTTAGGAGCAGGCTCTTATGCATTGTCTTTGCATTGACTTTTACCAAAAGTCACTAAAATCCCAGGTTTCCAGGTACTCAGCTTCTTGATCAGTCAGGATCTGTCTCCACTGCTTCGCTGATGGCTGAAATGCTCTTTACTCCAATCATGCCAGCAAGTAACAGGTGAGAGCAAACACAACTCATCAGCTTTTCCAATAAGTACTCTGTGCCCCTGCTGGGATCCAGTTTTTGCCCAGCTAGGACTAGCTCAGGCAGGAATAACTCTCTGCAGGAGACATTATGGACCTCAAAGGCCAGCTGAGGATAGGTGCCTTGATTTAAATAGTTAAATTTTGGACTGCACTAAACTCAAGGGGGCATCCCATGTTCCTCTCTGCTGATGCTGCAGATGGAGCAGGCACCTCCTGCAGAGCAGCAGTAACAATCCACCAGCCACAGCTTCTTCAGCTGTGAGAGCACAAGCCAGCACTCTCACTAGAAAACTGGGGCTTTCCCCACACAGAAATGAGACCTAAGGTTTAGAGACCACAGAAGCCTCTGAGCAGGTGAGGAGGGCTAGGCTGGAAACCAGGTTTCTCACTGCTCAGGACAGTAGAGCTGCCAGTGCTATCACAACTGATCACTGACTTCAGCAGGACTGGAAATCTCCACCAAAGTGGACAAAGAACCTGTCGATGTTATGATGTTTCACACTACACTTCTGATCTTTAAGTGCCATTTTACCAAAAATACTGCTTATATTTTCAGAAGGAAGGAAACCAGTAGGGGACTAAAAAGAACACAAGACAGCAGGGAGTCAAAACTGTCTTTTTAAGCAATCACTGGAGTACCTACACTGATAAATGTAATTTTCCTCTTTCAATGGTTTCTGTCCTTACTGGGCTGGATACTCTTCTAGCAATTGATCCTCTAGCAATTTTTTTCTTCCCTTTGTGTCTCAGATTTGGAGGAGCTGGTCCTGCAAATGCTTGCTTTCAGATACAGCACTAACTAAAGAGAATCCACACAGAGTCAGGGTAGAACTGCAAGCAGCCAAGGAGTTATGTATAAAACTTAGTAATGGCTATTCATTTTTGTCCTTGGCATCTGATGTTTTTCTCTTCTGCTCACTCTAAGTCCAGCCACCCACTTTCAGAGACAGCCAGGCAGGCTTAAGACTTCAGGCAGGTAAAAACTGGAAAATAGGAATACATTCTCCTTCAAAGCTATAAAGTGACTTTGTTTTAGCTATTTCTTTGAAGTTAAGTCATGCCAATCTTGTGAAGCTACAGAACTGATGCTTTATTTTATCTTATGTGTTCAGGAGATTCTCTGTTTCTCTAAACCTGTGTGTCAGGGTGATGTAGGTGCAATTTTCACGCCTGATTTCTGTGCCAGTGTGAAATGTTCCCCAATACAGTTTGAGGCATTCATAACCCACCTAACCATAACTTTTGTGAGGAATTTATGCAACCCTGAATATGCCAGGCTGACAATTGGATTACTTTTATCCACCTGTGAAGTGGCACAGGGGTGGTGCATGACAGGGGATTGAGGCATCTTTCCCTATACACTTGGACAGCAAGTATAGCTGCAAAGTGTTCTTTAGTCTTCAAACTAACCCTGCAGGCCTGGACTCTTCCCACTATGTCCCTTTGACCTAAATATGAGTCAGTGAATGGGATATACTTCAGTGAAGGACCCTACAAGAACCAGTTGTCTCTGCTCTGTTTCCTTGCTGTGGCTGCAGTGATTTCACTGTTGCTATCAGCAAGTAGCAGAACTTGGCAATGGATGCTTTGCCCTTGTAAAGATAACTCATAATTATTGCAGTAGCACAGACCTAGGAAGCATTCAATTCATGTATAAAGACTGGCTGTCCAACCACATTTTGCCTCATTTTTTCCCATCAGCATGGGCAGTAATGTAGTTACACATGTAATAGGAACATCATGGCACCAGACATAACATTTCCATCAGGGAGATTTCAGCTTTAACTGCAGAGAAAATCCTGTTTAGTCTACTTGAGAGCTTGGTAGGTTTTCTTCTGTGTTTGTGTGTGCTCTGGGCTGGGCTTTTGCAAATTGCTTGACCTGCTTATGTGGAGAATTTACACTCTTTTTATTAGCACTTCCTGAGTCTCTCTTTCCCTACACTCCATTATATTTGTTATAATGCTCCTTCTCAGAAGTCTAGAGAACTGACACAAAATGATGTACAAATCAGAAAATATTTATATTTACTTGTTTAAGGGTAGAGCATGTTTATGCTTTCTTTTTTAAATTATGTAACAAATTAAATTTTTTTCTTTCATGCTGTGGTTCATCAAAAGTTGGAATGCCTTGGAAATACCACATTACTCTTTCCTGTAATTAGGAAGCTGTTTGTTTACCAAGACACACATGTTTTGGGGGAGATCTATGCTAAAGCAAGCTACAAAAATTCCATTTAGGAAATACAATATGGTTCTGGAATCAGGGTAATATTTTCAAACATCCATGTCATTTAAGAGCCTTTATTCAATTAAAAGAGAAACTGATGTTTACTCAAGGGGTAATTCCTCTGAAAAGTAAGACACTTTTAGGGTGCTCTGTGACTGCTGTGCTTGGAAACGTGACCTTTAGGAATGTCTGCAAGGCACCCAGCGTTGGAGATGCTGCTCTCTGCTGACGCTGGTTCAAAGCAGATGCCCAAGACCCCAGTGCCAGGGGCAGTGTTTGCTGGTCATGCACCAGTGCCAGGTGTTGCCTGACATGTGTTTGTTCATAGGTCCCAGGATGACAACATGAGCTACCAGAAAATTGGCCTCTGTCGCTCTGTGCCTGAGCCTGACATTGGTCACGTCGCAGGTCCCCCCTTCTCCAGCTGTTCTGCTACACCCCTGTGAGACAGTCACAGCTGGATGTGCCAAATATTTCCCCAGGTTCTGCCCCGACTTCCTCCAGCAGCCAGTCACTGGAGTTAGGAGTAGACAGTAGGAGCACAGTTACTAAATGGCTTTTCAGCAGCCTCAGGCTTGCCCACGCCGCTTTGCTGTCTGGTCATTTCTCCTCTTTGCATTCACAGTCTCTCTCTCTCTCTCTCTGTCTGCCACGTGTAATAACATCAACAGAGGAAAAGACCCTGCTGAGCATTAACACTATCATTAATCTGCTAGGAATTTGATTTTGAAGTATTTGAAAAATGAATTCTGCTGATTTTCAGAGAATTAATCTTCTGCTACCACGTTTTTGTGATTCTATACAATGCAGCTATTCAAACCAGAGAAGGTGAATTATGGACCTACCTAAGGAGACATTATGTATAAGGTATCATTTCGGAATACTTTCTTCTGTAGTAATTTTTGAAAATTTTCCTGGAAATATGCATTTACTAACTTAAAATAAGAAGAACTTGTTTCTTCTATTTCCAAAGTAACAACAACAACTAGATAAACAATATTCAAAACACTTCCATGAAAATAAAGAAACTGTAATTTTCTTCCTGTTCATTCATGAGGTTATGAAGGTTGGGCTCAGTCCAGCCTCCCTTGAACTCAGTGTATCTATGTATCTATGTACAATGTATCTACTAACTTTACTTGGTTCAGGATTTCTGAATGGTATTTTGTCCCTTTAAAATAACACATGCTAAGGATCTACCAGCAAGTTTTGGCTGATTTAAAGGGAGAGTTTCAGGGAAACATTTCAGAGAAATAACCCTGAGTCACACTGGATTCTTTTTTAAATTGAATAAAGGCTCCAACTAGCAAAGATTGCTGTGAAGATTTTAAAGAAAGCTAATCAAGCTATGCTATTACTAACTTACAATGGGATGCTCATCTATATAAGTGCTGCATAAAGGAGGCTTTTCAGGATGACTGACCCTCTGTCTGGAATGTCATTCAAGACCTGGATTTTTTTCTCCATAGTTTGTTTATTCTTGTAAATTTACTGACTCTGATTTTAAAGAACTGTTTCTGCAGATCCAGATGTTGTTACAGACTTCCACACTTATTTGCCCTTACGATGCCCTTTATTATTTTTAATTATTATCAGTGATGCTTAAGGAGAATAGTTGATGTTTATAAAAAACACCAAATATACATGAAATCTAACCCAAATTATCTGGCTTCAGGTTAAATGTCAGCAGAATCAGGACTTACGTTTCAGTATGTTCCTCTGCTCCAATTCTTCTGCAGTCGGCCTCTGGCTCAGTCGTCTGCGAAAAAAGTCCAAGATCAGTTTTTGGACCATATCATATTCTCCTCAGTTCTCTGCCTCCAAGAGTCACTTTGGGGTGTGAAAGGCAGAACAGAAAGCACTGACACTGCTCCATTATGTACTTGGTATGCCTGGACCATGCGTGACACACACCATGCTTCGCTTTCGCAGTTTCCTCTGTTTCCAACCCACGAAAGACAAAATACGTTATGTCATCGTAGGCATGACTCTCCCACCCCTACCCCAGGCAGAGCTGCTGAAAGCTAAGCCACACAGATGTCTCCACTTAATTTCCTTCCCTCCATGCCTGCTTCCTGACTTGCACAAGTATTTCTAGCTAGGATCCAGCTAACCCTTGCACTGCCCTCTCTCCAGCCTCCTGACTGCGCCCCATTTGTTCACACAGCGTTTGAACACGCAGACACAGAAAAAACAAGGGACTGTTTGGCAGCACTGAGGACAGAACAATAGCAACCCTCGTCCTCCTCATCATACACATTTCCCTCCTCCTCCTCTTGTGGCTTTTATTAAATCATATATTGAAGGATCAGTGTGACTTGCTAGTCAACCTGTACGTAATAGGGCCAACAAACCCCACAATCTAATTACAAATGGAGGCTCTGTACATAGGAATGACCTGAATATTCAGAATACAGAGCAAGCACAAAAGGATCTTTGCAAATCAAGTAAACCAGAGAGATGACCTCAGAAGTCAGCACTGTTGGGCATCCTCATACTCTTATCCAAGTCAATGGGTGTTTTGTCAATGATACCAATGACACGACAGAGCCTTCTGTTCCTTCAGACTTGGTCACTCAGAGGGCCCCAGTCTCTGTCGACTGGACCAGTTTCCCTGAGAGTTACTGGTTACTGGGCACTGATAGGAAATGCTAAGAATGCTGCGTGGCTTCATCTTCTGCAATGAATGTTCCCCCAGCCCTGGGCACAGCAGCTCCCTGAAATGGAGCTGGCTCTGCAAGGCTGGACGGGAGATATCTGACAATGGCTCCTCACCACACAGAGGCTAAGCTGCTGGTGCACATGCATCCCCAGCCTTCTCCAGAGCCAGGAACTCATGTGTGTGCCACTTCAAGATCCCTGCCCCTCACACTGTGTGCAGAGCATAGGGCTGACCGAAGCACAAGCACTGGGTAGGAACCCACCTCCTACATCAGCTGTTTGAAGGCAGAAGCTTTACAGGCACCTGATTTTACAGTCTGGAGATTTCCACCAGCAGAGCTGATACCAGCCATATGTCCTTTGGGGGCACTTTACACCGTGAAAACAAACCAGCAGAACACAGCCCTATTTCAGTGTAGAATTTGGAGTCAGGAGCTTTGTCCCTTTCTCATGGCAGATCCAACATTTATCTCATTAGAAAAGTGTTAAAAGGGACAGAAACTGATCCTTAATTCAGAAGTAAAGAATGTCTGCAAAGTACTTTGAAGGAAGAAAGTGCTATTCAAGTCCTTGCCATTACCATCTTTAAGATACAGTAGCTGTTGCTAATGGAAGACTTTGCCTTAGGACTGTGAAGCAATTAAAACTACTTCATTTCTAGCATCACATGAGAGCCAAAAAAGAGAAAGTTGCCACTTTTGGCCCCACCACACGTGTCTGCAGGAACTGTATTATAAATATTTTTAATCCCCCATGCCATGATGCTTTTCAAGAGAATGTATCAGAGGGATGCTCAGGATGAACTCCAGCCATCCAGCATGTGGATGACTTCTACAGAAACAAACATCATAGTAAAAGGAGAAAGAGAAAAAACCCTCCCCAAAAGTCCTCCCATTTCCAAGAAAACAGGGATTGAAGGACTCAGTTTGTAACTGTTCCTTCATGAACAGTTCACACTAGCACATTTCAAACAGAAGGCAGAGGTTTTATCTACCTACAGAAGTGATTTTCAACAAGGATCACATCTTCCATGTGTTTAGTGAGGTACCTGCCATGAAGTAGATGCATTTAAACTAAGCTTTCACTGCATGTTGCCATGTCATTGCTTCCACACAAGAGGACAGAGATTTCCTCCAAGTATGCCCTTGTTATTATATGCACGCTCTACTCCTGTGCTGCTCAGGACCTATAGACCATGGGATTCTTCCCCACACTGTCTGGTAGGGCCCCTAGTGAAAGCCAGCTGAGGATACCCATGTTCTCCATCAAGAGTCAAATTACTTTGTAGATCCCATTATCCACCCTTCTCAGTCTGCAGAGTGCTCCTGCCTAAATGGTGACTGCCACTTTTAAGTGATGCACAGCAGAAAAATGCCATGCCACTTTGGATAGATTCATTCATGGATTATCGATCACTTCTAGAGTTTTATAATCCCAAGTTTTTAATAATGTGACTTAGGCAGTAGGAAAAGCTAAGGTATTCTTGTAGTGGAACAAAATCTTAATTAGTCCTTACAGTGCAAGTAGTAAAGCAGCACTGGAGGATGAAGAAGGTCATGAATAGAAGTCATGGAGGTTCCTGGCCTCCAGTACCAGTGTCTGCTTTCATCTCCATGAACTGCTGTTACATTCCCATTTCCATCATCCTTTGGGACTGACTGAGCCTGTTCCTGCTCCTTCATATACGTCTCTCCTTGATGAGCTCTTCAAATTAACCCAGCCCCTTCCACAGCCCTCTCCTTCCAAGTTCTCCCAATTATCTCTTTTCATGGTCTCTTGCCCATTTAATTTAATTCCTTCTCATGCTGTTACAGTGACTTCTGCCCCCAAACTATTGGGGCTTTACAAACACCTCCACCAGCTCCTCAGAACAGCGCCATTTTAGCTCTTGTTTCTTGCTGCCTAATTTCTAGGCTTGCCAGATGTTGAACAGCTGTTAACATCTCTGTTAATCTTTGAAAATCTTGATACTAGTTAGAGATAATGTAAATCAAGAAACACAAGCAGTTCTTGCTTTATTACTATGGCTGCAAAGACACATTTTTTTCTTTCATACTTACTTTCAGTGCACCATCTCTAGCATACAACTCTGACCTTGGCAACCATCAGTGGTGATAGCTCCCCTCTTCCTTCCTGTCCTGCCCAGAATAAAAAGTTGTTAATGAAGCCCACCTAGCTTGCAGAGGTTGATTTCAGTAGTTTGATTGCTGGCTTGCTGCTGTGCCTTATTTCCTTTAACATCACAGGGGCTGCATGAGGCAGTCAGGAGGCCACAGGTCAGGAAAAAAGGTGTCTCATTAGCAGCACAATCAGAATAAATGGGAGAAAATGCAGGTGAGGAAGGAACTTGGTGCCACAGCAAAGAATGGATCTGCTTGTGCAAACTGTAAGGATGGAGTGAGCTGTGTGGTGCTGCTGTTGATCAGAAAGGTAACTTCAGCTGTTTCATCAAACTGAGTGCAGGTGTCTAACCAAGGAACAGGGGAGACAGACCTTAACAAGTAACCACCTCTAACAGCACTTTCTGTATTTAAAATGTTCATGTGTGAACATGCTTGATCTTCACTGTGCCATCCATACAGTTTTGCAATATGCTTCAGGCATTCAAGAGGACAGGAATGTTTTTTGTAATTTGTGCTTTACAATGTATTGCTTGGTTTATACTTCATATATTTCTGCAATATTAATTACAACAGTTTTGCACATACACTGTGACAAAGGTTTTAGTACAAAGGAAACCTTCCTAAGATTTATGGTGACATAAGGAAAGTCTTGCTAGGATTTCACTGAAAAAATAATATCCAGATGAGATTTTCAGTAAAAAATAAAATGTTTGCTCACATTTACAAGATAAACTTGACAGCAAACCAATTTTCTGAATTAATTATCTGCATGATCAAATGCATCACACTCCTTGTGCTAGACAGTAAGAGCTGAGCAGTTCTTCATAAGGACAGTGTATAGTGAGGCTTATTTTGTTGGGTGTTTTTATTTTTTTGTTTGTTTGGTCTTTTGAACTTGCACTGGGCTGGGCTGGTCACATTATGGCAGATAAGTAGGAGTTTGAGGCCAGAATAATGCAAAATCAATTGCTGTAGATCTAAAATATTTGCTGGTGCTGGTGTAATCTCCCCAGGGAGCAACAGCAAAGAAAGGCAGCATTTTCACTGATGTATGCTACTGTTTGGAGCCTCCCCAGCTAACTGAGAACTCAGAATGAAAAGTTTCTGCTCCATGTGTCAGTATTCTGCAGGAGCAATAAT
This sequence comes from Leptocoma aspasia, assembly GCA_013399835.1. NCBI lineage: Eukaryota > Metazoa > Chordata > Aves > Passeriformes > Nectariniidae > Leptocoma > Leptocoma aspasia. Next base: position 1,466,711 of record VXAX01006611.1, read on the forward strand.
AAAAGGAAAAACATCTCCTTGGGCATGACAAAACACTTAAATGAAGTACACAGTGATGCTTACGCTGCTCTGCAGTGTGGCCATGCCCCGAGGGCTCTCAGGACAGCAGCCAACCCTTTGTGGGGCCTTGGCTCAGATTTTTGCAGCCCTTTTGTCTGGCAGCACCTTTGAAGGAAGATGCTCCTGGCTGCCTAGACTGTCCCCTACCAGGAGTCATGGGTTTTCTCTCCTTGATCTCTTTTTGTTTTGCTGTGGATGAGCTCCAAGAAAAAGCTGGTTCATGCTATCCAGCTTGTTGTTGTGTGAACAGGATGATGTGGGATATGTGTTTTCTGTGTACCAGGAATTCATCTTTGCCTCTGTCCAGAGGACAAGAAAATTTAAGAGCCTAGTGTGGGGTCCCACGCAAGTATAATGGCTGGATATAATACAGGGCTTGCTGGAAAATGATTCCCCACACACTTGCCAGGCTTATTAACTCTGAGTGTTTGCAGACACGAAAGGCAGAACTTAGCAGCTCTCCAGTGCTTGAATGGTGACATCTGGTGTGTGGGACCCATGAACAGGACTGGTGGACATGACAGGGCACACAGCAGTACAGTGAGATGTCCACAATATCCCCAAGGCATCTCTGAGCCAAGTCATGCTCACACAGCTGTTCCTCATGACTTAAGTCACCCTGATGTAAAATAACTTCTGAGCACAGTGGGGCATAACCTCTGGAGCAACTTCTGAATTTATTCTGTATGTGCAAATATCTTTAATCAACTGCAACTGGGCTCATACTACCCTAGACATGGCTCTAAGAGAGCAGTAAATCTCAGCTGGGCACATGAGAAGCCAGCTGCTGCAATGAGCTACTTGTAATGCTGCTCTTTAGTTGACATAAATGAGCACGACTGAAGCCAGTAGAACTGCGCTGATTTACATCAGCAAAATAATTCCACATGAAGAAAATTCAATGGGAGTAAAGAGTCTTAATTTACCTCCCTTTCCCAGTAATAATAATGCTGACAGCAAAGCAGAATTGACGAATTAAAGGCTGTCAGGGACTCTGCACTCCTATGCCATGTACAGAAAATTCAGAGAAAAACAGAAAAGAACAAAATCTTGTATTTGTTTCTACCAGCTAACTGTTAGCAGAGGGCAGGAATGAACTACCTCCTTTCCTTATATCACTGCACAATGAGCAAAAAATCATTGTAAGCCTGGAGGTTCACTTTCTCTGAAGTGTCAGCCCAGATTTTGCCAGCCAGACTGTAGAGTCTACAGAGGACTATCATTCTCCTAAACAGGATTTATAAAATGGGATTAAATGCAGTTTTATCAATGAGTGAATAAACTGAAGGCATATTAAATAGAAAATCCCTACCCAAAGAAGCAAGTGTAACAGTTTTATACCAGTAAAATTCTTGTACTAGACTCCATTAAGACGTTTGCTAATCTGTAGGATTAGTACTTTCTTTAAGCTCACTCACAGGTAAGCGTGACAAGTCTCCTGGTATCAATCATAATACACTTTACAACTCCTGGTAATACACTTTGTAACTCTGTTTCCTGAGAAATTAGGGCAATAAAACCATAAGGAGTGCTTGCCATGATTCAGTTATCATGTAACGACTACTCTCCACTTCCCTGTTGGTTTAAAATATTCAGCCTCTGGGAGATAGTGATGCTTCTGCAGCTATAAAGAAGCCTGTGGCAATGACTAAAGCAGACCAACGTGGGCAGAGGTGCCTGTTCATCCCTAGGAAAATGGGTGAAGCACCACTGTGACAGTTTAGCACAGAACTAGTTAGACAATTTTGGTAGGAGGTGTTTGCTTTTGGTGAAAGTCTAAAAAACTGCTAAGTATCAGTTGAAGATAAAAGTACTTTCTAACCTTGCCTTACTGGCAAGGTACTCCTTCTGCCTTAGTATTCCAGTGTGTTCCCTGAACTTTTGATTGTGTTCCCTTGACATTTGATCCAGGATAGCTACAACAGTCCCATAACCCTGAGGAGAGAGGCAATGCTTTTGCTCAGCATTAGTGCACTGCAAGAAATACAGAACAGTCTGGAATGTAAGCCAACCAAATTATATTTCCTGTAACACATCTGCAGTTGTGTTTCCAGCTGGGCTTTACAGGAAAATCAGATTTACAACTGAAATTATTCAGATTTTAATTTAGGCTCTAAGCAGTCATTTACTACCCCCCAAAATTATCCTTATCCCAGACTTGATTTTGTGTTGAGAAACAGCTTCAATACAGCCTTTAAAGCTCCGATTAGTCTAGATTGCAGTGAGGATTTTTGGGAAAACTAATCAGCAAATTTTCTGCTTGCTCAAGCATCTGTGTATAGTGAGAAATATAACCAAGCTGGCTCTTTGTTTAAAACTCTTACAACTGACCAATTTGTTTTCCCATTCTTTAGATCATGTGAATCTATTCTTGAGTCATGGCTCAAATGATGCCATTTTTTCTGGTGCAGCTCACTGTGGGATTGAATTATTATGATTTTGATTTATTCTTTGGAAAGTTACAAGCTTCCTGAGAAAGAACTGTCTGCCCAGAGTAGGTCTCCTGGGAAAAGCAAATCATATTCAAAATGTAGATTTTGACAATTCATTATGTTTTCATAAGGTTAAAATCTTGTTCTTCATATATGGAACAAATTTCTTTAAAATGCCCAAATAAAGCAGAATTTCTTTTGGGCCATGAACTCTGTATTTTGTTAAAAGAAATAAAGCAATGACTACATAGCCCTATAACACTGACTAGAAACACTGTGAATAATGACATGCCCAGGTCATCAGTCTTCCATTAGACCACTATAACAATGCAGACACCTGCATTTTCCCAAGGAATTACTTCATTTCTTTTCTTAAGATAATGCCAAGGAGTGATAGACACACAAATCCAGATTTTGGTCCCATGTTCAGTAATACTAACTGGGAAATGCCTACTGGTTTGTGGAACATTGCAAGATCATGCCTCACACCTCAAGCTCTAAAATGGAGCCTCATCTGTTTCATTACTGTGGTGTTCCATTCATGTCAAAGCTCTCAGCCAAGTGCTGGCTGTTCACATAAAATACGATCATGTAAGTTTAAATGATTAAGGAAAAAAAGGCAGGGCTGAATTAAGATAGTTATACCATACAAGCTTTGCAGCATTACTTCTCCAATCTCTTATCCCTAGTCCCAAGAACAAAATATCCAACAACTGCAGTAGGAAACAAAGAACAATCTTTTTTAGAAGAAGGAATTTACTATGTATGTAATTCAAGAATGTATTTTTGGAACAATAAAAATGGGATATTTTTGACTACTAGAAATCCAGAGTGAAAAATGTACTAAATGCTGGTTGAAAATCTAAAGCATGCCAGAAAAAACAGATGGATGTTAGGACCCATTGTAATAGAGAAAAAAATGTTCTAAAATGTTAGCAATTGTCCTTCTGTTGTCTATACAGCATTGTGAGAAGATACATGCTTCACTTTTAATATTGAATTAAAAGCTGATTTTACAAAGCTCCGGAGATCATAATTCACAGTTCAAGGTCAATCTGTGAATGACTTGAGTAAAATGCCATCAAAAATAATCAATCTGAGCTGAACAGATATGCTTGTTGTCTACAGACATTATTGAATGGCTTGTTTTAAAACCTCTCTATAGTAATATTGTTTTGTCTCCATGAACGAACATACTTACAGCAATGAATAAAAGTTACACTCTTAAAAGCAGAGCTATCTCCAGGTATGAGACAGAAGAGCAGAATCCCCTTCTCTGCTGGAATTTTTCTTACCCAAGCTACCAGGGAAGCTTGGATGTTGGAACATATTTGATATAGAGATAAAGCAGTTATTCCTCTGTGTATGTGGCATGGCCTTGGGATGGAGACAAAAAGCAATGCTTTAGGTGGAAAGAAGTTCTGTGGGACCAGGGAAGAAAACATAGAGGGAGGCTGAGGTGTGACAATGAAAGCACAGCCCCACTCCCCAAAGCTCTTCACCGTTCAAAGCCCCAGTGATCTTTCCCAGCAACACTCTCTTCTAAGGATCCTCTTCTGAGAAATCTGCTGCCACAAACTTAAATGCAGCCTACCCTGAGAAGCAGCTGCTGGCTCTGAGGAAGGGTTGAGGGCTGAAACACATCATGGAGGAAGCATCTTCCCTATGTTTAGTTAGCCTGAAGATCGGATCCCCTGATGGGCCCCTGTGGACCACAGTGACTGCATGGTGTTTATCTATGGACCACAGTGACTGACATGACCTGTGCATTAGCAGGTATGTTACACTTGTAGCACTGCCAATATGCAATTTGTTTAATGAAAAAAGCAGCAGAATCATATCTTCTTATTCACATATGCGCTAACACAACTGCAACCCTAAAATACCAATACATTTTAAACATGTAAACAAATAAACCAACTTTGCTTGGCAGTCCAAGTAATCTGTGACCATCATGGAAAATCTCAATATAAAATGTAAAAAGCTGGTCATTTTAAGGAAGGAAATCAGGGTAGGGAGGTTCACCAGCTTGCTGATGTCCATCTCAACATATACATGGCCAACTTGATAAAGCCTCCTCTGTTACTACAGCGGCTACAGACCACTCAAAGTACAGAGAGAGGAATTACCATAGAATAGTTTGCGTTGGAAAGGACCTTAATGATTATCTAGTTCCAACCCCCTTGCCATGGGCAGGAACATCTTCCACTAGACCAGGTTGCTCAAAGCCCCATCCAGCCTGGCCTTGAACACTTCAGGGACAAGAGTACCCCAGCTTCTCTGGGCAACCTGTTCCAGTGTCTCATGAGCCTTACAGAAAAGAATTTCTTACTAATATTTAATCTAAACCGACTGACTTTCAGTGTAAAGCCATTCCTCCTTGTCCCCCCTTTTTACATGCCCTTGTAAAAAGTTCCTCTCCATCTCTCTTGAGAAACCCATTTAGGCACAGTAGGGCTGCTCTAAGGTCTCTCTGGAGCCTTCTCTTCTCCATGCTGAACAACCCCAGCTCTCTCAGCCTGTATCACATATATCCCCCTGACCATATTAGTTTGCTGTAGACCATTTTACCAGTGCCAGCATGAAGAAAAGCAAGTGAACAATAGTGCAGGAATAAAATTCATCTCCAAGAAGGCACTTTACACTGGTAATGTCAAAAAAAAGCAACTCACACCCTTTCTGCTAAATGAATCAAAAGCTAAAATACTCAGTGACTTGGAACAGCCACAATATAGAAACTCTAATTAAAAGCTTTTATAACAGAAGTTGGCAGTGTTAGCAATTAAAAACCACAATAATTCAGTTTCTAGTAGAAAAGATGCATAGGAAATAGCATGGTGCCCATACTTTGTCTTGTTACTGAAGTGGAAAATTCCTGGAAGTAAACAAATCTGAGAGCTTTAAGAGCAATTAACTATTTTGTGACAGAGTGATTTCAGATCCCCAGACTTCATGAAAGGCAGGTGATAAATAGTAGTACCTTTTTGCAAAGGGCTGTGATTAAAATTTTCACCTGAAGATGAAGAATTCGGACTGGCTGAAATGTTTGTGACAAACTAAAATTGCTGGAAAATTGAGTTCTAGAAGATCAGAAACTATCTGCAAGGTGAGGTCAAAGTTAGTGAGTAGTTTCAGCTAAAAAAAACCCAACTCACTAGACACACTTTTCTTGAAAACAATAAAATCTAAAAAGCATTAAAAATGCACTAGATAGTATTTAATTCTGACCTGAAATGCTACTTTTCAGTGTGTAATAAAAAATTAATGATGCCTGTACTTGCTATTTTTAGTCAGTTTTCCTACACCACTTGCTAATTATTTTGTTCCAATTGAGTACCAAATGCAAAAAAATCCATTATTCAGCCAAGTCCAGAAGACACAACTCTCCTTCCAATAATGGCTACAGTGATTCCAAGCACAAATCTACTGAGGTGGATTACAAGGAGAACTCTCCCCAGCACCGGCGTTGCAAACTTCAGTGCAGGTGCCTTGGTCATTCCTCACCATCTGATGGGATACCTGCTGGTCAGACCAGGTCCTTGCATATGTTTTACAACACTGATTCTTTTGTATCTGCATCACCAACTGCACAATAATTTCTTATCTTTCTAGAGAATGTCATGTTTCACCACCTTATCCAGAGATTTGCCCGTTGTACAAATTCCCAGCTGATGTGTATTTAACACCTTCCCTGCCAGAGCCTACTTCAGCCTCTATGCATTAGCAAAGGTCAGAAACAATTTTTAAAAAACTCCTAGCATCTTATGGAACATCAATAAAAACATGCAGCACCAGAGACAGAAAATAGCAAAAATGTCTAGCTTTAAAAACAAAACCACATGAAATTATTTACCTGGTTAAAATTAAAAAACCCCATGGCTTAGGAAACTGCATATTTGTTATTTTGAAAAGATATTAGATATAATTATTTCACAGTTATATCATCACCTTTAGGTTCAAACCTAGTGGCCTAAAAGCATGCCAAATATTTTTTACTCAGGAGAATTCTTGTCCCATCTGCCTTTTCTTCTCTTGAAATTACTGAGATACACATAATTTAACCTGGAGGCTAAATTTGGACTACAAAGTGATAAGCTTTTTTTCTGTTGTTGCTTTGTACATATTTCCACAGCAAAACACATGGAATGCTATAAAGAGGCTTACCACATCAAATAGGGAATTAGCAGCAGGAATCAATAATCTCGAAAGTAACAAAGATCCTATTTCCAGGCAAATACACTTAACTTCAAAATAAACAAACCCCCCCTTGTGAAACAAAAGACTTTCAGAGGGACATTCAAACCCTCTGTGCTATGCTGAGCAGGTTGCAGCCTTTCTCTTTGTCCCTTGCCTAGTGTGACATCAGCTTTTTACATTTTCCCCCTGAAGTTTTGAGAGCTCAGTTCAGCCCATGCTGAAGTTTCTCCACAGTCAACTACCATCAGATGCCTGTACTCTTACCTGCACATTCCCCTGTTCCACCTGACACTTCATCAATGTGAAAACCTCTGCTTCATTATCCCAATCTAGCTGCTGGGGTGATACCAGTATTCTTTACAATATTTTTGGCACTAACTAGAGGTGATGTTGAACTACGGAGCAGGAGGGTGTGCTCAGTGACATCTTCCTTATATAAAATGGGAGAGAAAACTATTCCTGGCTCTGTTGACCTAAAGAATCATTTGTCCTTTACACTTCAGACACTTCACTTCTAAAATCTCATTGTGAAAGTGTTGTAGATATATTCCCTGTGATATTTCAAATGAGGCTGCTATCAAAGTCCACATTTTTTGCTATTGTTTAGTTGTTTCTAAAGAAAGACTGCCTTACGTTGGTGAGTGTTTTTTGAGCTCCTTACTGAATAGCTTTGCAGCTGGCATTCAGGCAGAAAGGCTGAAGAGAATTAATATTTAAAATACTTTGTGCTCAATCCGAGCACATTATGTTTGTTCATGGCTGCTGACATGCCACAGGAGAAGCCTGGCTTTCCCTGCAGAGCACAGTCAAATGCCAAGACTGAAATACCTCTGTCCTGGGCATTCAGTGCCCTGGTTTTGTGGCATACACTCATTTTCTGTATATCTACCTGCAGGGATGGCAAGGACAAGGGGCTTGGAAAAAGACAGCAAAGGAAATCATCACAGTCACCCTGACAAAAATTCCTTCTGAGTATTTACTCATGATGCAAAAAGTGTTCATAAAGCTGGAAACTGCACCTACTGCTATAAGAGGCTGCAGATTGGACCAAAGCATGCTGGCTGGGATGGTCTGGGCAAACAAACACAGTGCCTGTTTCCCAGTTCTGCTCAACGTCTTAGTTTAAAACATGCAATTTCTCATTCATCCACACTGAGCTGAAGTAAAAGGATACACCCTCTCAGGCCCTCCTTCCAGCCTCAAGGGCCACAGCCATGTGGACTTGAGTTTTCCTTTACAGGCAGACTGAATTTACATCTGTACCCTACAGTTTATTGGGTGGTAAGCCTACTCTTAGGACTGGAGATGATCTAATGCTAATAACAACTTTGCTCTGCTGAGACCAGCTCACGAGCACCAGCTGCTAAGGAACAGGAGTGGGGGGGATTGTCTCACAACTACTACACCCTGTCAGCTTTTCTAACTCCTCTGAGCAGTGTTTTTAGCAAAATGTGCATTAAATACACACTTCCACTCTATTTTCTTCTTTAGAGACCTCAGAACACTGCTGTACAATGCATTACTGGAGATCCCTGCTGCTGTACAGATACCAGGCAGCACCAATGCAGGCTTCTGGGATGCTTGTGAGAGGACCAAGCTCCCAATTCCCCAAAGTAAGGAAGAACAATAATTTGCTCATTGTTGTGTCTGGATTCACTCATAGATAGAAAGTGTTGAAGGCAGCTCTTAAGGTTTTGGTTCAGATAATTAGAAAAGGAGAAAAGAGCTATACAAGGGTGCAGGGCCACTGAAAACTCTTGAAAGGGAAACTGGGACTCTGGTGGTTTTTTTTTTTTTGGTTTTTTTGTTTGTTTTTTGTTTTTTTTTTTTTTTTTTTTTCCAGAGATGGACTGAGGAGAAATGCAGGACTGAGAGAAATGCTTGTTCAAGGAAGTTGGGTGTCTGTAGTTGATTTCCTTGTGAATGCAGCATATCTGTGAGATGATCTTGTTTAGAAACTGAGTCTTGGTAACTTTTTCCATAGAGCAGAACACAAGGAGTTTGGTCACAAGAGCTAATCCTGCACTCTCTAGGGACTGATGTAAGCTAGAGACTCTTACAGTCTACATGTCATAGACAGGCACTTGTCAAAGCTTGTGACCTGGCTAAATTGTCTGTGCTGGCACAGCCATTGTGCAATAACCCAAATCAGAAGAAATTAGTCAAGCATTGCAGCAGAATAGCTTTATGGAACATATTCATAGAAACCTTAGGCTGCAGACAGTGAAGGAAATCAGGATTTGCAGAAGTCTGAGGCAGAATTTGGCCAAAGGCACACAAAAAAATCAGCCAACAATGTCATACACTTCAAAAACCAAAGATGTTGCTAATACACATTGACATTGTCGGTTCTTTTGATACCTTGTGTTATCGCACAATGGTGAGTTTGGCAGGGATCTCTGAAGCTCATCTGATCCAACTCCTCTGCTCAAGCAGGGCTGCCTAGAGCTGGCACTGTGTCCAAATGACTTTTGAATATCTCCACAGAGGGAAATTTCACAATCCCCCAGGCCAACCTGTGGCAGTGTTTGGTCACCCCCAGAGTAGAAATAATGTTACTGATGTTCAGAGGGAACCTCCTGGCTTTGTTTGTGCCTGTTGCTTCTGGTCCAGCCCACTGAGGAGAGCCTGGCTCTGTCCCCACTGTACCCTTCCTTCAGGTATTTATACACATTTATAAGATCTCCTGAGCCTTTTCTTATCTGGGCTCAACAGTCCTAGCTCTCTCAGGTGCTCTCCACGGGGAGGATGCTCCAGTTCATCGACTCCATCATCTCTGTGGCCCTTTGTTGGACTCTCTCTCATATGCTCATATCTCTTTTCTACAGAGGAGCCTTGATGATCCTTGCAGATCCCTTCCAAATCAGAACATTCCGTGATTCTGAGCCAGAAATGGACACAGCACTCCAGATGTGGCCTCACCAGTGCTCAGTAGAGGGGAAAGATCACATCCCTTGGCCTGCTGGCAATACTTTTTCTAATGCAGCCCAGAATACCATTAGCCATTTTCCCCCCCACCAAGTTGCTCTCCAGCTGGGTAGCTCCCAACATGTATTGGTGCATGGGGTTGTTCCTTCCTAGGTGCAGCAATTAGCACTTGCCTTTGATGAACTTAATGAGATTTTTGCCAGCCCATTTCTCCAGCTTGTCAAGGTCCCTCTGGATGGCAGCACTATCCTGAAGTGCATCACCCATGCCTCCCAGTTTGGTGTCACCAGCAAGTTTTCTGAGGATATGGTCTGCCCATCATCCAGATTATTAATGAAGGTTGTTAAAGAGGACTGGACCCAGTACTGACCCCTTGGGGTTTACTGCTAGTTACTGGAGCCCAACTAGACTCGGTACCACTAAACACCAGCCTCCGGACTGGATGGGTAAATGGATTGAAAAGTCTGAATGGCTGGGCCCATTCTTGGACACCTGAAGAATTTTATGGGAGACAGTGTTGAAAGCTTTACTGGAATCTACATAGACATTATCTACTACTCCCTGGTTGTCTACCAGGTCAGTAATTTCACAAGTTCATCACATTAATCAAGCATGACTTGTCCTGAATCCATGTTGACTACTGATGGCTTTTTTTGTCCTTTATGTGCCTGAATATGGTTTCCAGGATTAGCTGCTCCATCACCTTCCCAGTGATGAATGTGAGGTCAACTGGCCTATAATTTCCTGACTCCTCTTTGAATATAGGAGTGACATTTGCTTTCCTTCTTATCTTTGAGCACTTCTCCCAGTTGACATGATCAATCAAAGAAATATTAAAGAAAATAAGGATGGCATTGAATCTTTAGTAATGCTGGGTCAGGTTGATCCTTTCATTTGTACTTTTATGCTGAATAGTGAGGCAGCACTGCTCTCTGGAAGATTTTAACACATGCCCTAATTGTTAAAACATGACACGACTAGTGACAAGTGCACAGAACTGAGAGAAAGGCAAGGTACAGTGATGGGCAGGTGGGAGAATCAAATCTGAGGCAGTCAAGTGTGCAACCATCAGGAAGGATGCTGTGACAAGTGAGCTGTCATGCCTGATACTCCTCCACTGATGCTTTGCATTTCCCCATCTCTGTTTTGATATCTGCTCCAAAATCCTTCAGACTGAGGCCAAGTGCTGCACAGTATCTTGAACCAAGGTGGGGTGGCAGGGGCTACTAGCATTACTGAAATACAGTGAGAAATAAGACAGAATAAAGACTCTGAAGAGAGGAATTAGTCAAGACAAAGGGAAATAAAAGTGTCTTCCAAAAAAGTGTCCTATATGATGGTTTTCAGAGGCAAAAATCATATCTTTCCACCACTGAGCCTTTTTTAATCTGTCATGTCACACTAGAAAATATGATGGAGCCCTTTTCTGGCATTAAACAATGCAGTGCAAAATATTGGCAGTTCTTTTAACTGCAGTAGAGTACTAGATTTTCTTTGCTAGTCTAGTCTGAAGGGGAAGATGAAACAGATGGTGGAATATCACATGGCTCTATAATGCTTGCAATTGCCCAGGTCTCGTATCTTTTATGTCTGCTCAAACAATGGAAGGGTGAATGGTTCTGGCACAACCTGAGGGTGAAGGACACCAGGCATTTACACTCAGTTGTTAACCAGGTAAAGGTAGAGTCTCAGGGGATGTTCTGGCTTTGGAACATCAGTACTCCTTTCCCTGAAAGTAGCAGATGGAGGTTTTGGGATCAGTTGGGGAATCCCATGATGGGGAGATGTAAAGGCACCAAGCTCTTATCAGAGAAGTTGCTCCCCACTTTGAGACTGATGTGCAGCTCCAAATAAACCACTTCCTGTCAGAGGGGCTGCCTGCCCTCTTTCTTTTGTAGCTGAATCTTGGATATTAAAGCTTCCCTGGGGCAGGGAAGTCCTTGTATAGGGGCACAGGATGCTCTGGGAAAGCCAGAATTGGAGCACAGTTTGGGTAATCCAACTTCCCAGTGCAGTCAGAGACTAAAGCAGCTTGCTTCCCATGCTGCTTGCAGGTTTAACTGGAGGTGGGCCAGCTGATGTGGCTATGAAAATACCTGCATGGCAGATGACCAGAGACCTTTCTCTGTACCTTCTGTGAGGGGCTCCCAAGGAGGGAGTTTACTCACACTTTACATAAAGCAGCCTTCCAGTACCTTAAGGGGGTCCACGAGAGAGATGGAGAGGGACTTTTCACAAGAGTATTGTCACAGGACAATGGGGAAATGGCTTTAAACTGACAGAGGGAGGGTTTAGATAAGGTATTAGTAAGAAGTTCTTTGCTGTGGGGATGGTGAGGCACTGAAACAAATTCTCCAGAAAAGTGGTGGATGACCCATCCCTGGAAGTGTTCAAGGTCAGGCTGGATGGGGCTTTCAGCACCCTGGTCTAGTGGGAGGTGTCTCTGCCTATGGCAGGGAAGTTAAAATCAAATGGTCTTTAAGGTCCCTTCCAACCCAAACCATTCTTTGATGACATGAATCTGGGACCTCCCTGCACACTCCCCTAACGGGTCTGGGTGCACCCAAGCTGCCATCTGCCACCCCACCAGGTAACTGATGTCCCTGAGCATGTAGAAGAGAAGGGCCCTGCTCCAGGAGCCATGCCTGTTCCCCACACAAGAAGCAGGCTGGTGCCTCTGCAGCCCCTAATGTTTGAGATCAGGGTCCCTGCTTGCAAAACTTTTAAATCAAAGCCAGCCAATTGCAGGGGGGCAGGAGACCATTTCTGTCTTGATTACTGCAATAAAGGAAACCTTGAAGACTTTTCCAGCATGCTGAAAAACTCCAATATTCTGCAGGATAAATAGTCTAGCCTGACATTATAGATGCTTACTCATTGAACAAATACAATATATTGAATGCTTATTTTATTAATTATTCATTAACCAGTAGTGTTGCTGCCTCCTGAATTCAAGGATGTCAGTGAAGAACCAGGTTAGTGAATTAATCTTCATGCTAATGTGCTTTCCCTGTAGTTTGCTGGTTTGTTATTTATTATCAGAAAGGCAAGGAATGAATATTACAGGCTGCATACTTAGAGACACATTGATGTGGTCTACCACACATGAGAACACTTCCTCTTCACTGAAGTTATTAACACAAATGGTAATTTCACATGGTCAGGTCTGAGGCTAAGGACTTAGTTTAATTCCCACATATGGTCTGTGCAGTGCTTGTGAATCCCAGTGCATTGAAACAGGAGCATAATTCTTATCCAAACCTGCCTCTAAAAGACTGGTTGTAACTTTTCTGCATGTATGCAAAAAAAAAAAAGACCCCATTCATCTCTAAGTGAGCTTTTGTTAACACTATGTCTTAGAGGAAACATGCGAAATTCTAACATTACATAATTGTACCAGGTGTAATGGTAAGGATATTTGCTTTCTTGATACATTTGTCCAAAAGACACTTAGTCCTACACAAAACAAACACAAACATTAAATCTTATTGACTCCTCTTCACAAAGTCACCTCTGTTTACTCACATACAACAGCCTGCACATGCAACTCCAGAGTTTCTGGATTTAGATGGATGACCACGCACACAAGTCAGACTTACTCCTCTAGCAGTTCTCCTTGTACTCACAGTAATAGCCACAGGGAACATATACAAGCACATATATAAACACGATTTTTAAATCCTGACTCGGGTGAGCTTTTAAATATGTTTGACTGTTTGACAAGGATTGCCTCTGTTAAATCTCCTGCACATGTGTTTCTAAATAGGCCATAATACACTGAAGTGGAGGGGAAATGCAAACTCTAACTCCTGAGAGAGGTTAAATATTTTGCTCAAAGAGCAATTTCTCCATTTTACAATCAGCAGACTATAAAGAGAAATTTATTCCTGCCAGTCTGCTTCTTTTATCTTGTACTCCCACCTGATTTGTTTCCTTTACAGAAATTACAAGGTCATCCAAGCTAAGCAACTGTTGTGCTTGTGATTAACTACCTACAATCAGGAGGTACCAAATATGAAGATTTATGGTTAGGTTTTTTAGAGGTGGAAATCTATGAGCTAGTTCTTAATGGAGCTGCCTTAAATTTATCAGTATTAACCAGCAAAAGACAAACCCAACAAATAAACCACCTCTGTTTTTAAAGCCAGAATATAACATTTTGAAGCAGCTACTTCCTTGCTTGTGTTTGTTTCATCTGTTTTTATTAACGCCATTCTTTTACTCAAAAGAGAGTACTGCACAAACTCCACATGGCCTCTTGTTTACTGGAGAAATTAGACTATTTCTATTACTGAAATATGTTATTCTGTTACTGCCACAAGCTTTACTTATATTGCCATGAATTATTTTGCCCAGCAGAGAAACGTGGCTTCCTCTTATATAAAAGCTGACAGTAGTTTGACAACTAAAAGCAAAACTGCAATCACTTCGGGGCAGAAAATGAATGATACCACACCCCACTGAAACTGCAAAGGAAATAAAGGTAGATTTAATATATTTGTCTCAGCTGTGTTGACAGTCTGAATTAGACCTCAAATACAGACTGTGTCAGGGGGCTGAAGAGTATGGGAAGCACGAAGGGGAAATTGTAACCCCATTAACGCATTTTGCCTCAACTTCTGCAGAGAAAGGGTGGGAGAAACAGATGTTGCAATGACAGGGCAGTGTGACTTGCACTGCTTCCACGACAGCAGAAACAGGAACAGTAACAGATCCCAGCAATAACAAATTCCTTTCTGGGCTGGTGACACTTCTGATTGAAATGAACTTTGGACATGATGAAAACACTTTCTATTTCAGCAGTGGTCCCACAGATGCCTCTGGGGAGACCTTGCCCTCAAATGCCACTTCCTGCTGCCTACCATTAAGATCATCCCTCTCCTCAGAACAATGTTTCTCCTCCTTTATAGTAGCATAAATAAAATGTCTCTGTGTGTTTGGAGCTCCATTGTCGAACATGGAGAGACACATCTGCCCAAGGACAGACTGTATCTACTCTGCAAGGCTTTGCTTCCATAAATAACAAAACATCTGCTGGCCCTAGTTGAGCAGAATTGATGGGGGCAGGGTTTCATCCCATCCCAAGGTGGAGCTGCAAAGGTTAAGGACACTGCTCATCCCCTAAACCAAGGAGTGTGTAAAGGTGATGTGTTTTGTGGTGACACTATCACGTCCCCTTTCCCTTGACTGCTCCACTGATCTTTTGTCATAGCAAGTTACTCATACAAAGCAAACTCATGCTGCTAGCTATGAAATGCAAAACAACCATCAACTATCAGAACAATAGTAATAGCATCATGATGTTAGACGTGCCTTTTTCTGTGATGAATGATGATGTTAGCCATGGAAATTCCTCATACAAAGAGGTAAATGCAAACCATGCTCAGAAATGAGGATCCCTGTCCTACTGAAAGACAGTTAGATGTCTAAAGAGATCTTGGTATTGGGGTGGTTTTTGAAAGCACACAAATGTTGCTGTCAATAAGAGTTTGTCAAGTAATGCAATGTTCCAAAGTTCATAGGCATGGATGTACTTTTTGAGACCCCAACACACCTTAAATAAATAAACAAACAAACAAATAAATATGTGTGTGGATCTCTTTCAGTGGCTTGCCTGAGGCTGGAAAGCTGGTGGAAGATGCAGCCTTCTCGGAGTATTGCAACTAAAAAGCCACCTCTCCTTTCAGCAGAGCAGAGCTCACCAGGACACTGATCACAGAAAAGAAGGCTGACAACGGCCGCAAACGCCCATCTCCCATCTGCACCCATGCACAGAATCCAGACCAGTTCTGCTCAGAGTATTTATTCTCAGCAGTTGAGCCCAGATGTGTAATGGCAGCTCAGTTTCAGCTTGTCACCCATAAATAATCACCTGCTTTTCCTGCCTTCCTCCTGATGCTAAGGGCAATTTCAATAGCTCCCTTGGGGTTTCTGCAAATGAACAGCTAAACTAAAAGGGAAAAAATGCCATCCTCCCTAGGTACCACTGCAACTAAAACTGAGGCTCAGCCCTTTGCAGTTTTTCTCCATCACCCCATTCATGTATCTAGTGCTGTCGCATCGTCCCTAATCCAGGATTTAGATGAGCTTGTTTACCACAATCCCATTTTCCGTGTGATTTATCCCCAGCACTCTGCATGCAAAGAGGCAAGCTTCACACACATCTGCGCCTGCGTGCTGCCGTCAGGGATGAGCTCTTGCTTTAGGCACTTGCTTTTCTCTAATTAGTGGAAGCTAACAATAAGTGTGAGAATTGCAGACGTCAAACGTAATTAGGAAGAAATTATTTCACATTACCCAACAAAATGAGGTCTTTGAATAAAGCCTAATCCTGCTGTCTGCCCATTCTTTTTATCCCTAAATGACTCGGAGATAGGGAGGGCGCAAAATGCCCTCCACAGCACCGGATGGGGAGCAGCCACGAGGAGATCCAGCCATGCTCAATGGGATCCATCATGCTGCCATCCTCTGGCTGAATAAACCCTTCCCTAGTAGGACTGCAATGCTGCTTTAAGAATTAACCATTTCAAAAAGCTGAATCTCTTCACAGCCTAAATTTTAGTAAATGGAAAGGATTGCTTTGAACTATTCAGTCCCCTCAGACCTCTGAAGGAACTTCCATGCATTTCAATGACTATGCAAGCCTTGCAGACTGACCCTTCCTCAGTACTGGGAATATTTGTCACCTTGATGATGGTGCTGACAGTCCAACCCTCTTCCCAAACTGTCCAATTTTTCTATTCTTCTTTCTTATTCTTTCTAGCATCTGATATGAACAAGTCCAAAAACCTCGCAGCAGCCTCATGACATTTTAAAAATCAATGACAATTTTTTATACTTGTGGGAATTCACCAACTTCATTCAATCACAGGATTTCTGTTCCTAAGCAGCATTTTTCAGAACAGCTGAGGACTATGTGGTATTGACCAGGGAATGTGTAGATTACCTTTCTCAACAAGGTAGAAGGTGACCAGCATCTGTCAAACCTGCCAGCCCATGAAGTTTTACAACTTCTCATGCTGTGATTCTCAGTCACAGACATCTCAGTACTATTTCCAAAACATCAATGGGACTATAAAAACACATCTAGCAGGTGTGCATGTCCAAATTTCAAGTGTAGTTATTTACAGCCATATGCACACAGACAGTGTCTCTGTGATCTACTGCCTCATGATCCTTCCAGTATACGATTTATATTGCTTCAGATCACCATTTTCCACTTGCTGGTGTAAGGATAGTACCCCATAAGGTATTGTAGTGAATAAATCTAGGCTATACAAAAAACAATGCAGAGCACTACTGTATATCTGGAAGAGAACTTGCCTCTAATTCACTGCTTTAAAGCCAGCAGAACATATATAGTGACACACAGAGGATTCAGTCGAGCAATTGGAAGAGCATCTCTCAAAGTCAGGAAAGAGGCAATTTGTTACTTCCTTCTTTATTTGTTTCTCATTTACTAGTTAGCTAATATGCAGAAGCTGCTCCCCCACCTCATCCCTCTTTGCTTTCACACTGGGCATGATAAGTATGACCCCTACAACTAACAGCTTTTGGCAGCAGGACAGCACAAACTCTTATTGGATTGCAAAATCTTACTGGGTTGCCTGTGGCACCTTCCAGTGAAGGGCAGCAGTCCCTTTGCAAGCACTACTGCCAGTGGAGAGCCTTTACGTGTCTCCTCTGCCTCCAGACCTGCAGACAGTGGGTAGAGTGTGCTGATGAGACAGACATTCTGCTGACCACTAATAATACTGTGAATATCAAGAAGTTCCCTTGACATTGATTAATAACAACATGATGATAGGACACTGGATTATCAGACGTTTTGTGTTATTAGATCATCCAATTCCAGCAGGTGGGAGAAACCAGGATGAAAACAATCAGGGAAAACAAATAAATACACTGTGTTCTTGAAAAGCAGTGAACTAAAATCTCAGCTTTAATACTCCTGTATCTAATTGCTAAAGAGCACCTTCACCAGAGTTGGTGGGTTAAGAGAATCAAAAATACTTGAATGCTTTAGAAATCCTCCCTTGTAGGATGTGTGGCAGATTAGTTGGTCTGAAGACACACATTGTCTCAGAGTATGGGGCAGACTTTGTGAAAGACATACAAAGAAACCAGGTCTTCCCATTCCAAGAGAGTGCAAAGTCTGGTGTTTCTGTAAAGGGCTCTTGTGTTTACTAAATATGTTCATTGAGAAAGTCTGTGTAGTCTCTTATGATCACCATTATGATTCTGTGGTGAAAGAGAAGTGCAAGGACTGGCATTGAAGCACCTGTCTCAGTAGCAGGGGACATTCCTGCAGTCTCTTGGAGACATGCAGCTCTGCTGTCCATCACCCATCAGTGCGGGCCCTCCTTTTCACCAGGGCTTTCTGACATGCCTTTATCATTGTCCTGGGAAAACCTCCAAGCTCACCATCACAGCCTGGATATGCCCCATTCCTCTCACCCTGACAGCCATTGAAAACTAAATCCAAGTCTTTCTGGCTGCTTCTCTAACTGGAATAACAGGGAACCTGTGCTTCCCAGCAGGTCCAACACAGCCAGTGAGACAGGCAGAAGAGAGATGTCTGTCTTTTCCTTCCCTCCCCCTGTTAACTTTCAGAGTGCTGTTTTTTCTCCTGTGTTCTCCTTTCTGTCTTACAGTAACACACGCACACTTCTTGAGCAGCTGTGAAGCTGTGCAGGCACCAGAGGGATAAAATGGAGGAGAAGTTTGGGAGAAGCTGAACAGGCAAAAAAAAAAGAACACCATACCCACTTAAAAATTTACTTAGCACAGAAGGTTTGCATTTCAGAGTAGAAGATAATGGAGTTGTAAGGGTTTTTAGCAGCCAAGAACATGGCCTCCAGCATCCATTTCCTATCCCCATGCCACATGTGGTTTTGAGCTGAAAGTTCTGCGTCTTAATTCACTATTTTTTTGCTCCTTGCTTCACAAGAGATGTCACATTTTGGAGTAATCCATTCTGGTTTGGTTAGAGGAGGAGGTCTTCTAAGTAATCGCTGTAATCAATTGCCATAGTTGCTATGTAAAGACTCCTCAGAAATGGAGTTTTTGCCTTTTTATGGTTCAGTGCCTGTTCATGTGGCTGGAATTCATATGATGTAGAATCTCCTGCCTTTGCTAGGACACATTTTGCCACCTTGGGCAAGAAGCTCCCACTTTTGCTGGGGTCTGAGCCATGTGCTGAGCCATGATACAGGACACAGACCAGGGAAGCATGACATTCATGTGAAGTGTTTCTATGACAGGCACAAAGAATTTGTCTCATGGCTGAGCGAACACCAAGGTGTGTAGTGGGCCAGGTCCTGCTATAAGATACAGTCCCTGTAGCCTCACCCTTACAACTGGCCTGCTGTAAGCCAAGGCACTGTTCTCCCATCATGGGAAACAGTGAATTCTGCTCTGGAGTCTCTCTTCCAACTGGCTGATGTACCACTGAAGTCATAACAATTTTCTGGGAACAACAGGAGGTTCAGAGGTTCCAAGCTACATTTAAAAGGGATCTGAACAGACCTTTCTGAGCCAAACTGATTCCCGGTGCAACTCTAATAAGGCTGGAGGAACTGCACCTGGGATGATTTTGGTCCCACACAATATGTCAATGGCCAATCTCAATATGTCTGGATAGAGGCATCTTTGAAAAAGATTCTCTTTATAGTACTAAATTCTGATCTGCCAAATGTGGCAGCCAATGAGCTCTTCCAAACTAAATACTGTGAGGATTATGCATAAATACTGAAGTATCCTAATCAGCCTCTTGGTGAAAATTAATTGATCCATTACAGACAATAACTATATGCTGAAGTTTTTATTCTGCATTTTTTACTTCTGTAAGTAGCATATGTGATTTGATTGGCTGGATATTTTAAACCCTAGGGGACCATTGGTGGAGCAGTACAAATCCCTCTGAAATCCAAAATTGCCAGCTGCAATTATAATCTCCATCTAGCATCTTCTCTAAGGACTATAAATGCTTCACTACTTTAATTTTGCTTGGCATTTGCATCACTGTGTGACAATAACCAAGCAACAGCAAAGGATGGATTCAGTAATAAAGTCTGGACAGTAAGGAAATACTGTCCAAATTAAAATATTCTCTCTATTTTAATCTAATATTCATCAGTTTGTACACATGGATGTATCACATTTATATATAAAGCACTGGTAAGACAAGCACCTTTCACTTTCGCTGCTGAAATGCCTGTGGCTTCTTACATATTAGATATGAGCAAAATTGTTTTCTCCTCATATTTTTTGATTGTTTTCAACTACTCAAAAGGGTAAGATACTAAGTTGTAAATAGTAGTAATTAAAAGGTCAGACTGGCAACTACATCACTCCAGTTAAGGCTTGTGAAATTCTACCACTTTCAGTGATGTTACACTGATATAAAGCAGGAATGAAACAGCAGTTTCATTCAGCTCAGCTATTTTTTGAACTCACATATACACAGTTTTAGTTATTTGAACTATTTGTGATTGCCCCTAAGTTCTAGCTATATTAGAAGACAAGGTCAGGCATTATAGCTCAAACTATTAAACTCAGATTAGCAGAGATACAATTGGGGAAACAAAAAACAACATTATGAGAATATGGGGCTTATACAGTAAGTGTTTTGTGTATTGCCAAAAATAGTTTCCCTTGTTTAAAAAGGCATATGCTGAAAAAATATTGTTTAGTGAGAAAAAAAGCAGGTTTTTGATAGGTGAAAAATAAAATACCTATAATGAAAAAGAGCCAGTGCACAGTGAGCTGTGCAGAATCAGTGTTTGTAAATGACACTACTTTCCTTCATCAGCCATAGTTGGAAAACTTCAGAAAGACCTAAGTAATTTAGGCAAATGGGCAACACAGTGAAAATGCCATTCAATGTCATTGCAAGGTCAAGCAGTGAGATACAGCTGAGAGACAAAGCTAAGAGACAAAAATTTAAATTCTTCACATGCTTCAAAAGAGTTGAAATTTAATCATATAAGCACTGGGACCTTGCTGTCCTGTGCTGTTCTTTGGAACCCAGAGCTCCAGGGCAGCTACACTCTAACAAGGTTGGAATAAAGCTGAATAAAGACTGAAATGAAAAATCACAGTACCAGCAACAGTGCAGCACCATCTTACATATTTTGGGCATGTTTCCTGAAGCCCCTCAACAAGAATACTGAAGAATTAGACAGGTTTTGGAGTAGGCTGAGCATGATCCAGCACAAAAACTTTCAAAGACAGGTTGGAAAGGTCTGGTTAGTTTAATCCAAAGAGGTGATAAACAAGGCCATGAAAGAAAAGTAAATAAAATGCTGAAAGTGGTATTTACCAGGACCTCCTATTCTTCCTGTCTCCACAACATGGTATCAGTGTTTCCCCCTTATCCACCCACCCCCAAAATAAAATAATGAAAACGTGCAAGAAAATTCCCATCAACTGGCTGGTCATCTCCTTGTGGTTTTCTCACTGGAGAGCAACTAACAGCATTCACCAGCTCTGCATACCACCAAGTTCACAATGCAAGAGGGTTAAACTGATTACAGAAAACATGGCATGTGCATAGAAGGTTCTTAGACAGTTCTCAGTTTACCTCAGTTTACTAATTCTTGCCCGAAATCCTCCACATTTAATGGCCACCCCTTGCAATACAGAAAACCAGAACAGCTGGTAAGTAACACTGTTATGAAGAAGAAAGTGTCTAGAGAGTGTAAATCTGTCCAACCTGACCCAATGAAGGCAAGTACTGAAGGACTTAACCTATTTTGCACCAGGAAAAGTCTCAGCTACTCACAGGAGATGCAGTCAGAAGAGAAAGTTATGCATCTGACCTTTGGCCAAACTAATAGCTTATAAAATGGCACCTACAGCTACAGTCTGAAATGTTATCAAAGCTGAACATTTTCCAATGATGTGCCAAAAAGAACCAAACTCACGTATGCTGATACTTCACCAAAGTTCCCAAAGCATATGCCAGGAAAATGAAATGGGGTGCTATATGGGAAGTTTTATTGGACCAGAAATAATGTATAGAACCATTTTTTTCTTCTCCATGGCTTTTCCTCTTGAACATTGTAACCAAACAGATCTCAAATGTTTAAAGACTAAAGAAAAAACTACATCCCACCATATATTTCCAAAAGCAAGAGTTAAAAAAATGTTTGTCTCTTACCTTGTTAGCTTTGTCCCAATCTGCTGCCTAAGTTCAAGCCTCTCTTCATCAGTCTGCATGGGGAGGATGTTCTTTTCCTCCAGCTCTCGCTTGGAAGGCCTGTTGCTTAGTTTGATTGCTAAAGAGTCCTTCCTGCAGAGTTTCCTTGCCAGGGGGCCTGTGGGAGAGAGGAGAGGCTCTGCCAAAGGAGGTGTCATAATTTCATTACACCATGTAGCTGGCAAAGAAGTACTAGCCAAGGGAGGATATGAGGCTCTCCTTTACACTGGGATGGACTATAGGAAAAGGGGTATAATTAACTTTATGTGCTCAATTAACCTCAATTCGTATCATAATAAGGAAAAGCTGAAATTGGTAGGTATACAGGAAATCGAAATTAATATATTGCTCCATAGAGGAGAATGGAAGAAGAAGAGCTTGTTTCAGAATTGCTAGTAGCATCTGTAGCTTTCTCTAGCACAGTGTTTCCACATAATGGAATGAAAAATTCAACCACAGAATCTGGGCAGCAGCGGAGCTCCAGCATGTGAAAAGAAAGAGGTATTTGAATGTCTCTTGCAATGTAGTATCAAGACATCCAAGCCAGCACTAGAAGGAGTCAGAAGTCAATCAGAAGCAGCACAAATCTCTATGCACATTAACTGACTGTTTCTCGGGAAGCGGCAGTGGAAAAGACACTAAAAAACAACGGCCTTTTATGGCTCAAATGTGCTTTCTTAAGCTTTCTAGGCAAACTACCAAAGCAGTTTGAGCAAGGGAGACAGATACAGAGAGACACAAACACGTGAGAGGTTTTGGCCTTTGTCAGGAGAGTGTGAGATACTGCAGTTCTGTCATTTTTAGTTTAAGAGCAAACACTGCCTAATTTCACTTGCAGGATAAGGTGGGGTGCTGAGGAGATGAAATATGCCTGTTTTAGAATCTTCTTTCAGCGTGTTTTAAAAGGGATGTTGTTTGATTGTACTGCTTCCAGTTTTCAGAAGAAAAGAAAGGCAAGGGCGTGGAACTTCAATGTCTAGGATGACAAGCACTTGTCATACATAAAGTACTCATTCTTGTCTTCATGGGACAGTCCTACAATGCCACACTGAGGCAGGAATTGGGTTTCCTTACAGAGGTCAGGCAGGCCACAGGTCCTTTCCCAGTCTGTAATTGTGATATGGCCCAATTCTCTGATTGTGACCCCTTTCAAAGCATGTGCACATTTATGATTCCAAAATGATTTAATATTGACTATATATAATAAAAGCTCTGATTCTTTATGTGTGGCATTAATTTCATCCTCCTGAAGTAACTACTGAGATGATCTTGACTTAAGCTGAAGGCAGGGCTTCCCTTCACCACAGGCATTTGGGAAACTGAATCCAAAAGCCAATTTGTAACTGACCCAATATAAGCCCAGACCTGTTTGAGTTTAGTCTGAGTGCTACTGAGAGAGGGACTCATGAATATTAGTGAAATCACTATAAATTTATACTGTTTGTTGTTTTGAATTAGCATCCCCATGTAGTCAAGCCCTGAGAGGTGCGAAAGCCTCAGCCAAGAAAGAAAGTACTCAGGCCTTGTGTTTCCTTTGTGTATTGCGAATTTAGGGTAAAAATGAAATAAGTGAGAAAGGAAAAATGGAATGAGTCTTACTTGTAAATAATGAGTTATCCTCCTCTTCATCTTCCTCTTCTTCCTCTTCCTGCCTTGGATAAAGGCAGGAAGAATCTTCATAGTCAGTTTCATGAGGCACATTTTCTTTATTGTCATCGCATTCGATCACAACAGTTGGCACTTGTCTCATGTCTGGAAGGCCCCCAGGTCCTGTTTTTGTAACACTGTCACTTGTGTGTAAACCAGAGCTGTTGGGAAAGAAAAGCAAATAAATAAACTAAAGGAAACAGCTCAATGAAAGGCAGAGCTGCTTCTCTCACTGTATATAGGAAAGTAGTGGTCTTTCATCCCCTTTTGAGAAGAAATGAGAACAGAAAGATTTTCAAGACCGGCAAGACGTCTAATGGGTTCAAACTGAGTACTTACTAGATTTAGGGTACAACACTTATTAGGGAGAGGTAGGACAGCATGCAAGCAGAAATAGTTAGCCAGGATGAAGCACTAAAGATCTGTGGCAAGCTACTCAGTAGTGACCAGCTACTCAGAGTGGTAAGCACCAGCTACTCAGTGGTAAGCACACCTTCAGCCTGGTGTCTGTGTGATCTTTCTGCTGGTGTGCAGGCAGCAACGAGAAAATGTCTCACTTGAGTGCAAAAGGTGGAGTAAGACTGGGAGGAAGGAAGGATAGACTGTAGGGGGTAACTGTAGAAAGGCAGAGGAAAAACTAGTGGCTTGCACTAGTGATGAGTGACTTGAGTGGATGGGCAAGCACACAACCCTTTGACGTGCAGGGGAGCGAGCATGTGAAACTGGGCTTGGAGAAAAGAGACTTTGGGAACAGGTGAGAGTAACCAGGGAAGAAGCTAAAACGTGGGAGGTTTGTTTGCTAATGGCACAGTTACATATTGGGGGGGTGGCCATGATGATATCCCTCATCCTGCCCCAGCTCTTTATCCAGCCAGGTGCTGAAGATCAATCAGAATTGGCGCTAACATCATATTTCTTTTGTCACAGGTGTGATTGACTATTTTCAGCATTTTATGAGATTAAGACCTGTGGTGAGGACTGCTACTATGTAGCTCTGTTTATGTGTTGAATTCAAAGCCCTTTACCAAGTAACATATCAAGGAGGGAAACAGGAACACGAGGAGGTGAAGATCAAAGTCAAACAAAAAGTGAAAGGAAAAGCCAGGAACAGAAACATCTTTTGCTACCAATTCCCAATGAGCTAAGTAGCTCATGTTGCTTTTCCAGTATGAAATCAGAATGAGAGGCTGGCAGGCAAAAATGGTGGCAGCTCAGGATTGTTTGTGAGATAGCAGAAACTGCCCTCTCTCTGAAGTCCTGGCTGATGCAACAGCTCTATGAAAAATGGGCAACATCTGCCTGTAGGACACCCTCTCTATGTAAAACTCCCATTCTACTTTTCAGAAGAACATAGGTGTGAAAGCAGATGTTCTGACCAAGTTGACCTTGAGGCACACAAACTTGGATCTGACAAGTATTGAGTACCCTCAATTCCCTTGAATATTTTAGCCTGAATACCAGAAGTGCTCTGCATCTTGAATAAAATGTATTCTCTTTAAAAGATTTTCTACAGAAATCTACTGAATCTACTATCTTCAACTTGAAACATTTTACTTTGTTCTAATGCAAAAGTTAGAATGGACTCTTAAATGGCTGCAAGATAACATTCCAGAGAGTCTTTTAAAAATGTAGTTCTAGGGATATAATGCTACTCCAAATATGCTTAGGGATTAAAGAGAAGAAAAGGCTTCAGATCCTGTGAACAAAACATACCATGCTGTTATCATCATCTTCAGCTTCAAAGAAATAATTTTGTTAATTCCAACATGTATTATTGCAGACTAACCAATAATGAGATGTAGAGCTTTACTAGATGCCTTGAACAGAGAAACTCCATTTTCTTAGTGATAGCCCATCATATCACAAAGTAAGAGAGATTCGTGAAGAACTGGCTTGCAAATTTTTGTATTGCACTTCAATGAGTTCGACACAAAAAACTATATCCCAAATGCAGTTTTAGAATTCATCAGCTGAATTCTCATAATGACACATCAACATACTACAATATTTAAAAACTTTGAACTAACTTTTAATTTACTGAAATGCTTTCAGAAGTTTTATATTATGAACTTCATTAAATTTGTTTTCTGCGTAAGCTAATTTTTGAGTGAGTCTTTTAAAGAGGAAAGGAAGGAAATTCTGGAATCAAATTTCTGAGAAAAAACATAATATTGTGAAATTCTGTTAACATTGCTAAAAAAATACCCAAAACCTTCCAATTGCACCCATGCCACCACTGGATCATTCATTTAATTTTAAAACAATACATACACAGAGAGTAAGTACAAATTCACTAAGTGCCTTCTGAAGTGCAAATGAAAGGAGCAAGAAGTAGCTCAGCATCCAGGACTATTTGGTGCTTCCCTGTTCTGTGAAGGATGGATGTAGCTTATGGATGCATCCTTATGGGTGTGTCCATAGGGCAGCAGATATCAAAGTGATCCATCAATTTAGATTTAGGTTATTGAGCAGATATAGGACGGCAACAAGATTTACAAGTTACCACAGAGGATTTTTATTTGAACTAGTGATCTAGAAATAGGCAGCTTCTCATCTCATTCTAAGTTTTCTGAATCATCCACTTTCTTGATAATACTAGTTTCTATTTTAAGCCCCTCATTTTTCCTAGTGCTTTGTGTTGTTCTTGATTAAAATCAGCCCTTTCCACAGCCATTTGACTAAGTCAGCTGTCTAAGCAAAGTGCTTATGAAATACATGCAGTACTGCAGTATACTTAAAAAAGACAAATCAAGGTCAGTGGATATGCCCATTGTGTATAAATGACTCTGGGTCATTAGCAAAACTCCCCCGTGGTCAAGTGTCCTTACCATAAATTTTTTTAGCATTATTCACCAAAAAGCACACTATTGTTTCAAAAAGCCCATTTTAAACCAGTTCTATGTTTTGCAACAAAATTAGAGGAAAAAGCTACAGTTAAGCAAGTACTTGTTTCAATAAGATCTTAATGCATAGATCTGAAAAATTCATAGCTCCTTAGTACAAGAACTTGCAATTACTGCTGCATCATCTTTACATGATCAAAGCAGAAAAAAAGGTTATACCACTATAGCTTACAATGTTTCTAGTGAGAAAATACTTCAATGAAAAATCACAATTTAAGCATGTGAGTGACTCATGGTACAGACAAAATAAAAAAAAAAAAAAGAAAAAAAGAAGTGAAATACTTCCTGTAAAATCTAGTGGGAAAAACCTGCACACTTCTTGTCTGTCATGCCAGGTCCTTTGATTTTGGAATAGAGGCTTACATTTTTATCAGAATATTTTCAGATCCACAGTACACTTTTCTGTACTTACCAGTTAAAACAAAAGATCTGAGAAAACTTCAAACCACTGTATATACATTTCTACTACAGGAATGTGTGTGAGAAACAGAGAGAAGGCTGAGCCATAAATATTAAGTGTTTCTATCCTTAGGCAATGCTGAAGTTTAGACAAGACGCAATTCTCCTGACAATTTTTATGGAAGATAAATGTTTTCTGACTCAAATATGTTTCATAAGATTTACAAGACACTGGCGGTAATGTCTAATGCACTTCATTTCATAAATCTACAGTCTGAGGCTGAGCTGGGTGTCCCAGAGGAACTGGTCTCACACACAGTCTTTTTGGACACAGTGATTTTTCACTGCTCTGCCACAGAGGCAATTCTAGCCTGGAGTGAGATATTGCCACTTAACAGCTCTTTAGTATGTACATTTAACAAACTGAGGCCTGGATTCATCTGGGCCTGCTCCTGTACATGAGCCCACAGAGTAAATGAAATTAATTGTCACCTTTCCAGACAGGCTGAGAATTATACAGGCAAGGCAGAAAACCAGGCTGTTTCGGATCAAGGAACTGCCTCACTAAGTCAATATTAAAGACACATTTCAGTGTCACAAGAGAGTTTCTAAAGCCTCCTTAGCCACTGTTTGGGATGCACAGCTTTGGGGCATGGTCTTTCTTCTCAAATTCATTTCAGTCAGGAGGATGAAATCTGCGTATTTTGGTGGCAGGGCTTACCAGATTTTCATCAACTCCTAAAATGCAATGGTAAAAACTGGTGTCCAAATCTAGAGTTTTATCTATGCTTGACGAACACCCTTTGGGCTGAAGGGGAAAGTAATTTGCAGTAGGACACAAATTAGCAACAGAGGTTGCAGAAAAAAGGTTACATGGAAATTACACATTTCTCTGTTTCAACTTAATCTACCATAAAACTGGTAATTTATCAGGGAAAATAGAGGCAAACTGGCAGCACAAATGACATGTCATAATAGTCATACTATGACAAGGGGCAGATTGCCCTTCTGAGAATAGGTTATGAATAGACGTTATGAGTACCAGAAAATGTTTGCAATCAAAAGCGTTAAGTGCACAAATGAACTTAATGTTCTATAATGTCTGTAATAAAATTGAATAAAAAAATCCAGGAATTAACTGCCATTTTAAGTCATAAGAACAACTGGGACTTGAATAGCTATTGCATGCCTTTTAATGTACCTTAAGACATTAACTTATTAATATGCACTAGATCTAGGTGAGGCAGTTACACGCAATCGCTCCTGCAGAGGGGAAAATAGAGATAGAGAGACTCAGTAACTTTCTCAAGGTCAAAGGCAGAAAAATCTGGCTTCCAGGTCTGTACAGAGGGAAAGCTCATTTTTCTCTGGCAAGCCTGTGGCTCATTGGCAAAGCACTGATTTCAACTATCAGTCTTCAGATGTTGTTAGACTATCTGAATTCCAGAGATCTTATCTGTGTAAGCAAAAAATCCATATTGCTAGAGGAAGGGAAGGTTTTAACCTTTCATTTTTTTATTCACATCCACTCTCAGAGACTTGGTGAACAGGAGAGTTGTAAGGTCTAAGGAAAGTTTACTGGACAAAATGTGAATTTGATACAAACTGATTCAGCAAATATCATTAGAGTCTAAATGACCTTGAGGAGCTCCCACTGCA
This sequence comes from Leptocoma aspasia, assembly GCA_013399835.1. Taxonomy (NCBI): domain Eukaryota; kingdom Metazoa; phylum Chordata; class Aves; order Passeriformes; family Nectariniidae; genus Leptocoma; species Leptocoma aspasia. Next base: position 1,495,138 of record VXAX01006611.1, read on the forward strand.
CCAGGACCAAAGAAACTAGAGGAAGAAAAGGAAAAATTCCAGAAGGAAAGGAAAAAGTTTCAAGCTGAAACCTGATCTGTACTTATCTATATGATCATCTCTCATTAAAATCAAAACACTATTCTAAATAATCCCCCAAATTACCAGACTTGGCAGCATTATTACTGCAGCACCATGGCAATTATTCTGTAAAGCTGTATGATACTTTTGAGATAATGTCTGAGATCAGAAGGAAAAACCCCTTAGTATTCACCAGAAGGTGCCTCAGAGACTTATCAGGCTCTCTCATCTCCTCAGGATTATTGACCCAACAGTAGTGGCCCAGTACTTTGTTAACTTGCAAGGAACAGCAAAGTGCAGGATGTCACTCCGTATCCTACACATGCTACAGATGTGACCACACTACCAAATTCCAAACAGAGGAAGGAGATCTAGGATCCTTGCAGTTTTAACAGGCCCTCAAGAGTTTTGGGCTGAAGTGTGCAATGACAAATACTGCAGTATAATTCCTCTGGGGTTTAATGCAGATTTTTACAATAAGGGAAAGTAAGTACTGTCAAAAATAGTAGAAAATAGTGGCATTTGGTGCAAATAATTGTCTCCCAAGTTAAATAAATATATTTTAAAAATCTGCACAAATCTTCATGCAAACCTAGCGAATTTATCTAGATCACAATGTGGCTTGAAAAAAGCAAATGAAGAATTTAACAGCAAGATCAGCTTCACAGAACTGTAAATGGTTTGAAATACTTTTACCTCTATATACTACAAAAATAACAATTGCTGTTGCAGAGGAAATGATCATGACCTATTTTCTCCCTTGTGAATGTAGAAATTATTGATTTGTTTTGACAAGGAGCACAAAGTACTCAATACATTAATCCATCATTTAACTAACAGTTAATCAACATAAAAAAGGCTATGAAAAATCTGTCTGCAATATCATGAACTAGAATTCATATTCATTTTAAATGTGAAATATCAGTGCCACAACCTTTTCTTGTTTTCTTCTTATTAATTGCAAGAGGTAGAAATTGCTTCACATTGGGACATGAACGCTTGCTTATTCAGTTTTTAACAAGCAGCAGAACTTCAGCTTCAAATTAATAGTTAAACCCAAACAGCATCACCTTCTTTAAATCAGTTAAACATATTTGTAGCCATAAACATGATGGATGACTAGAAATTGGAGCATTCATTGCTGTGGGGCAGCAGATGCCACAATGAAGTCATACTCTGAGAGATGCCACTGGGCTCAGGATAACAAAGGGCCTTCTGCACACAGTGTGAGCCAGATGTTAAGATGTCCAGCCTAAGCTGGGGACAACATGGGCAGTGCAGCCCCAAAGGAGCCTTTGGGAGATGACTGCCACGCTTTGTGCCTGGTGCATTGACTTTGAGACTGGTGTAGAGGCACCAGACTAGCCATGCTGGCAATGTGAGAGGCAAATGGGTAGTCACTGGGCACTGGTGGACAATGTGGATGCTCTTTCTATCCTACCTCTACAGCTCTTTCACTGACGGGAATAAGAATCTCCTTCATAGCCCTAGTATTACCCACCTAGTTTTACCCACCTGAGAATTCCCCCATGCTGTAGAAACATTAGCCCCATGATGTAATCACAGATGTGTCACTATTCTGGTACTAAATAAGCTGGCAGTGTGAGACAGCCTCTGGTCTCCTGACTCTTTTTCAGGCAGTAAGGAGAAACTGCCATCAATAATCCAGTTGTTTCCAACTATGGAATATAATGAAGGTACCATTATCAGACAGAAATACTGGGGTAAATCATCAGGCATTTTGTCCATTAGACCAAATATTTTGTGTTCCTGTATAACAGGATGATCTGATGCTCCTGGAACAAGCTGGCTACAAAGCTGTCCTTGGTACTGAATAAAAAATGTAATTTTTCAGACTATATTCCCTGTTCTGAGACTTTTTCAGTTTTCCTCTGCAAGGTGAAATAAATTTTCCAAAGTTTGCTGATGTTGCAGTCTATGAGGGCAGCTTGCATTTATGCAACATGCTTCACTTACTCAGACTACTTGGAGAAACACTCAGAGATACTCGTAAGTGACAATAACAAAAAACAGCCCCAAGGCGGGTAAGGCATTTCTGATCAAATGTGCTGCCTCTTGCCAGATGCAAATGGCTGAGAAGGTAGCTGCCGTGGAATGAGTTAAATACTTATTTTAAGATCAAACACATAATTTAATTTAAATTAATTTAAATAATCTAAATACTGTATTAAAACCCTTCTAAGTGACTTGTAGGAAGTCCACATTAGATTGTTTCAAGCTAATTGGTAACACTAATCAGATGCCCTGCTGGAGTGGCACATTGGATTCTAATTGCTCTTTTATGAATCTTCCTCTCCTTGCATTTAGCAATCCTCCACACAACTGGAGCTCTGCAGTTATGCCTCAGCAGTACATACTGCAAGCCAGGCGTGTCCTATTAAAATCTTCTCCATTGGCTGTGTTATCTACTTCCTTGAACAGGACAATGGGGTTCAGGAAATTTGGTCTTTATTTCCTTTCTGCCACAAACTTGTCAAACAAGCCTGGAAAAGCTCCTGCTCTGCCTCTGTTTCTCCAGAAATGACTCTGCCCTGAAGTTGTTAGACCCCAGAGGAGACACATCATTTAAGTCCTAAGAACGTAACTCAAGCAATGATAGCGATGCTGAGGTTAGCAGGAAACAGTGCACACCAGTATGGAATTTTAAAAGTTGCTCCATTACCTTTCTAGCCTGTGCATGGTCATGGCTAGCGTTTTGTTCAGTTCCTCGATCATCCGGCACCCTGAAGGGTGAATGGGCAACGTGCTGGACCCAGAAGGAAGGTGCTGGCTGTGGCTGCCGTACTGGAGCTGGTGCTGGTGAGCTGCTAACTGGGATGGCAGGACAGTGTGATGCTGCTGGGTCAAAGGCTGCTGGGAGCTCTTCTGCGTGGAATAGGATGAGAGAGAGAGGTCTGGCCCCCCTAAAGGCATGCAAATCATGACTTTCTTTGGAGGTAGTGGAGGTGACAGTTTAACTGGCATACAAGGCAGTTTCACAGGAGCGCCGGGATCTAAAAGAAAGAAAGAGAGTACTGGTGTCAATTTTCATGTCAGTAAGATGGAGATGAGAGGATCTGCCTGGGTGAGCAGGTACCGAGGTTGCTACTCAACGTGGCAGTGTGCACACCTTCCCTGTTGTGACAGACAACTCCTACTGTATGCTCAGCATGGTCTCCAGAAAAAACACTGTTGTTTTGCAGCACTCCTTAGTCCCACCAAAAAACATCCCAGGGCTGTGCATGCTTCTTAATAAACACATTAAGCAATACTTAACAAGGCTTGTGGCACACTTTAAAGCCCTAATCCTCCAAAGTAGCTCTGTGAGGTAGATGCAACTTCTTCCACTCAACAGGCACGCAAATAGGGGGGAGACCAATTAGGATGAGAGCAATTCAGTGTCTGAAGTTACAGGATGACTCACCACCATCACTGCCAGAGCAAAAGCTCAGGGATTCCTGATCCATCTCAGCCACTGCAGTACAATTACTACAAGGCACACTTCTTACAGCTTTGTAATGTGCAAAACATTTGGTGTAAAAAATTACATTATAGAGCAAAACAGAAAAGAAATAACATTTGGATACTAAACAGGACAGGTTTGGAAAAATGGAGGGTACATGAGGAGAAAAGTTAAAGGGCACTAGATCGTTTGGACTAATGTATTCTTTCACAGAAGCGGCAGGCATTTTTCTCTGGACTCAAGTACCGAATCTTACCTTTTTAACTCTAGTTAAAATATTCACTGAAACCTGTAGTGATCAGCCGGGCAAAGACTTCCCTAACTTCAATAAGAAATCAAAGAGAGGTCCACAAGCAAACCTCTCTTCCAGAACTCAACTGCAGAATGGAGATTTTTGTAGTTGCACTGTGAAATACTTTCAGAAGGGAAAAGAAGTAACATGAGGGCTAGTAGTTGCCAAGATGGATGGGGGAAATGGTCACAACACATGCTCAGGATCAAAAAGAGAGAAAATATATACACTGTGAGAAAAAACTCTGAGTTTGTCTCTAGAAGGAAGGTCAGGCCCTTTCCAGCCTGGAATACTGCACACATTTGTCTCTGCAATGTAGCTATGTGGGAGAGGCTTGCGTGACCTTTAGTCCCGTGCTGCGTCTGTCTACTCCTCTTGCTACAACATGGTAAGGGAATTGCAGGCCCAGAATCTCCTTTTGACCTGAAGAATCTTTGACCTGAAGGGATTTAGATGTTGCTCTCCAAAGGTCATCACTATTCTGAGCACTATCAGATTCCTATAGTCCTTTTCCAGACTATACAAACTGGTCCCTTTTAGTTTAAACTATCCTTCCCCCCCATTCCCTCCATTCTTTCCTTCTTCCTGGCCTGTTCTGGGTATTGCCTGTTCTTCTATCCATATTTAATAGCCAGGGTACACAAGGTTGATATCAGGACTAGCAAGCAGTCACACTTCTTGAAAATTATTATGGATTGTAAGGTGAAAAAAGACCACGAGCCAAGTTCAGATATGTCTCTTGAGTTATTTTAGTCCTAGTCTTCCACATCTTCCACAGCATCCACTAGTAATTAGTTTTGCTATGCTGGGAACAACACACTGACAGTGTAAGCCTTCCCCCTCTCCAGTGTGTTTATAGGCTACAAACATAGAGGGGTCCAAGGGAGTGCAAGGATGAAATACTGCATGCTGGTTTTGGCTGGGGTAGAGTTCATTTTCTTCATGGTGTCTGGTATGGGGCTGTTTTGGATTTGTGGAAAGCTGAACAAAGTCTGAGTTGATAATATAGAGATGTTTTCATTACTGCTGAGCAGGGCTCGCAAAGAGCCAAGGCCTTTTCTGCTTTTTGAACTGCAACACTGTTGAAGAAACCTGGGATGCATGGGAAGCTGGGAGGACACACAGCCAGGACACGTGATCCCAAGTGACCAAAGGGATATTCCAGACCATATGGCATCATGCTCAGTATATAAAGTGAAGGTGAGAAGGAGGAAGGGGGGGATGTTTGGAGTGATGGTGTTTGTCTTCCCAAGTAGCCATTACATGTGATGGGGCCCAGCCCTCCTGGAAATGGCTGAACACTTGCCTGCCCATGGGAAGCAGTGAACATATTCCTGGTTTCCCTTTGCTTGTGTGCATGGCTTTTGCTTTCCCTATTGAACTGTCTTTATCTTAACTCATTCGTTTTCTCACTTTTACCCTTCTGATTCTCTCCCTGATCCCACCAGTGGGGGAGTGAGAGAGTGGCCAAGTGGGGCTTGGCTTATGGCTGGAGTTACACCATGATGTAGGGGCATGGAGAAAAAGTGGCATTTCCACATTGCAGAATGGAAGAGCTATAGAGAGTAGAATCCAAGTCTTCTGCCTTTCAATGTAATATTAAATCCACTTGTTGTATCTTGCAGGCAAAAAATCTTCTGATGGCTCTACCAAGGCTGAAATTTAACTCATGGGTTTGCCAAAGCAGTAAAAGGGAAAAAAACCCAAAACCCACATTTAGGATTTTCTATTCAAGCATACAAAGATCTTCAAGTCACCTTATTTTTCTTACAAACATGTTATCTGCCTACATTTCCTCTGTGTATCCTGCATAAAAGAACACACTCTTCAATTAAAGGTAAACAACAGAAAGAGTAAAGAGTAAATTGTATAGAGCCCTGAGAATAAAGCTCCTATGGGATTTGTAGTAAAAAAGTGATTTTTTAACACATTTATGCTTCAGGCAATTTTACTTCTAGAGCTTGTCCTGAATTACAAAGACTACACTGAGATTTGCACTTCCATTTTGACAAATACAGGTTGGTTTAAGATCCTTTTCTGCAGTATGTCAATTAAAGTCTTCATTTTATAGTGCTTGTGCCTGGATGCCCCATCACTCTGTGGCAGCCATCCTTAATGGTGAATTCAAAGAGATCCCAACTGCAGGCATCTCTTGCTTTTGACAAAAGAATAACTGGAAGTATCATCTGGGTTTTCTGCCTTTTGTGATCCTGAAGATCAGAGCAATACTGTATGTTGGAAGTGAGCATGACATGTCAAATAGTTCAGGTATAAAGCAAACAGGAATCCTTCCTTCTTTCTTCTAAATACAGTGAAAATTTCTTTTCTCATGAAAGTATTCATGCAGTAGAATTGTGGCACAGGCTCTGCAGCTTTGGAATTGCACAGGAGAACAAGTCTAGCTTAATTATCCTGAGTGGCCACATATTCATTCCATCGTGAATCAGACGTGCACACTCTGGTTTTGACTCTGCACAACAAAGGTATGGACCTTCAGTTTCCACTTAAATTTAAACAAATGCTTCACATCAACATGTTTCCAATGGTGCCAGTGCTGGGTGACTCCACTGGACACTTGCCAAAAATATTGCCCATTACTTTTAATGTCCTCAATCAGGCTGACTGTGTTACACCCAGGTTCTTGAGCTTGTCTGAATATGGTCCTACTACCAAAACAGACTCTTGGAAATGGACCAGAGGCGTTAAGTCTAGTTGTCTGCCCTTCACCTTCAGGAGAATTCTACTTTGTGTAAATAAAATGGTTAAAAGGAGAATGACCACAATGGGAAGAGAGTTCAATCCACTTGCTGGGAAATGTAACTGTACCTTCACTGACACCAGTAATGGAGACTTTGGTATTGCAAGTTTTAATGTGTGGTCTGATCAGTGACTATGCTGAACAAGTGGGGCCTGCCCAAATCTGTGGGCTCTGGGCATGCTGTTGGAAATTGTGCATCTACAGCTGGAAACCATAATCTACAGTAAAGAATAGAACAACTTCTCCCTGCATGTAAGAGTGAGGTGACCGAGTTTTACAGTTCTTTCCCCTGTTTGTTTTAATTTCGCAATGTACATGATTTATGAACCAGAGGTAGTAACAATTATTGTCTCCAGCATGGAATATACATCAGACATGGACATCTGTAGATGAGTAAGAAGCTGGACAGGGGAAATAAGAACAAGGAATCTATGATAAGTGTCTTCTCAGTGAAACATTACAAGAATCTTAAATCATTGCACAAAGCACTTGTAACTGAAAAGAAGCAAACTATGTGAAGCCAGGTGTGCAAGTCTGATTAATCTCTTCTGGCTGAGGTTTGTCATGCTCAAGAGAATAATGAGCAATTTTGCAGGATGCTGGTTCCCAGTGGGGTTGTGACCACTCAGCACTGTGTAATAACTTGTATGCTAGAATTGATGAAAAAGATGTTAAGATGTCAACCTCTCCACTCTTGATAACAATCAATTACTTAAAAGACAGTTGTGGATGCCACAATATTTGCTACACATCAGACCTTTGACAAGCAGGCCATCCCTTACCCTTTCCATACAGATAATTTTGCTAATATCTATAGTTACTGTATTTCTTTTGGGGTTTTCATGAGATAAATATATGTTTATTTGTTCTACCATAGAGTTTGCTACTATATGGTTTGTCTGAAGTGTTAGTGGTACACTGGAGCTGGGCACCATGTTCACCAATGCCTCTTAGTCACTGAACATGGCTGAAGAATTGGTCAGCACACATTGAAGACACAACTGCTGCAGATTGGGTGCTAGGAACTTCTGGATGTATGGCAGCAAAGGTTGCTGCAGAGGGGTTCTAGAAAGGCCTATTAAAATCTTCAAATTCTGCCACAGCTCGATTACTGCATGGAGAAAGAGAACATGCCTGGGGATCCTGGGCTTGTGGCAGAGCTGGCTGTGTTTGCTATACTGCCAGTGGCAGAAATCCTCTTTCTTGACTCCTTGCCAAATGTAAGCCAGCACTGTACCCTGACAGCAAGGAAGGACAACAGACTCCTGAGTGGTACAAAGACTCCTGAGTGGTACAAGAAGAAACACAGCCAGGAGATCAAAGATTCTTCTATTAAAAGAAGGATTCTCTTCTATTCACCAGTCCTTAGACTGTATCTAGACTACTGTGCAAACTTAGTATCCACCAGTAAAAATCCAGAAGGAGTCAAGCACAGGGTCACTGCAGTGGCTGAGGGCTAGAGCACCCGAGGTACTGAGATGTGCTCAGCTTGAAGCAAAGATATCTTGTGGGGGGAACACTTAAGAGCAGCCTCCCAGTATCTGCAAGTTATCAAGAAGATGATACTCTTCAGTGGTGTGGGGTGGGAGGAGGAAAGACAGTGGACAAAAGCAAAATAAAAGAGGTTCAAGACTGGATTATAAGGAAAGTCTCTTCCCCGCCACGATAAGAGGCAGTTAATGGAGCAGGTTTATCCAGACAGGTTGTACAGCTGGCATCCTCTGAAGTTTTCAAGACCCAGCTGGTCAAAGGCCTGAGCAGCCTGGTCTGATCCCATACTTGGCTCTGTTTTGAGCAGGAGGTTGGATTAAAGACCTGCTGAGGTTTTTCTTCATCTGAATGACCTTATACTGTGACCTTTGCTATACTATATGCAACTACAAGTAATACAGCTTGTCATAAAGTTAATGAGATACTCTTTAAATGCCTTCCAAGTAATTAATTCTGTAAAATAATTTGCAAAAAACTCCCCAAAACAAATAAACAGTGCAAAAACCAGTGCGGCCTGTTGAAGGAGCTCCATGGGATGATGTGCCTGATATTTGCTGGCACCATTTGAACAAGTAGCTTTTTCTTTTTCAGGTCTTCTCTCCTGTAATCACTTGTGCCTAAATGGTGAGAGTCTCTTTTCTTGTTTCAATGAGTTTTTGAGCAGATTCATAAAGACAAGTCAAAAACTGTTCTCAAAGATTTGCCGTGCATCTCCTGCTGACTACAGCAAGATCTGCAGCCATGTCTTCAGGGGAAGATTTGAGACAGAAATTCTTTGCTGTTCTTCTGTACCACATATGCATCCAAGATTCAGGTTGAATTTGGAGAAAAAAAGCAAGGCATGACTAGCCCTAATGGTTGAAAAGTGTAGCTCTGCATGAATTCCTGTGCAGGGCCTTGAAAAGGGTTTCGAAGATGAGAAGATTTCCTGATGCCCATATGTGATAGGTATTCCTCTCCAGGAAGCAGCACACAGAGGAATTATAGGGAGAAAAACTGCACCAGGGTCCAGTTTCTGTGATAACCTGGTGAAGGAGAACTGCTTTTGTTCTGCTGCTTCTCCCTTGACACACAGTGAGAGAACTGTCCACTGTCTGCATGTGAATGTAACCTCCCCGCATGAATGTAGCCTGTCAGAGCAGGCAGCTGGAGGTAACATCACAGTGGAGGAAGCTTCTGGATTATATCTTGGGCTCGTCTACAGAGGAGTCTTCTGATATATATGTGACTACTGCATTATAAAATACTGCAAAGAATTTATTGGATGAATTATAGTTGCATAAACTTTTACAAAGTTGTCACTAATAACCAGCTGTGTCATGGCAAGGCAGCAGGACCCCAGGCATTCACGTTCTCAAACCTCATTCTTGTCTTGTCTCCATGGTCAGAAGTAACTTTTGAGGACTTTTAACATTTCCTACCCTGTTACATGTTTACCTCTAATTATAAATTAGTTCTGAGTCTACACAGACATAACTAGAAAGCACAGTATCAGAACTAAAAATGTGCTATGTGTCTCTTCAAAATCTTGAATGAAGAAAACAAAAGAATGCAAAAAGCTTAAATGGAATAGATAAGTGGCCAGATATAACCAAAGCTACACCGTATTCTAATATTAGGCTAAATTTTGGCTCAAACAGACTCAGGTGCTCCTGAGACCCCATCTTAGTAGCTCATATTTTGTTCTCTGGTGTTTTAGGAGCTTTATGGGTTACTGGTGATTCAGTCAGCAAATATCTAATTAATTTCAGAAAACATTATCAGTGCTGGCGAAAATTAACAGCTTAATGAATCAAGATCAAAGGGAACTTTACAACACTGGGGTCTATCAAATCAGACTCTTCCTGTCACTTGACCATTAAAGATTTTATGATAAGCTGAGGACTTGAACACCAGCACCTCAATTAAATTTGGTCCCAGGTGATTATTTCAACTCTTCCTAAATTTTCAGTGAAGGAAGCTAGAAGTGTCCTAAATGCCTGGATTCTGCATCGGAATATCGGAAAAATAAAACAACAAAAGAAATTAAATTCTATCTTCTGAACATTGTCTAATAGTAATCAGTCTAATGCTAATCATGTTTGAAAACCAGTAGAAGGCTCGCCAGGAGGTGACTGGCCAGCAGGACATGCAAGAGCAGCGAAACAATGGTATCAAAACAGTTCAGGCTTATGTTTTGCTCCTGGAGTTGCCTGTCTTCTAGGGCTATGCGGGCACTTCCACACCCAGTGCTGTGACAGGGATGTTCCCTGTGGAGGCAGCACCACTAAGACCACAGGACATGGTGTGAGGAAAAGCATGGAGCATCTTCGGCAGTGGTGTTGGCACCACTCCCCGTGGCTGCCCTGCACTCTGCTCTTGGCTCTGGCCCTGTTTCTATACTGTCTCATCCCTACAAAGCCTCAGCCTTGAGAAGAAGCATGTCAAGGCTGTATGATTTATATTTGCTAGAGGCAATTCTCTCTTCCTTCCACCTTTAAAACGGATTGTTTTTTTCTTTTCATTCTCCACAAAATTAAATGTGCTTTTACGTGTTTATTTAGGTCCGCTCTTTTATGTGCATTTTTTATCAACTGAAAGGCCAATCTTTGTCTTGGCACAGGCGGATAAATATTTGAGATGGCTCAAAATGCTTTCAGATGAAAGGAATGTTTCTTTTCCATTTCTAAAACCTGCAATAAGTTCTTTGTCAAGCCCTGCAAGTCAGTCTGCATAACTTTTTGAAGAACTTTGGAATATCTTCACAGCAAGAGGTGGTCTGACTTTTTTACCTTCAGGTTTGTATTTAAAATATTTTTCCTTTTTTTTTTTCCCCTAACCATGTCTGTAGTGGTTTTTTAATATATGTTTGTACAAAACATGTTTCTATTAAATAGATACACTTATGTACACATACACACACACATATATATACATATATATGTAGACAGAAGCTGAGTTGCTTCTGCATGTTCACATGTCACTCTCCACTAGCCATGCCTGGTACGTCTTAATTTGTCCTTCAACCTTTTCAAAAATTCTTTAGCAGAAACATGTGTATGCAGCAAGAACTGAAAAGTTTTCATTTTGAATGCCAGAATTCAGATTTTGCTTGTTTTCTCACTCACAAGCAGAGGATGTCTCTGGAGTAATTAGAAAAAGAATAGCATTAATTCTGCTTCTCACTGAGGAGGATGCTTCATTAGGATTGATTGCTCATTTCCAAAGATTTTACGTGGTTAATATAATTACCACTGGAGAACACAAGGTGCTGAGCAACACTTATATCCTTTGGACCACCAAAGTAAATGGACCCTTAAGAACAAGCTGAATACTTTTATTTATAAGGAATGTATAAGCAAGGGTTTCAGTTCCAGCAGGAATACTGTCAATTAAATTATGGCTCTATGACTAAATTTGAATCTCTGTTCCTTTACCCTAAAGGTTCTGTATATGCATGTACAAGAGTCTATCTATATGCACATACTTTTTATAGGACTAGATGAGACATCACTGAAGGCCACCACAAAGTAAGAGAAGTCATAGTTCTGTTTCACTTTCATTGGAAAGTCATCACCATCAAGCAACTCACTTATGCTGATAACTTGACCCTGATTCTACTTCACACAAAATTTGCAGCTGCAGAAAAAACCAAAACTACTCCAGAAGCCCTCATCCTTTGATTCTTCTGTTATCTCCTACAAAAGAATGGCTCATGAATCAAGGACATTTAGTACCTGAGATTTTTTCCTATGCTATTCCTATATTTTTATTTCCTCCATGTTGGCCTCATTTCTGAACAACTTCTTATAATTGGGACAGAGTTTTATGGGAGATCACAGGCAGCTGGTTTTGTCATTAGGTGAAGCCATGAATACTGCTATCCGACCTTGCAGGCTGCAGGACTGCCCATTCAGTTTGAAGCAAAAGGCAAAGTATTAACCATTATGTGCAGATTTTGGTAGGTAAAAAAGTAAAGAGGTTTCACACAAAATGTACAAAACTATACAGGACAAAAAATTGTGGTCATCCAAACAGAAACATGAAGAGACTACGTAGAGATGAGAGAAAACCAGAACATGTTCTTTCCTAATGAGCTCTTTCCTGATATAGATATTAAACCTGAATTAAATGGGTATTAACTGTCTGGAAAAAAAAAATCTACAATATATAAATGTGGGCAGAGAGAGAATTTCTCACATCAGTTCTGAAAATATCAGGGCAGGATTAAGAGATCAGCCCAGGGGGAAGACTGGTAGCTGCCCCACTACAAAGATGAACCACACCTCATATTCAGCTCAGGATTTTGAGGTGCTGCCTCCTGTGCAGCAGCTGCAATTATGAGCAGACTGTTCAAAAGGTGCAGGCAAGCGTTTAGGGAAACTATTTTGGTCAGTATAAATATAGCCATCCTTTGCTTCAGCAGTCAAAGTGAGAGACTGGGAGGAGGAGAAACACCCACCCTCCTTCCACATCCACCTAGAACCTTGAATCTCAAAGAGTTTGGACACTTGTGAAAACATGTGGAACACAAAACAGAGCCTGTGCTGTTTACTGTTGCTGCCTTCCATGCAGTGAGAGCTAAACTGCAGCATAAAGCACAAGACATCAAAATCCTGGTCATCAGGAATTGGAGCTGGACTCACCAGTGGGAGGGAAGTAGTCAGAGCAGGGGTGGAAAGAGGGAACAGTTTGGCAGACAATGTAAGCACTGAGGCAAAATGGCAAGAAGCCATAGGACATAATTACCTGTGTAAGGATTGGGGGCAAGTAAAAGACAAACGTATGGAAAGATACAGGGTGTGTGGAGGGGGACCTGCCCATATGGCAGCTGAGAGGACAAGCAACAAATGGCAAAAGGAGAAATCAAAACTCTCCCTTTCCCCTCAACCCTCATGCCTTTCCTCATTAAGGGCATTGAAAGATATCCTAGTATTTTTCTGATACTTCCTTTCCCATCAAAGCACATCCTGCAATTTCAGTGGTGATGGTAAGTCTTGATGAATAAGAGTGAAGAGGGTTAGGAAATGCCACAGGGGTCTTAGGCAATTACAGCTGAGAGGGGAAGTGCCCCTGGAGCAACCTTGATGAAGGTGCAGCCTGAAGATTTTGTGATCCCTGCCCTAGGTACAGCACGTACATCACCAGCACACACAACAAGTGCAAACAGTGTTACAGAAAGAGGAAGAACATTGAGAATCTTGCTACAAAGGCAGCTTTTCCTATAAGGGAAATGGTGGGGCTGAGGGTCCAGGAATACCTACTTACCAGTTAAGTGGCTGGCAATCCTGGCAATAGGTTTAGGAGGCAGGGCAGGGGGCTGTTTGAGGAGGGACAACTGTTTCACTGGGGTGTCCTCATGGTCTCCAGGGAAAGCGGCAGATTTTTTGGGGGGAAGTAGCAGGACTGGCTTAGCTGTAGGATCTTGGGACAGAAGGACGCTGGATTCATTGGATGTGGGGCTCTCTTCAGACACTGGAGGACACAACCACATCATAGACGCAACAACGTTACGAGCAAAGCAGCAGCAGATACAGGCGAAGTCAGACAAGAAAAGCAGCACAGCAATGCAGATTAGGAACGACTCATAGATTTCACTCAAACATCGTATAATGTAGAAAGGAGGAAAGAAGGAAGGAAAGAAAGTAAAAGAGAAAGAGTAACACACATCTACACAACAGCCAAATTTCCCATTACTTCTGACAGAAGCCAGCTCTCCCATGCCAGGCTGGGATGTACTCTCACATCTGGAACACAAATCAAGTTTTATAATGTCATGTCTCTGATGGTCTGTCACCACAGCTTGCCTAGGAACAGATATGTTAGCAGGTGGTCTGTACACTTACCGTGTTAAAAGTAAAAAGCACCTCATGGGGCCTACTCTCTTTCAAAAAGGCTGCATAGCTGTGCGAGACTATGGATGACAACTTCTACTGCTCACTTTTCCTCACTTGACCTTTGTCCACAACTCTCAGCAGCACAACCTGATGCAGAAAGAGGAGCTAACCTAGATGGAGAGCATTGCTGTCTCTCTGCACAGGCTGGGGAAGAAGAGCAGCCAGCCTCACCCAGGGTAGGGCAGCTGACTGTGTTAGTTACTGACAGATGTGTGGTGTGAACACCACACAGCACCACATGGCAGGTAGAGAGCATGATGTTGTACCCCAGGGTTCAAAAGTGTTGTAAGCTCTCTGCTCTAGAGCACATTCGTACCTCTGAGATATAGACAGAGAGCTGGAAACCTACTTTTACATGTTCACAAAGTGCAGGGGTTTTGCCTTACTCCAAGAGAGGTTACTTGCTTAGAAGTAGATGTTACTTCTACATCATGTCAGTCAAAATTTCTCGTGGAGCATTCAGGACAATCTCTACACTATCAACTCCTTCTACACCAGAAGACCTTCATTTTGACAAGGATTTCTCAGGGCTAAACACCAAATGTTAGAAGTCAAAAACTTGTTTCAAACAGCTTAGAGTATTTACACCATAACATAAATGAGATGTTACCTGTCCCATCCATGATCTCTGTGGTTGGGAGCACCTCATATGAGCAGGGTTCCACAGATGCTGGGACTGACTCCAGTTCTGCTAGGGCTGGCAGGGACACCTGGCTGGAGCTCAGCCCAGAGCCCAGAGGCTGCCCATTCTCCAAAGCTCCTTCTTCATTTGGTATGGAAAGTTCCCCATCTGTTCATAGACGGAGGTAAGAAGAATGACAAAAAAAGAGACATAAATAAGATGCAGACAGAATTTTAAGTGAAATCTATCTCTATTAGATTGTTTTCAAATGAGGAACCTGGACTGAGATCTTCTATGTACACATGCACTGGGTTTACGTGGAAAGGTTTTGATAGCAGAGGGGCACAGGGGTGACTTTTGTGAGAAGCTGCCAGAAGTTTCCCCCATGTCTGATGGAACCAGTTCCAAGCTGGACCCACCGCCGGCCAAGGCTGAGCCTATCCGTGATGGTGGTAGCACCTCTGGGGTAACATATCATTTATGTCAAATATCTGTATTGATCTTTTGCTCTATCCTGGAATGGTCATTATGAACTGTGGTCTAAGTTGGTTGATTCCTGACCATCCTTGACCCACATGGACATGCAGTCCCATCCAATGCCAAAAAAATCTCGTTTCTCTCTCTCTGTTGAATCTGGGAAGTCAGGAATGATAGTAGGCTGGAGCTAAAGAATATTAATACATACTGCATATAATATTTTAGTATTAATAACAAGAATTATCTTTCCCTACACCAAATTTTATGCTATAAGGGACACAAGCAAAATCACAGGGATATGTCCCTATTTTACATACAAATAACCACATTTTATGTAAGGAAGAGAATAATTTTTATATTAGCCTGATGTAAGGTCTTGATACTGGGATATATCAGATTCCATTTAGAAAGCCTGTTTTTATAGTTACTAATAATATCTCCTCTATCTGAGCAAAATTTCTGTGACAGCAGCTGGCATTTTCTTTCCTATCAAACACCATTTTACGTTAGAAATAATAAAGAGCAGAAGAAAGGATTCAGATTATTCTCTACAATGTGAACCTGCATGATTTTTATCTCCGAACTTGTTAAGCACAGCACTCTGGTACCTGGAGGCAATGACTACATGGACATCACAATTAGAGTTTTACAAAGCAAAGTGTTCAGCCCCTATGGTTACAAATGGAAGCCTGAAATTATAACTGAAATGTGACCTGTAAAACTAAAAACCAGCAGGCAAATACGCGGAACTTTATTTTACTAAGCATTTCAAATACTTTTAAAAATGAAACTCAGGATTTCAGAATATAGTTTTAAATTTTTGGGCACCACTGGTTAGTCATATTACTGCTCAATGTACCGAGCAGAGATGTACATCAGTCACATAAGTGCACATTTTCCCCTCGTAGGGCTAACAAACCACTTTGGAAAACAATACTGAAAGATAAAAAAGTTAAGTCTCATTTTGGTGCTAGTATACAGCAATTAACAAGTCTGAAAATACATTAGCTGATAACTATTCAGAGTTATGTTTCTGCCATTAAAAGCTTCTCTACGGCGAGTGAAGATGGTTTCCTGTTTATTTTGGAGTTATTATAAATACCAAGGTCTTGACTTTCTTGGTTTTGCTGGAGGTTTTTTGGAGACCCAGAGAACTATTATGGTAGTACTGTCACATCATACTAGACTGAAACCTGACCCATGGCTTTGAGAGATCAACTGAGCTGGCTAAAAGGTGGTAAACATGAATTAAAAGCCAAAGGCTTTGGACAAGTGTTTGAAGCACAGCCTCCTTTTTAACTGCTGTGCCCATTCTATGTAAAGCTGTTTACTTCCCTAGGCAGCAAAAATCAAAAAACAATTCAGCCAGTATTTAAGCTGAACATTTTTTGACTTAGCTGTTTGGATAGAAATGCTGTGTGTATTCTGTGCTGGCTCTGTCTCCCTTTTATAAAGATACACACGTTTACACGTGTTTGGGATAAGTATTAATGTTCTCTCAGTCACCTGATTTCATGAAAGAGCCTAACTGTTTCTTATGTAGAGCATCTGCTTCTTGAATGAAAGTCAGTGACTGTGGCCAGAAATATATTCATTAATTCAGTGCATTAATTCAGACTAAATTTGACTGTAACGATGAGAAAAGTATGCATGACAAACCCAGTAACGTTTGCTTTTTGGAGGGATGACTACACATTCTTCATGAAGTGAGATGCCTATTGTAATATGCTGAGCATCTTGAAATCCTACTGTCTTAAGTGTACTATGTGCTTCTCAAGGTATATTAGCATGATTTAAAAAAAACAGCATTTGAATGACCCATGAAGACTTATGATTGCAAGAAAAAGTAAAATGTAAGTAAAATTTTGGCTTTTACCTTTTCTCATAATACTAAAGCATGGCTGCTTTCTGTACTGACAGCTTAGCCTTTTTTTATCTTACATCTGAATGTCTTTAATTTTGATTTAGAGTCTAAAGCTTGTCCTTGGATTTGAATGAAATCATCAGACATGGCACAGAATCATGACTGAAATATACGCCCTAAATCAGGTATTGCTTAATGAAGAGCTACCTGGGTAGTTGCTCAAGTACAGCAAACAGATCAAAGATGTGGAAAAAATAATCTGTAGAGGAAAGAGTATCTTAGTGTGAATTAATCCTGCATCAGAGATATGCTTGACAACCAGATATAAAAGGCAAATTACATATTATTTTCAAAGTATTAAAGCTATTCCAGTTGGCTGACATACAAATGAAAAGAATGCTGGTAATTCAATTATTACATATACATGGATGAACTGATCTGTTTTCAGAAACTGGCTATGAGTTTAAAGTAAATTTTTCACAGTGATAACATATGTAATCTTTTGTTCTCAGACTTGCTAAATCCTTTGCTGTTTTCACTGAGTCTGGTGCTACTTAGTGGAGAAAGACTTCCCCTAAGTACATGAAGCATGAAACTGGACGGGTCCATGAGAGAGTAGCTTGACCTCTGCAGCAAGAGACCACATGAAGGCTGCTCTTCTCTTATCAGGAGACTCTGCACACCTGAAGTCACTGAAGAAACAGGACCTCAGAGGAAACTCTCTGATGCAGAGGACTCTACCCAGACACCTTGATTCACCTCAGCATGTGAAAAGAGCAGCGTGGGACAAAGGCCCAGAAATACATAGATTATGTATGTAAACCTGTGGCTCCTAAGCATCGTTTGTAATCCTGAAAACACCTGCAATTTCCAGTCTCAGGTACTTCTAAAACACTGCCTGGTGTGAAGCAGCCCACAGTGCATCACACTGACTGACACAAACCAGTCCTGTTGTGTTCCCCCTGTTGTAGCCCTGCCTACCCTCTCACTGTGTCTTTTACCCTGAATACCTTGGACGATGCAACTTTTTGCACATCTGCAAAGTGCCACGCTCATGCACTCCTTCTACGGAAGAATGGCTATGGAAGTCAAAATGGACAAGTTGAAATCCTGGGTTAATTTTTGGATTGGGTCGTCTCCTTCAGTACTTTTCTGCTCTCAAGTAGACTGTCCAAGCAAGAAATGGCAAAGACTTCTTGATGGCAAAGACTAGGAAGGGCAGAGTGAAATCCATTGTCATTCTCTGCCATGACCCCAAGGGTGGGGAATGGAAAATTGAGCGTTCTTGCATGTGGTCAAGACCTGCCCCTGGAATTGTTTCCTAGTCTTGGTGGCTACCTTAGCACAGTAGCCAGGCTCCTCCACAACTTCAGTCCCTAAGCAGACCACTGATTTTGTGGAATCCCATTGAGACAGGCTGCTTCTGGAAGAGTTCAAAACTTTTCAGCTTCACTGCAGCACAACTGGCTCTCCAGGAGCTGCCATGCCTTCCTCATTGCTGCATTACCAAAGCCACTTCTTCAAGTTTGTCCTCACATACTGTCAAAAAATCTGCTTTAGTGGATAGGTGCAACATGTCCAAATCCTGTCAGGACTTAGGTTACCTGAAATTTAAGTCTAAATCCATCATTTTAATTAGATAGAGATTAAAATACAAGACTATAAAAGATGAAAACTGCCCATTTTTCCTTGAAAAACAATTGCACCATTGCCTTTGGAGTAAGTAATTGGTACACATTCATATTCAGAAATTTCTCACTACAGGCAATATCATCTAATTCAGAAAGAAGAAGAGGTATCAAAATACTACAAGTAGATTTATTTCTTCACCAGCAGCATGAAACAGTGGGCAATTCCAATGACAGATGTTTTTGGGACAGTTACACTTCCATGTGAAAATCAAGGTCTGTACCTATGTGTAGGAGCAATGTCAAAAATGTTGACATATGTTCTGTGATGCAAGTGGAAGAGGTGTTTTTAACCTCTCAGGACTATCTGCCCACAAACTATTAGAACAGCAGGAGCTTCATCAGATACTTCTTCAACTTACTATTTTCCAAAAGTACAGAGTATTTGAAAAAATTATAACCTTTGTCTACATTTTCAGAATACTCAAGTCACAGAGCCCTGTAAATGGAAGATAAGAGAAACTGATTCTGTCATGAGTTTGGCCCTTAGCAAGAAAAGAGCTCTCTGCAGTTCAGTCAGGAGCAACTTCACATGACTAACTTAAGTGTGGGGGTCACTGAAATGATAACAGCATTTTTTGTTCTCCAAATGTAGCAGTTGGACTGCAGTGACTCTCCTATGTGTGACTACTGTGACTTACTGCACACTCTGATAATTTTCCCCCGCTAGGTGACAAAAAGTCCTCTGAAAAGGCAGCAAATCCTGAAGCAAACAGGTCAGAGCATCACTTTAGACAGCAGGCAAACAGAACAGCTAATTATGCTTTCCTTCAACGTAGAAGATATGACAAATCCAACACTAAGCGCAAAGCAAAAATTCTTGTTCTTGGGTCAGTCCGTCTGCACTGTTCCCTTTGATCGGTATGGGTTTTTAAAGAAAGAAAAAGCCAAAATTACTCACAGGCCTGCTTTGCCCACCGCTTAGGAAAGGGAGACAAAGAGATTTACACCTACTGTCTGTGCAAGATGCCTCTTGGCATGGAAAGTGCTAACACAAGCAAATAAAGCATTCTGCTAGGAAATGCTAAAGGTCTGTTGTTTTCTTGAAGGATTAGAGGTTACCTAACAGGAATTACAAAGAAAATGTTACTTCCACTTAAGGTTCTCAATGAAATGTATCCTTTATTTGAATTACTCTCAGATTATTACACCACTGAAAGAAATAATGCTTTTGCTTTACACATCTCACTTTGTTCATATCCTTGTATCATCATGGCTGTTTCAGTACTGCTGCTATTCTTTGTATTACCACTTCTCTGCCCTACCTCTTTTTTTTCATATCAGCTTTGTAAACGTGAAAAATTACTATAAGGCAGAGTTAATGTCTTTCTTTCAAATACCTCCAGAGAACTTAGAAACTGCTTCACAAGATGACACAGAAGTTTACAAACTACATCATTATTTGATCAATAGAAAGAACTGTAGTGCTTTGGTAGCAATACAAGGGCAATCTCCCCAGGTTTCAACATGAAAGGCGGAGTCAGACTTCACAGAAAAGATTTTTCCTGGGGAGGCCTTTAGGTTTATGTAGGGATGGTTCAGAGGGTGGCTACATGTGGGATGTGAGGCAGAAATGAAGGAGGTCACACCTGGGACAGAGGTGTGACTGAAGGCTGCCTTCTGAGCTGGCTGAGGCACTGATCACTTGGTGTGACAGCCTGGACCACGGCTCGCTGGCTGTGGGTCCGATCTGAGTCACAGTACAAAACATGGACAGCACAAAGCAGTGAGAAGGGCAAGCCTATTGACAGGAGTTGTTTTTACTCTGAAGTTGCATCTAGGATGATTTCTAGGCTGGCAGATCATAGTGAGAGCACATTACAACACATAATTGGTAGAAACTGTAAAATTTAATGATAAGCACATTTTTGCTGCTGTTTGTTTTTAACTGAAAAAAATTAGCAGCCTGGGTTAGTAAATTTTTTAATTCCTAATAAGCTAGAGTAAAAAGTAGGTAGCAGATTCAAATGTTCCTGAATTTATGAAGTAGGCTGTACCTCTAATATCTGTGAAAGTTTCTAACTTCTATTGATTTCTACCAGATTTTGTAGTGCTATTGTCAAAAACTTTTAGACTTCAAATTAATGAGGCTTTAAAGCATATGCATAAGTTCTATTGTGATTAAGAAGTAACTTTATTATGTCTTTATATAATTCGTTGAATTAATTGCCTTAGTTATTGACAAGGGAAGCAGCAAAACAAATAGAAGATGCACTCAAAGACTGACACACATGTCACAGATGTCAACTACGTATTGTGTTACCAGTGTAAAACAATGATGTTTGTAAAACAATGGCATTTTGCATAAACAAGACATTACAAACTCAACAAATTAATTATCCTGAACAAGGAATTATTCTCTCTTCTGAGCTGTTTCAAGGGAAAGTACATTGTTCTGCACTCATCAGGATCCAAAACCTTTAAATGTTTCCCTTTTTCACAACAGTTAATCCCAAAGTGACTCAACCAGACAATGGCAACACACAGAGGCACGAACCCACTACGTTTCTCCACAGTCTGGATGCTCTGCTCCTTTGCAATCACTGACTACTGCCTATTGCTGTGATTTTTTATTTCTATTGCTTTATATTTCTGATTAGTTTTCATTTTTATTTGCTAAATAACTATCACATGTATCCAACAGAGAGGGCGAGACCACGGCAAAGTCAAGAGAAACGTTTAGAGATCTTATTTTGCACAGTCTTGCAATTCAGAACTCTCTATTCCTGGTTCCTAGTGTTACAATTATGTAATGTTTGGCCATGAAATTATACAGGATGCCAATTTACTGTTGTGAAAAGAAGAACACTTACCTTTATCAAAAATTTCTTTCAGCACTCCTCGTTTTATAAGCTCCTCTCTGCTTTGCCTCATTGACATTTTTCTTTCCAAAGCTGTAAGCAAAGGATAAGGGTCAATATAAATAGAAGAGAAATTACTGTTTTAAAAGCTCTATGCCTTTTAAAGGCATTTAAAAAATGGTCTTTCTCCTCTTCAAGTCGGTGGCAGTTTAGCATCTCAAAATAAAGGCTACTGGTAGTCCAGAGAATCTGTCTGCTGGCTGTAGTATGGCTATTTTTGGCAGAAATGGCGGTAGACTGACTGATGTGAGGGCATGTCTGCACACCCATTGCTTGATTTTGACACATAAGCCAAACATTCCTGATTCCTGTGGAGAATTAGAGACAGCAAAGGGAGAAAAAGGAAATTAGTGCAGAAGCCGGAGAGGGAAAAGTAACAATGAAGGCAACACAAAAGCTCAAACCAAGGAAAGATGTGGCCACAGAACATGGCCATGGACTGTGTCCAGGCTGTGGAAGAGAATGAGAGCCAAGGCTTCTTTGCCACTTGTTCCAGTGAAGGCAGATGAAGATGTTTGGGATAGTGCAAAAAATGAGCTGTTTAATACAGCCTTCTCTTCCCTGGAGGGGTGTTTTCCCCTAAAGAGATGTAAAGGAGGGAAACTCCAAGAGAGCCACTGCAATTTACACCAGAGCTGAACAGCTCGCGTTCTGTATTGGCTGCTGGGAGACTGCGGTCACTGAGGCAGCAAAACAACAGATAGAGAAAATACATGTTTCTTTAGTGCAGTAGTAATTAAAACAATGTCCAATTAACCAAAACGCCACAAAGGACATGCACGCAGGCAGAGAGCGGAAAGCCAGCAAGCTGGGGGCTCAAGAAGTGATGTGAAGGAGTGGCTGCGACTGAAGGCACTCTGTGAGAAACAAGCCTGTGCCTGCCAAAAAAGAGGCACAGTCAAGGGCAAACGGCTTCTGCCATATGCTCCTCTATCAGACCCAGCGCTGATGCACGCACACACAAATGAACTGGGACGTAGCATCCTCAGCCTGCCCAAGGCAGATTTAAAGCAAAAGAGGCTTGGAAACCCTCTCTCCTCCCCTGAAAACAGGAGGGTGCAACCTTTCTTGGTACTGCTGTGTGTTGACTGTTCCCACAGGGACCCATATATCTGGTGAATTAGCTATGCTTATACCGGCCCACTGTGCTCATTGCAATTTATTTGCTGCCAGACACTTAGGGCTCAGTATGGACAAGGCCTCTGCTTCACTCTTCTCCATAGGATAAATACAGGCTTCCCTGTTTTTAAAATCAGTTTTGAACACGTATTCTTCGGGACAAAGATGACCAATATGTACAGTCAGAAGCTAGTTAAAAACCCTGGTCTCCCCAGGGAGAGACACACTCTCTGAAGTTCAGCATGGATCAGAATTAAAGGCAGGTCCCTTTGCTGAAGCACAAGACCCCATACCCATTAACCAGCCACATGGTGCAGTTTGATTTTGGATGTTGTTAATGTAACAGCCACAACATTTTTCAGAGTGCCTTAAACCCATTTGAAGAAGTGCTTTAGGCACCTCAACTGACTTGCAATGAAACACTGATTTCTAAGTTTCTAACATGCTTTTGAAAAGAAAGCCCCAATGATAAAACTCTGGAGTCACACTGAAGACTGCTCCCCAAGATGCCTTTTCCCTGTGCTGAAAGGGCGTTGTTTTGGTACAGCATTTAAAGCTTTTCCCTCTTCCTCCTTAAGAATAGCTGCTCTCAGACTTTCCAAGAAAAGCCAGAACAAGCTGCAGCTAATTCCTGAGCCTTTTCCCACCAAAGAAATTGTTAAAACACTGACTGTGTTTAAAGAGCAATTTGGTGGCACCCAGCACCTTTCCCAATAGGTCTTGAGAAGTGTAATTTTCTATTAGAACAGCAGCAAACTGAACTTGCTCTTCAGTGGGAAACCAAGCTGGGTGAATCAGCAGCAAAGCAGCAGTTTCTGCATATAGACAGCAGCACTGCCCACAGAACAAAGACACAGGCAAATTCTATTTCTGTACTTGACCACAGATAGCTAAGTAATAGATCCACATTTTGCACACAAATTCACTGGCATCCACCTGGGTGCCCTGTCTCACCCTCCTGCCCAGTCAAGGGACTGGTTATGCAAGGTAGCAGCATTAGGACTGACATCATGGCTAGGAGGTCCTGCCACATTATCATAGTATTGGTAAGAAATACAGTAATTTTGCAGACTGGAGTTAAGGCTTTTGGGGAATCAGGTGCTAAAAAGGGCGAGCAGGACATTTAGAAGAAGTGCAGGAGCATCTCTTCCAAACCAGTTGCTGAGGAAGACCCTCCAGCAGCGACCAAGACTTCTCAAAGTAGTGGACTATTTTTGCAGTTGCAGAATTTCAAAGATAGAATATATATATTTGGAAGACTGTATATATATAAATTTCTTCTATACTCCCTATTGTAATCTGCTTGTGTTCAAGAATGAAAAAACCCACAACCCTCGAGCTGAAGCTCAGACAAAACCAATTTTTTCAGTTTCTAAATCCTTTCTAAGTAGGTACAGGACTTATAGTATTAATTATTTTCCTACTAAGCCAGTTTAATTAATAAGATATTTAGAGGAAGGGCATGCTGGGCTAAGAGTGGCACTGAATGATAACAGATGTTATACTAAAACTATGGAACATGCTGCCTTTCTTCAATACAAATCTTCCTCCCAAAGAAGTGTTGTACATATAAGTGCATAACCTGCTATGCTACTGCTGATCAGATGGGAAAAAATATAAGCATTTAGACACAGAACTCATTAGGGTCTAACACCCTGAACAATGACATGCTTTACTTGGTCTGGATTTGTCTGGCTAAGACTGCCAGTTCTTTTATGAAGGATTTTCTTTTCAAGCAGAAAACTGGTACAAAATAAATTCATTCGCTCTCCACTGAGAATGAATCCATTCACAGCAGAGGATAAATGTAAACCTTTGAATTACTCCTTGATTCATGAGAACCATGTAAATTCTGTGATGGGAAAAAATGAATTATAATTAATATTTAAGAAAAGATGGATTACTTCATTAGCGATTTTCCTTGGTGATTAACCTCATTTTTTTTCATTTGTACAACCTTCCAGGAGATTAGAAATAAGCATTAAGCCCTCTTTATGGGATCTATGTATGCCAGAAACTAGTTACTGTAACAAATTCATCCACTCTACAAGAAACTCTCAGTTACTATTTATAGAAATGAGCCTATGTGTATTTTATGGTAGAAGCATACAGATTTTGCCAGTGTGCTCTGCAGTACACTGTTTCTTTTATGCTTTGATGAAGAAACAGTGGGAAATGTTTTTATTAATGTTTCTGAGCTGGTATTTTTGAACTCGTCCCTCAGGAGCAGCACCCCTCTGCTGTTCAAGCAGAGTTTTTCTCTGTGGCAGACCCATTAAGATCAGTAAAGCCTTGACAGGGTCAGGAGGAGTTCCTGCCCCTCCATTCTGGAAATCAAACACAGTTTTGTCTTTATTCCTTTACCAGGCTGCTGTGCTCTGTGATGGCAGTGGTTGTGGGCTGCTCCTCCAGCTGAGAAGGTGAAGCTCTGCGCTGCCCCTGTGCCAAGCGCTTCTGCTGCTCCATTAACCAGCCAAAGAGGCATTTATGCAGTCACAACACACAACCTTTCCGGCCTCCCATCCTTCCCTCCAAGACTAAAACATCTCAGATGAACTAGTCCAACCTGCATCTATATGAGGCAATAATAAATTAATAATAAATATTATTATACAAGATCATAAAGTGTCCTCCTTTGCAGCAATTGTCATGTTGCTGCTTAACCAAGAGGTGGACTAAATAAACAAGTCCTGTTTTTTCATCTGACAGCTGAAACTAAATCCCAGTCTGTGCTGGTCAGCTGGATCTTAACCTTGCTTTTTTCTGAGGTTGTCCTTGGCTTTTGTTTTAAAAGGCACTGGGGGATGAATGAATGGGGCTTTGCATGAATTTTTCCTTTCAAAGGCTACTATAATTTTAATGATTATATTAGAAAGCAAAGGTTGTTGTAGGATGAAGCTGAGAGCAGAAGCTTTCTGGTGCATAAATTACAGGAATCTGCCTTGCTAATAATTCAGATCTGAATAATTAGAAACAAGCAAACCAATTGCTTTGCACAATGTTTAGATAAACAACCATCACTGTTTTCTTTAGATTTATAAGGAAAAAGAGATTTTCAAATGTGATGGATTATGTATTAAAAAATGTTACATCATCTTGAAATTTTCCCAACTATGTAGAGTTTCTCGGCAATCAAATGGAGTAGGATTCAGATGATACAAATTTTTATGATGTGAGTTTCTGCCTCTGAGTTGGCCTCTTTATATATTAAGAGCAAGTCTTGGGCATGATTAACTTCAGACTAATGTAAGAATCTATACAAGACTGAGCTGCACCTTGGAAGTGCCTGTTAGGCTTCACTGACTGTAAAGGAAGCTAAGGCTGAGTAGCTGAGATAAAGATGCATAAAAATAGGGCTGAATATACTCCTGAAATCAAAATTGACTGAAGAGAGTAGTTTTAAGAAAAGAAACACTGCTATAGATGCAAGTCTTAGACATCACTGAGGAAAATGTAGATGTGTCAGCTCACAGAGAGCACTATGAATTTTGGGATTGTTTTAATAGCTGTGGCATGACACCTAGCACTGCTGCTGTGAGCTTGGGGTATGACCAACACCAAAACATAGCTTGGTTGAAGTAATTGTATTGCTCTACTCATTGGTAAATATGAATTTTGCTTGGCTTCAAACATGCATAGGTCTCTTGAAGCCTGAGGAAAGTAAAAATATTCCAACAAGTTTCTGAATCTTTGAGATTTAAAGTTCCTTACAGAAGTTTTGAGCATGTCTAATATCAGCCTAGGTTTTCCTGCAACAGTACCAACTACAAAACCTAATTCAGACATATTGCTACCTAGAAAACATTGGGAGCCTTTTTTGTCTGTGTGTCTGCCCATGACATTCCTTGTTGTGACTGTAGCCTAGCACTCCCATTCTATGAGATAAAATAAGTGAACATTCGAAGGAGAAAAATAGGCTGGTATGAAAGGTTAAGCTTGATTTTGAAAAGTGTATAAAAGTACCTCTCCAAATCAGCTGACCAAATAAACCCCATTCCATATGTGAATCACTTGGAAAACTTCCGTGGCATGTTCTATGAGACAAACGAGTAACACAGAAAAACCCCACAGCACTGATGCCACACCAAAGAGTAACTCAAAACACTCTTTAAGCAAACCCGGATCATCATTGCAGAAGTGGAAAAGCGAGGTACAGACAAGCTGAAACAACTTGGCCTCTCACCTGCTACATCAGTAGCAAAGCATTAACAGCACCTGTTCTGTGACAAGGGGCCAACACTCTAGGCTATGAAATGACCCTTCTAGACTTAAAATTTGCTACTGTAATCAAGGCAAATAAAATAACAGGAAAAAGAGGCAAAAATAAAATTAACACCCCCCCCCAGTTAATTTTATTTTATTTCTTTTATTTATTATTTATTTATTGTACTTGAAAGTACAACTGGATTTTAAATTATGACTAAAAGCATAGAGAAGATGATGTCAAGGCATCTTGCTTTCACTCAGATTCAATTGTCCATTTCCAGTTAGAAGCACTGGACTGGGAGCATGATAAATCTTCATTTGTGACAGGTAAGCCTTTGAAATAACACAGTAAAAATATACACATTCCTTTGAGAGCACAGGATCAAATCTAAAATTCCTGGTTACTCACCGGAAGAGTTTAGGAGGTGTAACCATTGGCACACCTGGTAACTACAGATAAAAATTCAATCTTCTCTTCCTTACTGATTGAGACAGAAAGTAGAACTGAGGAAGAAGTGAAAGCAGCCTTAAGAAAGCTCTAGGCTTGTACTGACCATTACTACACATAAACTGCCAGAAGACAGACTTGGGAGGATAGTGGATGCAAAGTCAAACCTGCAAACACAGAATTGCAGAAGCTAATCAAAATACTGCAAACCACATTAAGTGAGATCACAATACAGTAACACAACTCAGAAATACACCATGCAACCAGAAATTCAGCAAACACAAGGAAAGGCAGCAAAATTATATCTGAACAACTCTACCATGATAGTTCTTAATTCTTTCTGAACCAAAGAAATTGGAAACCTAATCCAAGAACAGATGGACTATACTTTATCATACAGAAGGACTGCAAAAATCAATCAAAGAAGGTGTCTTCTTAGAGAAAGAACTACGCTTCAAGTTAGATCCGAAGAAACTCAACATAATGGATTTCACAGGCCAAGCTAAGCAAGCCTGGCAGAAGACGAATGCATGAAAACAGGAGATAAAACAAGAAATTTTAACGAACATAACAAAAGCTGTGTGTTTGAAAAAAAAAAAAAAACCAAACCCTAAGAAAGTAGATTTGAAAAGAAAACAAGATTGTAGACATCTTAAGAAAAATGTTACCACCCTCGGCTGCCCAGCTAATAAAGAGCAAACCAGAACTCCACTGTGTCGGCGAACTGTGATAATCTATCAAAAGGATTTTGGAAAGACTTGCATTTTTATACCTTTTATACATAATTGCTTTTCTAGTCACACTTGAGAAGTTTGGGAGAAATTCAGACAGCAGACCAGAATACTGAAAAAATGAAGAAAATACATTTCTTCTGTTCTTCCCTCTGAATTGTTGCACAGTGTTTTCATGAGTTGTTAGGTAGTACTAGGTCAAGAACTGAAAAGCTGAGTCACCAACAGGCATTGCTTTCTGCAGCTTAATGAAAAAGTAGATTCTGTATCTTAATTACAAGAAATTTGCAACAAGGTAACATAGCATATCTTAACGTAGACCTGCTCTGCAAATACAGTGTGAGTGCAGAGTGGAAAGCCATAACCTGGCACTCAGACACTTCTTAATTTAGGCATCAAAAACAGTAGTGAGGGGTAGTACTGACTTAGTAGAAGACTTTCATCCAAGCAAGAATCTGGCAGGCTAGAAGAGCCCCTGCTTATGTCCATAATGCTACCAGCACCCTATGTAGCTATAGCTATGTTAAAGCCAAATTGACCACAGCCGATTACCACCACAGTTCTTTCTGCAATGGGGTTACGTCCTAAGCACCAGCAGAAGGCAGCTGATGCAATCCTCAGGGTAGGAGATCCATTTACATTTTCACAAATGATGGTTTCCCCTACAGGCTTCCGTGTAACAACATGCAGAGCTTGTAGTATCAAAGAAAAACTAAGAATATGGATTCTACATGTCAAACCTTTGCAACTGGACAAGATGAGTGATGCCATCTGAAAAAAATACGTGGCAACATCAGAAACAGTTGTACATCCCAAGGAATGGCTGCTTTTTACAAGTGGCTCAACTTGCTTTAGGTACCTTGCAGTCTCAGATTTCTGTACGTACAACAGACAAAAACTATGCTAAAAGCAAGCAGGTGAAGAGCTGGGTGAGATATCTGCAAGGTGTTTCCTTTACCCCGAGAAGATGGTTCTCAGAATGATGATACTGCAGAAGAGATCTGCAGTGCCATCTGTAACAGCAGAAATACCTATTTGAAATATTGCAATATTCTGCAGCATAATAGTTCAAGGGACCTTCCTCAAAGCAAAAAACACGGTGGGCATTGCTTCAATAAGATAATGACTCCTATGACTCTCTGGAGAGTTCTCTCCATGACAGGACTTACACATGGCATATAGCTGCCCGGGTAAGCTGCTGCTTTTGGATTTGCTCCTCATCAAACAACACTTCCAGATGGCAAAACACAGAGCACAGTTTACATAAAGAAGTCTAGCAGATGTCAGGAAACTGGATTTTCCAGAGTAACTTTTAAAGCTGAACGAGTCAGCTTTCCTGGGATCGAAAAATGGGAAAAAATTAAGAGATAAAAACCAAAACTGTGGCAGGCTGATGATAAGAAGGCAGAAAGAATTCTTGGACAGACCACCTGGAGATGACAACCAAGCTACTGGCCAGTATTTGGTCCCCTCATTTGCCAGCTGGGAGGATCACCTTGCTGACAGAAAAGAGACCTGTACTTGGTAAGACAAAGAGCACAACTCTCTATAGCAACAGCCAACTGCTGTGTAGTTTTACAGTTTGAGTTCACCTTACAGCTGTAACTTTACAAACCTATATTGCCTGGTATCCACTGCCAGACAGGTGTGTAAATCCAGTGTTTTACTCCCTAACAACATCCTATTTTGGCTACACTGAAAAAGCCTGCTCTGCTGCATGCTCCTATTTCACCAGAAACGGATTTGAGATAATTTAAAATATATTCACACATTACTCAAACACTGCTGAAGTAAATTACAGTTTTCCACTTACACTGGAATAATTAGTACACCGTAGCCTCCCAAACTGACATGCAAAATAGATGGGGACTTGTTTATCTGTGTCCACATGTACCCCTACTAAAAATAAATACAAAGCACAGCTTGTGACTAAGAAATACCTTCTTAATTCTGAAGTTGGCTTAGCACCGTTTTGAGAAAGATGTTATGAATATTTCATATACTTCTCAGAAACCACCACTACTGTTGTACACCCAGAAAATCTTGACTAAGCACACACAAATTAAAAATGCATTTGTTATTGAAATGAACTGGCATCAACCCTTCAACACAGATCTCTGTTAGGAGCCAAACAGGAAATCATTCATTTAATGCTTGATTATAGAAACGACTGAACCACAAAGCAACAAACACTTCCTCCAAAAAAAGAAGATTCTTGAATTGCAGCTGTCACACCATCCAGCAATTATATTTGGATGATATTTCCAGCTTGTGCAATGGCACTAGCTGGCTGGTACATAATACTGAAAAAACCCCAAAGTGTCCTTAACTCCAGCATCTTATCTCCCAAAATGGTGCAGTCTGCTTTCTGCCTTGGTAGCTGATAACAAGTCAAGCTACAGTAAAGGCCCACCATGCAATTTCAGCATGTTTTACACATTCAGAGTCTTGGTCTGACTTTTTTTTGCTTCTTTGGGGTGAAAAGATAACATTCCCAGATGGAGAGAAACTTTCCATTATATGTGGCAGTCCCCTGGAATCAACAGACAGAAAAAAGACCAGACTGTGATTTCAGTTACAGTAACATGAATGTGGAACAGCTTCATGAGAATTTGGCATGCACCATCCTGCTTGTAATATGAATTATACCATTATTTCAATAGGAGATATTTAAAAAAAAAAATCAATGATGACACTGTTTTATACTCCTCTCCAGCAAATGTTGAAGTTATCTGAGAAAATAAGGCATTTTTTCCTCTTATGTTATCCTAATGCTTTTTGTGTGTGTGTGCAAAACAGTTCTGATGCTTGTCTGGAATGGGGAGACAGAGATGAAGATACAAAACATGTTTAGATGGTAAGAGTTTTGAACTGAAGTACTGATATAAGCAAATTTGAAAAATAATAGGCAGGAAGTACAGTGAAGTGAAGGAGATATGATTAATACTCTGGACATTTCTTACAGTGCAATCACATTATAAATGTAGATAATATTGTCAGTCTCATATCTCAGTATTCCAGTGTAAGTGTTCCTGCTTTCCAGAACCTAATACAGTTTTTCTGTTCATTGTGTAGAAAACCAAACAGAAAATTGGTACAATCACAGATAATCTAAGGTTAAAAGCAATGGTACTGAAGGATAAAGGCCATGGTAAACAAGCCAAATATTGAATAAAGCTAGAAATTGGAGACCTAGAACAGAAGGGAGATGAGAGAAGGATTATCCTGGGTTTGAAGTCAATGAATGAAGATGCTTGATCCAAGTTGGCATCTTCAGAGTTCCAAAACTCCTATGTTAAGGTCATTGGAAGAATTAAAATTGCATTAGGTAATTGGATGTGATTATCCTCTAGTGGAATAACAACATGTATAAATCAAAAAGGAATGCCCCATACATAAACAGAGGGATCTAGCACTACCCGCTGTCTTCACAAAAACACAGTTAAGAAAGGTTGATCATGAGGAGATGATAAAATTTGCTGACTGCAGTCAAAACTAAGGCTGACTGCAAAGAACTACAAGAATTCTTATGATACTAAATGATGTGTGACAAAATTCAACATTGATAAGAGCAAAAAAAGACATTCGGGAAAAGGCAGCCCTAACTGCGCACTTAACAGCTATATTAGTCATTCCCACTCAGAAGATAGTGCTTGGAAACTCTGCAGAGAATTATCTGAAAACATAATCCCAATGCTTGGAGCAGTAAAAAAAAGCAACAGAAATCTGAAATTACTAGGAGTTATATACAGCACCTTTGTGCTAGTGTAATAGTCTACAGCTAACACAAGTTTGAGTATCCATCTCCAAAGAGATACATCAGAACTAAAAAAGTTATGATAAAATGAAAAAAAGAATGACCAAAGGGATGGGGTATGCAGAGAAATAAGTAATAATAGCAGAACCACTTTTTTTTTTGGGTCATATATTCTTTTATAGCAATAAAGATATAAAAATAGCAATAATATATATATCTATAACATAGCAATAAATATATATATAATATAGCAATAAATATATATATATAATATATATATATAATACAGCAATAAAGCAATAAAAAACGTCCTGGTTCCCCTGATATTCACAAAAATACATGGTAACTGTCATCTAGGCTGTGCACTGTGTAAAGCAGACCATTCCCTTGGAGGAAAATCAAGGCACAAAACAGGAGAGACAACATCAGTATACATATTCTACACATCCTCTGCTGGGAGTTACACCAGACAGGGCTTCCTTGGCCTGGCATAGCCCTTCAAAGAATCCCCACAGCCTCTGCATGATTCCAGACCCAGAGGCTAGAGGAAATCCATGGCACAAGGGTTTTTGCCCTCTGGGTGTGTGAGGTGGCAGTGGTATGAGCTCCTGCTCTTGTGCAGTGTGGTCACAACCCCTTGCTGCAGGTGGGGGCCACTACCAGCACAGAGAGATGTGCCCCATGGGCCCCGCTATAGCAAGCACTGCTACAGCAAGGACAGAAGTCAACTGGGAACACAACAGAGGTCTGCAACACCATGAACAGCCATTGACCCGCTCACGAAATGCCAGAGGTGAAGAGCACCCAGCAAAATGGTCAGGGTGCAACTGAAAAAAAGGTGGTTTTGTGCACAATGCCTTTTTTCATTGTGGAATTGTCTGCATGAGATACCCGTTAAAGTTAAATTTGGTTCCAACAACACAAAGGATAAATCCACATGGCTTGATTTGGATGCAGCTTTTAGCTTATGAATTTCTGAGTGCTGCAATCTGATTTCTTAAGTCAGGAGTCAGATGAACAGTTGTTTACCCTGCTTCTTGCATGTAACACAACCGTTGACTACAAGAAAAGATACTGGACTACCACGGACTTCGGTTTGATCTACTATGTCTGCCCTGGAGTATATTTATTTTTAAAATGTCTGTTTAATGAATCAGGAGAAAACTCCCTTGATCCCAACACACAAAACGATACCATTATCTAATTGTCAGGAAATGTGCAAAGGCAGCTGATTTGCCTTTGAAAGAAACTTGAATTTTATCTCCTTATCAGGCATGTCAGGGGATTTTTCTTGCATGATTTAATCAGACCTGTTAAGTAATACAGAGTTCAACATACTGACATCTAAAATTACAAAAATGGATTTGGGCTTCATGGCCTGTGTAGTGCTGGTTGCAAAAGTAGCTTACTAGCTAGCGTGGCATCCAGGCTTAGAACCCTTTTTTAACACAGGCTTCAGGAATTTTCACTCATTAATTTCAGAGAATACTAAGACTTCTTTTACTTTGTTTCTTTCAGTTCTAGGAAGTACAAGAGTGTGTGCTGTATTTCATGTAGGACAAATCTTAATTATTATTAATTGCTTTCTGACAATACAGTATGTGAAGTGACAGTGGAATGTGAATCTGAAATCTGAAGTTCTGCCCAGTGTTGGGTTATGACCTGACTGTAGATAGTTTTTTAACAGAGAATAAAGTCAACTTGTTCTGCAGATTTTGACAAATACTTCACAAAAGAACCACAGAGATAATGCAAATCACTGTTCTGTGGCAGTTGCAAGTTTATTCAAAGATGACATTACCTTGAAATATTTTTCTGAAGATTATCAAAATGCCGTTATGTTGCTATAAATACATTAATTAAAATATTACTGCTGTAGCTTCAAATTTCAGATATAAGTTAGGAAAAAACAATTTAGTGAATAACTCTACCTAAATATTCTTCTGTTCCAACTTTATCCTGGCCTTTTTTTACACCAGTAAAAAACTCTGGAAACTCTGCAGAGAATTATCTGAAATTATTTAAATGTATGATTTATTTTTGTGAAATTTCACTTATTTCTATTGCATAATAGCAATAGATGTCAGTCTATTTCTACCATCATAATTAGTTGCTGTGGAGATGGCTGAAATATGAATTATTATAATTGCAAATGAGGAATAAGCAGCAGGAAAAGATGACATTGATAATGTGCAAATATTGCAAGGTTCCTTGAAATTAGTTGACTACAAGATATTTGAATTTGCCATAATAATGAGGAGGCTTACAGAATAAGGGGGTGGTGTACATTTCAGAGTAATACACTATGAAGGAGCACGACAGTTACATATGATGGCATCTTACATTTAGCTTAACATTAAAGCAAAATTATCATACAACCCACACATCTTCTGATTTTGTTACATATAATTTTGCTGAAGGCCTATAGAAAAGCCATTTGTGGTATTCACCATTATTACTATGAGGCAAAAACACCACAGCAGTAATCCATAAAATCAGTAGGTGCTATCCTGAACTAATCTTTGGCAGATAAATGAAGGAGAAACAGGTGTTCAAGTATCTGCATGAAAAGCAGCTAGAATTATTCCTTTGACATCGTTCTTTAAAAGGCAGGAATCATACTCNACATAATCCCAATGCTTGGAGCAGTAAAAAAAAGCAACAGAAATCTGAAATTACTAGGAGTTATATACAGCACCTTTGTGCTAGTGTAATAGTCTACAGCTAACACAAGTTTGAGTATCCATCTCCAAAGAGATACATCAGAACTAAAAAAGTTATGATAAAATGAAAAAAAGAATGACCAAAGGGATGGGGTATGCAGAGAAATAAGTAATAATAGCAGAACCACTTTTTTTTTTGGGTCATATATTCTTTTATAGCAATAAAGATATAAAAATAGCAATAATATATATATCTATAACATAGCAATAAATATATATATATAATATAGCAATAAATATATATATATAATATANTGTCTGCATGAGATACCCGTTAAAGTTAAATTTGGTTCCAACAACACAAAGGATAAATCCACATGGCTTGATTTGGATGCAGCTTTTAGCTTATGAATTTCTGAGTGCTGCAATCTGATTTCTTAAGTCAGGAGTCAGATGAACAGTTGTTTACCCTGCTTCTTGCATGTAACACAACCGTTGACTACAAGAAAAGATACTGGACTACCACGGACTTCGGTTTGATCTACTATGTCTGCCCTGGAGTATATTTATTTTTAAAATGTCTGTTTAATGAATCAGGAGAAAACTCCCTTGATCCCAACACACAAAACGATACCATTATCTAATTGTCAGGAAATGTGCAAAGGCAGCTGATTTGCCTTTGAAAGAAACTTGAATTTTATCTCCTTATCAGGCATGTCAGGGGATTTTTCTTGCATGATTTAATCAGACCTGTTAAGTAATACAGAGTTCAACATACTGACATCTAAAATTACAAAAATGGATTTGGGCTTCATGGCCTGTGTAGTGCTGGTTGCAAAAGTAGCTTACTAGCTAGCGTGGCATCCAGGCTTAGAACCCTTTTTTAACACAGGCTTCAGGAATTTTCACTCATTAATTTCAGAGAATACTAAGACTTCTTTTACTTTGTTTCTTTCAGTTCTAGGAAGTACAAGAGTGTGTGCTGTATTTCATGTAGGACAAATCTTAATTATTATTAATTGCTTTCTGACAATACAGTATGTGAAGTGACAGTGGAATGTGAATCTGAAATCTGAAGTTCTGCCCAGTGTTGGGTTATGACCTGACTGTAGATAGTTTTTTAACAGAGAATAAAGTCAACTTGTTCTGCAGATTTTGACAAATACTTCACAAAAGAACCACAGAGATAATGCAAATCACTGTTCTGTGGCAGTTGCAAGTTTATTCAAAGATGACATTACCTTGAAATATTTTTCTGAAGATTATCAAAATGCCGTTATGTTGCTATAAATACATTAATTAAAATATTACTGCTGTAGCTTCAAATTTCAGATATAAGTTAGGAAAAAACAATTTAGTGAATAACTCTACCTAAATATTCTTCTGTTCCAACTTTATCCTGGCCTTTTTTTACACCAGTAAAAAACTCTGGAAACTCTGCAGAGAATTATCTGAAATTATTTAAATGTATGATTTATTTTTGTGAAATTTCACTTATTTCTATTGCATAATAGCAATAGATGTCAGTCTATTTCTACCATCATAATTAGTTGCTGTGGAGATGGCTGAAATATGAATTATTATAATTGCAAATGAGGAATAAGCAGCAGGAAAAGATGACATTGATAATGTGCAAATATTGCAAGGTTCCTTGAAATTAGTTGACTACAAGATATTTGAATTTGCCATAATAATGAGGAGGCTTACAGAATAAGGGGGTGGTGTACATTTCAGAGTAATACACTATGAAGGAGCACGACAGTTACATATGATGGCATCTTACATTTAGCTTAACATTAAAGCAAAATTATCATACAACCCACACATCTTCTGATTTTGTTACATATAATTTTGCTGAAGGCCTATAGAAAAGCCATTTGTGGTATTCACCATTATTACTATGAGGCAAAAACACCACAGCAGTAATCCATAAAATCAGTAGGTGCTATCCTGAACTAATCTTTGGCAGATAAATGAAGGAGAAACAGGTGTTCAAGTATCTGCATGAAAAGCAGCTAGAATTATTCCTTTGACATCGTTCTTTAAAAGGCAGGAATCATACTCTATCTTCCACTGGAGACTAATGAACCTCTCGGAGGGAGAAAGGACTAAGCAGACAAAAATAAAATTCCTGATGTACTTTTTTATAGCAGAAGTCCTTTACATCATGTTGTCTTTTGTTGCAGGGCTGCCTGGCAGTCCAATCTCACCTCAGAGCTGCATTAAGTGACTGAGTGTAATGATGCTGCCTTCATACAGACACTGTGTGCACTCCTAAAATAACAGCATTATTAAATCTTCACCTTTTCTGCATCAGTAGCATGAAGAAATTGTCCTAAATTGAAAAAACAACCATCCCAAAATGATGCTTTTATGAAGAAACAAACTTTTAAAAGCTTGACTGAGCTAAATACTGAGTTAAATACTCTCTCATGTGTTGCTGTTCAGAGCTAAGTTGTTGCATTCTGTAATAGTAAGGGAAAGTGAGAAGAATTAAGGGAAAAGTGAGAAGCAGTTCTTCGTAAAACAAGATTTCTTACCCTTTCTGAGCACAGCTGAGTGACTGATATCAGAATTACATTCCCAAGATTCCCATGCCATTATTTGGATAGCTTTTTAAACAGCAAACCAGTCTTCCTGGCATCTTATGAAGATGATAAAGACAACTTATATGGGTTGACCTATAGATGGTTGAGCTCCAGAATATCAAAGTATTTTTACTGATTGAGCAACCAAACACCAAGTGTTTTTAGTATCAACAAAACTCCTCGGTTCAAAGACACTGGAATGGATTCTGTGAGGGTGAACGAGCATATTCCATTCTGACCCGCCCTATGTTCTGAGAGGAGCTCTCATCAGCCTCTTAACAAGGCAAAATCTGAAACACACTCCTTTGCTATCTTATCCATCTACTGCACCTTTTCAAGGCACTGTTGCTGATGCAATAGTCTGATAACTATGCTCATTTGATGTGAAGCCTCTTGCTTTTAAACTCAGCAGTTAATTAAACAAATAAATATAAAACTGAAAATGCATCTGGTTTGGAAATTTTCTTCTCTGTGTTGGTCTAAGTAAAGACTGCACATCTCGCATCCTCTCATAAAGGCTGGGTAGGATGTGCAGTGTCTACATCTGTAGTAGTAGATGTACTACAGTACATCTTCTACATGGCAAAAAAAACCATAACACACAGCTGCATACTGCAGTATTGAGCATTGATACAGCTCTGAGGGATTATCTTAAATATTTTGGAGCTCAAATAGCCTTTTTTGTGTTGTTTGTTAGACCTCAAAGAGGAGTCAGGAAAGTGTGTCTGCTAATCACAGAATTGTAGAATGGTTTGGGTTGGAAGGGACCTTAAAGATCATCTAGTTCCAGCTCCTCTACCATGGGCAGGGACACCTTCCAACAGACCAGGTTGCTCTGAGCCCCAGGTACCACTGAAGGAAGATACTCAGTCAGCATTATATATGGGGTGGAATCAGACATATTCAGAATAGGTTTACTGCCTTGGCAAGGAACAGAAGAGAAATAAATAATGATGATTTTATATTTAATGACTCTGCATTTATTTAGTCAATTGATAGATAGGGACATGCCAGCTGGCTTACCCCCATCTCAACATATTATAGTGAGTTCTGACTTTGTTTCAAGAAAAAAATAAAGGCCTGACTTAGGTAATTAATTACTACAATGACAGAACCAAATACTGCTCTCATTACCTTTTCAAATCTTAGATGAAATTATTCACTAGAGTTCATGTGCTTACTGCAGATATAAATTGATGCAGCAGGGTGCCCACATATTTGCATTACTTAATTTACTCTAAACAATAGTGTAAGTTGACAGTTTAAAAAATAATTTAAAGAACAAGAGCCTCTTCCAAAAAAAAAAATCAATTCCAGTTGCTTGTCCTATTTGAATTTTTTCTCAGCACGTAATAAGGTCTGAAAAGAGATAGAGGCAATCAACAGTTTCATACTGTTGTTTTCATTCCATCTCAGAAATATCAGCTAAAAAGGTGCTTGTTTACCTCTGGTTTTATTAACGACCTTTTAAGGGATTGAAATTACATTTGTTGTGTAATGTAACTGGACTTCATAATTTTGTTCTCTTTCCCCAAAGAGTTAATTATATGTATTTGATTGACACTATGGAAACCAAAATTTTGCACAGATTGGGTAACATTTTTTGCCACTTTTCTG
This sequence comes from Leptocoma aspasia, assembly GCA_013399835.1. Classification (NCBI taxonomy): domain Eukaryota; kingdom Metazoa; phylum Chordata; class Aves; order Passeriformes; family Nectariniidae; genus Leptocoma; species Leptocoma aspasia. The sequence continues at coordinate 1,533,719 of VXAX01006611.1, forward strand.
GAGAGGACATAAGTTGAACAACTCAGAATAACTGTCTTCCAGAGCAGATAAAAATTGGCAGTTTTTATATGCATGAGAAAATGCAAATATAAATACATAATAACCTCCATCTTCCTTGTAAATGTAAGAAACTGGAAACAGAAGTCCTCTTCCCATTGAAGGTCACTTTTATCAGAGATCAGACACCAGAGCTCAAAGGAAAATCTATGATGCATTTGATTTCCCACATTCATTATAAAGAAGAGGCATTTTTTTTTCAAGTGACTTTTTGATTGTGTTCTGCTCTATCCCTTTCTTTGGGCCTGACATGTTGCAAGAAGAGCAATCACAGTAACATAAGCATTAGGTACAGGCTCTGACAACCACATCAAACTTAAAAAAAAAATCAGTTGACACATTAAAATTGCTTTTGGTATTATCTTTCATCAGAAGGACAGTAATACATCCTGAGCCTATATAAACAGATTACTCAGCCACCCCTGAAGTGCAGCCAGTACTGGGGTAGGAAGTAATAATTGTGCTGTGCTAGCAAACACAGCACCACGACTCTCGAGGGAAGGAAAAAAACCATCATCAGTGGAAATTTCAGGGGCAAAGTACAAATGAGCAAGGCTGAAATAATTGCCCCAGGTGGAACTTGATCCAAAGTGTTCTGGTTTTTGAGGAAATTTCTAAGTTATCTTCATTAACTCAAGTAGCTCTTAAAGCCTGCCTTCCTCTGAACATAACCCTTAGGAGAATGATTTTCCTTAGTTCATAGTTTAACTTCGTGGATCCCGTAGCCAGTCACTAACACTTTTTCTGGTTTCCCTAGAAAGGATTTAAATCCCAAGGGAGAAAGAAACATGAAGAACCTAGCCTCCACTATGCAGTAAGAGCAAAACCTTTCAGAGAAGCACAGACCCTGCATTATAATATCCCTGTGCTGAAGTAGAGGACCATGCTCCTCTTCCCTATGGTTTGGACCTGAACAAAACCAGTCTAGGACTGGACGTGTACACTGGTAGTGGCTGCAAAGGAAGTTTTTACTTTCATGATGTGCAAAGGTAAGTGCACAGAACAGGTACCAGAAGTTAGGAGAAAAAAAGGACCAGCTTGGATATTTTTAAGAGCTTTCTAAAATAAAAGCTGTATATGAATTTTGATGGAGAAAAGAGATGAAGAAAGCCTGTCTGGTGAAATCTTGATTATTTATGAATTTGCCTCTGATAGAATTCTTCAGCTTACCATGCTGAAGCAAACGTATTGATAATGCAAGAAAGATTTCCGAGCTTTTCCCAAAGTGTGTGTATAGGAAAATATGATAAGACTTCAGCTTTCTAGAAACTATGAATAAATAAATATATAAATATGAGAATTTTCCTTCTGGCCAATTTTGCTAATAGACTGTTTTGCTTTGCATACTGCTATAGTCCTTTAAACATATCCCCATATGCACATGGAACTGTGTACTGTAGCTTTACTCAAAGTGAGTAACGAAGAGCACCAGCATCAGTGGGAGTTCAGTGACTGTGGACTGATTTTTTATAAGAGAAACATGAGTCTGCTTATATTGCAGGGTGCAAAATGAATATGAAAGAGTTGCTCCTTAACTTAATGACAAAGGTATGGCATAGAGCCAGCCTTTCCTATACCACCAACACTGGCAGATTTTTAACCACACTTCCTAGAGTGGACAGGTGATGTTTTTCACAGTATCACAATAGTTATGAGGCTCTTAAAAAAAATTATAATTATTTCAACATTTTGCTGAAGAATAGTTCCTCAAGCCAATATTTATTAATAAAATGAAATGAAATGAAATGAAATGAAATGAAATGAAATGAAATAAAATAAAATAAAATAAAATAAAATAGTTCATTTAAACTGTAAAATCCTGAAGCTTTGGAACCTGACAAGAGGATGAGTCTGTCTTAAAGGCTGATTGTATCCAAAGAAAATTTTCAAATCTCAGGTGAGCTAGGATGTTCTTACCAGGAAGACCACACCCAAGAAGAATAATTGCTTCTTCTCTCTTTGCTGATTTTTTTTTCAGGAAGGTGTTCCTTTCTCGTTCTTTGATTCTTTTTCTCTCCCTCAGTTTCTCAAAATATGCAGTAACTACATACTGGAGAAGAGGGGAGGAAATTGCCTTACCAGGCTGATAGATGTAGTTGCTTATTAGCTTTCTTAAATTTGGGTTTGAGTACTCATTTTTTTTCCCAGACTCCCCAGTTTTTGTAAAGTTCCATGGGATTGTTTTGCTGGAGTCATAAATTACAGCACAACCCAATTCTCTTACTCTGTGAGGTGCTGCACTGTAATTAATAAATCATTTGAATTTCAACAGCAGCTTCTGTCAAGGAAGATCAAAGAGCCCAAATATTAGAGTAGTGTGTTAACATCCTCTCTCTCGCATACTATTCCTCTGGGAAATCTAAGGCAAACTCCACATCTGTGCTTGATCCACAGAGGAAGCTCCCTCACCACTCTTCAGCAGCTAATGCCAGAGGATGGAGAAGTCTGCCCTCCTGCCCCATAGATCTTGTAGGATGGAGCATCATTGCCCTCTGCCCCATAGATCTTGTAGCAATAAGCACCAGGATGACAACACAATATGTCTGCCCCCCCACAAAACCCTCTGTTCCTTAGAAAGTGGGAATACATCTTGCATTTCTACTACTACTCCCAGCTGAAAATCTGAATCGTGAGTCCCATAATTTCCTGTGAAGGAAGGAACTCCTTGTACTGGTGGAGCGGTTACCATCATTATCCGATCACACTGTTGGTTGGATCCATAAAGCTGGCTAATAACTAAAAAAACAAAGGACCTACATCTCCAACTAAACCAGTTCCATACACACCTCGGAAACTATGGGTTTGCAGGAGTTACTCTTTTGAAATGAAAACACTGTTTCATTTGAAATTAATTGAACCTTGGTAAGTAAAAATATCAGGCTCACTCTGAAAATATTACAAATGCCATCTCCAAATGTACAAGTAAAACACAAATCTTGCTGGGAAAACTAAAACAGAATATTTTTCACATGAGTACTCATTTGAGGGAGGAAAATAAGCCTTTAGCCTTAATAAGTTCTGTTACAGCTAGTTGAAAGCTATCATCTTCCCTACAGACTTTAACATTTGTGATGACTTTGCTTTCTCCAGTAGAATTTAAATGAGGAAGAAATGGCTTCAACATAAATAAATAAAAAGTTTAAAATGTCTAAGAAGCTCTTATCATCAAAGACAGTTGATTTAAGAAATACCTTAGCAAGCCTCTTTTTAATTAGAAATATTAACCTTTCTGCTTGGAAATAAGCAAGCATATTACAGTGATACCCTCAAATAGGTTTGTGATGAGAGGTTCACTTAAGAGGAACTCAGTTTAAATGAGACAAGAGATAAGGTATTGTCATAATACGAATTGCTTTCCTTTAAGATTACACTGCCTTCATCTAACATTTTTATTTAAAAAGACCCTGTCACGTATCCCTGTCTGAGTATGAATGCTCAGGGCAAATGCTCCCACAGTGTAATTTACTATTGAATTTAAGGAACAAAATAATGGCAGATTTTATTAGTCCAGCAGAACAACCTTTAGACAGGTTTAGTTAGCTGAACTCTATTCATCAAGGACATTTTGTAAAGTGGTAGAAGGTCAAACTCCTTAAAGGCAACCTCCTTTCACTGGGAAGAAAGCACTGATTATTTCCCTGTCTGTAGCACTATTATTGGGGTGGTTAACAGAAACACTCTGAAGCATTATAACTGGACCAGGATCCAAGTCCATGAATATAAAAATAACTAAGCCCAGCTTTCACCTGATGTCACCTATGATTTTTTTCACTTACAGATCTTGCTGATTATTAGCTATAGCCCCTTGCCTTGCTTTAGTACCTATTAGTAAAAATATCTTAAACATTATAAATTTAAACCCATGCTATTTTGAATAAATTTATTATTATTATTCCTGATAGAATGAAGCCACACGGTTCACATCAACACAACTGTTGCAATCCTTTTTCTGTTGAAACAAAAGAATTCAGGAAGACAGAATGTTTTGAAATCCAGAGAGAATGTCTCCCAAAATTCTTACCAAAACATCTCCAGGATAAAGGCATTTAAGGGCTTGGGAACTTGTTTTCACATTTTAAATATAAATGGCATCTTTTAGTTAAACACCATATCATTTATCTTCTGGACTGAGGTGTGTATATCTGCACTAAAGTTTGGACAAGAGGGAAAGGGCACTGAAGAGAACAAAAAGAACCTGAAACTTCATCAGCCAGGTTGAGTTGGTCTAAAGTTTTAGACTACCTTTATACAAAGATGCTCCTTTTGCCTTTTCAGTGCTGGCTGGTGCCTGCTGGAGCACATCTGTTCAGCTGCATCCTCTTCTCTAGTGTTTTATGCTTTATGGGTGAGGATCAAAAAACTAATGTGTTCATTGCCTGCAGGAGGTCACAGACCTGATTTTGCTCCACGACATTGTTGTGGTACAGGCACAGAGAGGAAGTGATTAAATCTTACATGGTTGTGTTGGTCAAGCAAATAAACCCTAATAATTTGCTCCATGCCCCATATTGGGAATCTGCTGCTAAAAAAGTGGAGATAAGCTCCGTCCCATACTCTTGAGGGTCTCAGAGAAGTAGCTGGAAGATGAGCAGCACTGATTACAGCAAAGCTTGGTAAAATACTGTTGTCTCCACAACTGGATCATGATGGCCTGGTACCTGGAGCTGTAACTTAGAATCTCCAATCCTTGCACTGGGAATCTGCACACTGTAGCCCTGAAAAGGCTAGTAAATTTGTTTATTAGCAACCTAACATCATATTCTGAGTAGAAATGTATTCCAACATAAAGCACAATGTACCGGTAATCCCGCCCATTGGGATGATGGATCATGGATTTGATGATTTATTAGAAATACTACTGGACTTACACTTTTTCAAATGTTTTCTGTGGGTCTTGAGGAAAACAGGATTAAATAGGGATGAAAAGGGGGTAGCTACTGACAAAGTTACTTTAGAGGCAATCTGTACCTTTATGAGATTGTACATACACGTGAGACCCCCCCCTCCCATCTTGGTACGCCTTCCTGAAGCAATTGGTCTTTAAAATGTGACAAACAGCTAAGCAAGCATTACATAAAAAGATGTTGGCAGACTGCTTGTTTTTTCCCTGTAAACTTTTGCCACATAATATTAAATACAATTATAAAGCATTCTCCAGATTAAATGTTAAAGAGGTCTAATGCTCCATCTCTTACTTCTGGCAATGAAGAGCTTAATCTAATTAAAGCCTTGAGCTGAATGTGTCTGCTGGTTCTAATCCTCAGCAGTTTTATTGTTAGGTTATGCAATCCTAATTAAAGACAATTTTAGACAACAGGAAATTTTAATGAGAGAAAAATATACACAGTGTCCTTGTGGGTCTATTTAAGAGTATTTTAAGGTCTATTTTTAAGGTTTATTTTTAGCCAATAGTTTTCTATATATAAGATACAACTACATTCCCTCAGAGAAATCTCATTTTAATATTTGCTATTGTAGTGCTGTGACTGTTTGCAGTTTGAATGCTACTACCTAAAATCAAGACTTACTTCATTGCTGTTCAGTACATTAAAATACAGTGATATAACACGCAGCCTGTGCTTCTTGATTCTAGAGGTCAACTTAAATAGTCTTAATTTTCAAAAAGTATTAAATATCTACAGAGTCTTATTCTCTGATAAGCTATCTCACAAAATATGAGTGATGAAAAGCACTGTTTCAGAAAACCTACACCACAACACTCCAGAGAAAATACATTTCAGTTTTATTTTTAGGAAGTGAAGAAAAATGCCATGGAATTTCATCCAAAGCTAGGTCTCAACACCACGGTCTCCCTGTGGGGTGCTGCAGAAACAGTAATTTTGGTAAGAGTAGCAGAATTATTGCAACTGTCAGGGAAACATTTTAGTCCCCTACAGATGCCTTAGGGCATTCAGGAAGACCTAGCTCTTAGCCTGCAACGATCTAAGACCAGAGCCAGAACAGAACCAGAGGAAATGAAGCAAGAGATGTACAATTTCTCTTCCAGTATGTCAGTTCTTTATTTATCAACTAAACAGGAGTTAAAAAAATATATTGACGAAAGTTGAGCTTGATGTTATCATTCTGTGAACGACAATCACAGTTGGAGATATGGATCTACCAAAAGAGGTTCTAGATGGCTGCAGCAGGGAGTAAGGGGGGAATATCTGCCTAGCTTTATTGTCTGTTGTGGTGAGCGTATTATTGCCCAGAAAAGTAGCTGCAGGGGCTGTGTCCAGCCCTTTGAATTAAAAATATAAGCATTACTGGCCTTAAGGGGGTGAAAGTGCTCTAAGAGGACAAAACTGTCCTCTTGAATTCACTTTGTCCTTGTATGGATGCATGGCAAAAACTGTCTCCTAAGAGCACGCCTAAAGCAGTCAGGTTTGCTGCTCCCTAAACTTAGCTTGCACAGAGAATATCATATTCCTATTAGCCTACACCTCTGAGTACTGGGGCTCAGCTGTGAGAGACACCAGTTCAGGATGTGCCTCCGGGGCACAGGCACAGAGGGATGGCCCAGCTGCCTGCCCTGATCCAGGCTGGCACTGCCCTGCTGCTGCTGGTTTAATGCCATTGGCAGCACAAGAGTGGTGAGGGTTGCAGGCATTTTTGTGGATAAAGGAGGAAAGGGAGGGAGAAACTGCTTGAGGAAGCATGTGTAAATGAAGGGGAGAAAACAAGCAAGAGCAAGAGCCAAAGGGAAATTCATGGTCCAGTTTAAAATGGTGAGGCAATATGCAGTTAACTCACTTACTGGCACAAGACCCCGTCCAAAACATTATTCTGCTCTAATCTCACACAAAGGTTCCACAGGAAACCTCTAAGCTTGCACAGACTGTTAATGCAATTTTTTAAGGCCAGCTAGTTTTAACATGAAATGAAGGAAAAGCTTTCTCAGGTTAAATTTAGTAACATGAACACGAATTTTTGTGTATAAATTTCTAATCCTATGATGTCTGCATTTTACATTAAGGAAGAGCACACATCACTGTCATGCTGTGGATACCCTGAAGAGCTGATGAATAAAGCAACAGAAATTGGTGAGATGCCTACAGTAAATAATTTGTGTGCCTTCCTGGTTCTCTGGTCAGGCAGATAAGAAATCTGAGCTATTACAGTGGAAGAAGTAAGGCATTTCAAAATATTATTTTTTTACCATGTATTTCTACAAGTAACATCTTTATAAGTGTTCTGTCACAACCAATGCCAATAATATTGATGTTCTTTTTAGAGAAAGGAAAGCCTCAAGTTATAGTAAACACAACTCAGCTATTTAAGACTAATACTCTAAAAAAAGAAGTTCCAATTTATTGTTCTGCTTTTCATCTTTGACCTGGTCATCTTCTTTATAACTATGTCTTGTTGCCAACCTCAGGATGGGGGAAGCAATTGCCTGGCTTGAATTTGAAATCAAAATAAAATTGTAGGCTATTTCTTGTCAGATGCTAGACAAGAACTGAGCCTAAAAATCTGAATTTGAAGGTCAAGTCTGTTTTATATGGCAAACACATTGAACAGTGGGCTTTATCTCATCACAGGTTTTAATTTATCTTTTGTGACTACCAGTTTAAAATACTCTTATGGGAACACAGCAAATAAATACTCTCCCTCTGTAAGACTTAGCAGACATATGACAAGATAGAGGTGGGTTACAGATTTAATTTAATTGCATTACAGCTACTTCAATGATAGAGAATAGACTAAGATAAATAGCATAACTAGGCTGCTATGAGAAATCTGCTTGACTTTCCATATGCCTTACTAATAAAACTAGGCTGGGGGAAGTTAACCAAGGTTTTTGCTGACAGGGTTCCCAGAGCCCGTGTGCTTCTCTCTTTCCGTCTAGGGCTCAAGCACTGAGTATTGTCATGTCAAATATTTTAGCCTTAACTCATTTTACAGTCATATTTTGACATAAATTTTCAGTTCCAAAAAATCTCCATTTAAATTAGTTACTAATGGGACCAGGTAGAAATAGCTTTTGATTAAACAGGCATGTTCTTCATATTTCTTATGGCCAGCTGCCTATAGCTAGTTTCTTTGCCAATAATAATTCCACCACAGAGAAGAACTTGGCCCTTCAAAGACTTGCTCAGTGACTGAGTAACTTAACCAGCACTTAACCAGCTTCAACAAAGGCTGACCAGGTTTTGCCTTTTTGACAGAGGAGGTCACATGGCTATTTTCAGTTCTAGGGCATGCTGAAATCACTGGGTGAAGGCTTACATTAATGTTCAGAGCAGCAAGGCTGAGGAGCAAGGTTTACTGAACAAGTCCTGAAAGTTTGGAAAGGCTGGGGTGAATGCCGTGGTGAAGGTCTTGCTTTGCAGAGAGGTATGGTGCTCTACAAGCACACACAGAACACGTCACTGGCAGCAGCAAGTGAGGATTCCCAGGATAATACCCTACTGAACATCACTATGGCAAAGCCCCTGCCTGCCTCGGGCAGGCTGCACATGTGGACATCTGCAGAAATGCAGAGTTGCTCTGCACTGCACGGCAGATTGGCAGCAGAGCTCAGAGCATAACGTGGTTTTCTGATTCCCAGCCCAGCTGCTTAGTCATCACTCTGACTTTAATCAACTTCAAAGTACAATGGTGAACAAAATTCAAAAATAAGTCCCACTCCCTGCTGCAATTTCTGCCAAAATTACCTTCTGCCACAATTTAACCAGTTGTGTAAGTGTGGCAAAAAGCCTTTGGAGAAGACAGTGCAAACTCTGCAGTAAGAGGAGGGAATGACTGCTGAAAAAGCCCTCTTACTTATTTGTGTGGGTGTGGGTAGCATCTACTAACCAGAGACCAGACTGGGAGCAAATAAATACACTTTAGATCATCACCTTAAACTTATGCATGAGAACAACTGAGCTCAGCTGAAGGGGAAGGAGATCTCAGACAACACAGCAGGTGTCTTGACTACCCTCCATTTGCCACTAGCAGGGTTCCAACACTGGCTTTGACTGCTCTTCTTGTCTACTGCTCTCCTGGGCTCCCTTTAGAACTAGCAATATTAATTACTAGTGTAGCCACCTGACGGATATTTCCTTGCTGAATTTCATCTACAGGAAATTTTTCTGGTTAAGATGAATGGTTTCTCAAGAGCTATATTCTGTACTGAGCACTTCTTAAATACAAAAAGCTGTACACTTATCATGCACTGCCTAGGTAAAACCTGCAAAAGAAAATCAATCTTGGAAATGGAAATAAAAATATCTCCAGTGATTTAGAAAGTCTTGCCCGTCACTGTTATTTCTACAGCTTACATATTATCTTGCATATTATCCTACATATTCCAACAGAGCAAATAAAATAAGCACACTGATTTTTAAATATATTTATTGAAGCAGTCTAACATCCTTGAACTGGTGTGACTGAAGCTCAACAAATCTTTCCCCTCCCCCCACGTCTTCATTCTCCATTGAGGTAAATTATAGAGAAGCTCACCCAGAGCAGTGCACGTGTGTGTGTTGAAGAGTCTGTGCTGGGTAGGAGTCAGCTGTGATTGATCCCATCACCCAAAAGCTGGTGAGTGACACAATCACTGGCAGAGGGGCTGTTACAAAAATGAGGCTGAGATATTAATTAGGTCAGTAACAGTTTAGACTTAATTTTGTTTCAAATGGCTGGCATTATATTAGGTGCGAATCAGATCTGTGTGTAATGAGGCTAAGGCTCTGGTGACAGGATTTAGTAAATCCTGTCCATTTATGTTACATCAAATATCTCTTCTCATATAAAATTATGGACACATTATCCAGCCAGCTACTGCTTTTTAATAGGTAATCATGTGAGCAAAACTTGACTATCCAAATATTTATGTAAAGAAAATACCACTAGTCAGATATGCATGACTGAAATAAATGGAAATTTAAATGAAGACATGTTTTTCCAGACTAATATTTATGAAAGCAAGGTATGCAAGACTTTAATGCTAAAGTAACATATCTATGCTTCTGCTTTGGGAAAGTATGATAGTAGGAAAATATGGGCATCTCAAGTCTGTGACACAGGGTGCTCTTTAATTTTCTGTTAATTATAAATTACTTAAAGATACAGGGGAGTATGCAATTTGTAACACCAAAACAATGTCAAAGCCTCTTGATAAGTTTGGATCAAAAATTTTCCCCTGTGCAGAAATGCTTCTCCCCTCGCCCTCCAACTTTGCTCCATTTATGTCTCTGAGATCTCCCAAAAGCTTTGCTCTGAAGTATCTTGTTTGAGAAATGTCTAATACTATTCAGTATATACTTTGTACCTTTGAAAATATTACATGAAAAAGATTAACCCATACCCAAACAGAGCACATTTTAATACCCTTCTTTATGGCTTCAGCCATAGCAGCTGTGTGTGGGACAGCTGCTACAGAACATGGCTTGTCCAAGCTCCCACCAGGAGTCTCTGAAAAAAGCAGTGAGCCAAGCTAGTCATCCCAGACCAACAACTTTTACAGAGAAAAGACATCTAAAACCTGAGACTTCAGTAATGAAACGTCCTTGCAGAGGACTTACACTTGAAAGTGGAAAGCAAGAGAGAGCAGTGTCCACTGATTGTAACCTTTTTTCTCAGTTTATTCTTTGAGAAAGGCAAGTTCTGCAGGGCTGGTTCTCTTGGCTCTGAATTTCATGCAGATGTCTCCACATAAGATTCAGAGCAGTTTTAATATGCAAATGCACATGAGCTTCCAGAAGCTTAGACGAAGATATTACAAAGCCCAATCATGGTATTGCTGCTAGGTTTTCAGTCCCCAGATTATAACATTTTTATCTGAGAATGTGCTTAAATGGATAATGCTCAGTATATGAATTTATGAGTATTTGTTTTTCAGGTCTGTTCCATACCAATTCTGCACTGTCATGAGTTACACACCAAAGAAGAACAATAGGACTACACTTTTCTTTGCAGTATCTGCATTATTCTGACTACATATCAAAATAAATGAACAATGGGCATAGTTGTAACACAAACACAAGACTTTCTTGTAGTAGTCAATCAGGTATGGAAACTCAATGGTAACTGAATACCCAGCATTTTTGTACACTTCAGACCTAGCTGAAATGTTGTATGTATTTCATTGCTATGGACTTAGATGTGAACTTCACCAGAGTTTAAGGAATATTTGTACCCAAACATGTGATCTAGGCACATTTGTAGCTAACAGCATTATTAAAAATTAATCTTTATAAATACATAATCATATTTGTGTCAGGGCAACTTAAGTGGTTTCTGATCTTCTGCTGTTCTTCATAAAATGCTGCAATATGTTTGTCCTTTTCTCAAACAACCTTACTGCTGGTGGTGTGGATAACTATTGACAAGTATTAAAATAATACAGTTAACAGGCAAGAGTTATGAAGTGTGTGCATATGCAGATGAGTAGAGAGAAAGAGGTGGAGAGAACCATGTTCTGTAGGTAAGAAGTGTTGCATTTTTTGCTTTTAAAGAACGGTGGCTTTTGTCTTTCCAGTGCCAGTCTGTTCTGTTACTCAGTGGTTATTTTGCCTGTCCTGATGCAAGTACTCTATATATCTCCCAAGCTGAAGAAGAAGCACAGACTTTATTGAGTACTTTTCTAATTTAAGTAGAAAATCACAATTATTTTGCCAAATCCTTTAATTAGCAGATTGTATTACAGCCATTGTCAGTCAGATACTGCTCTCAGTACACCAGAGCAATCCCTTTATCCTCAAGCGGGTCATGGAGATGTAATCAATGACAGTATTTCTTCTTTACACTCCTTTAATTAAGTAGAACAGAGTGGGAAAACCATGTGACAACTATAAGACCACCATTAAAATGTTTGAAACCCTGAAACTGTTTTGCTAGCATTGTGATAAAATCAACTCAGAAAAAGCATTATGGATTTTCTGATGGAGCATCCAATTTGCCTATTCTCATTTCACATACATTTTTCTGAAGTTTGGGTACACCTGGAACGTGGCTTTGATGAGAACTGTCATACGTAAAGCTCTCCAAGAATCTCAAAAGCACTTCATTAACACCAAAGTGATCTAATTAACTATATTAACTATATCTACATTATATACCTCTAAAACGGATGCCACAAAACCACACCTACGGTATATTTTTAAAGACCAGCTATTCTCAAACAGGAAGGCAATCCAAATATTAATATTGCCAAAGGGCTGTTAGCTCCTTAAATCCTACTGTTGTGCTCACTGAGGCAAAAGCAGACTGTTATTTTATTCCCCCACCTTGGAATCACCAGGAACAGGTCAAGATAGCCATACCTTCACTACCAACAGAATTTCTTCAAACTGGCCCAAGGCTGTAAGCAGCACACAGTATCCAGCAGAAGTGGGATAGGTAAACACACACACATCAACAAGACATCTGAGGTGCACTAAAAAAGTTTTATCAGGATTTACATTTCCCAGGAATTCACTATTTAAGAGTTTCTTTACTCCGTCTGTAAAAAAGATTGTTGCCTGACTGCTTTTTTATATTGACTCTTCTCAAAGAATTTACTCCATTTCCACCATGCTGCTCCATGTTTTGTAGCCTCCCTGAGCTTAATGTCCCGTGTGCAAGTCTGACAGGCTATTCTGTCAGATCCAGTCTGTGCAGTTTCACCTGGCTGAATGTTCCCACCAAGGTCTGAAGTCGTCCACAACCCAATTAATTTGCACTGCCCTGGCACTTCACTCAGTAATGCTCAAGAATGCCCAAGAGTGTCCTGAGCACTGCAGTGTTCACTGTGGTGTGAAGCAACATCCAGGCACACAAAACACTGGGAACTGGGGTGAAAATTTTCACTCCTCCTAAGCTTCCTGGCCACTAAGCTTTTCAGTTGCAACTAAATCCAGTAGGATTTGTTCATCTGGAACTCCTGATGGGCTTTGACAATCCTAGAGAGGAGGAAAGAGCATATGCCTGTGCACACTGCTGAAGGAAACATGGTATCCCTCCTGAATCTCACACTGAAATAAGTGGAGATGGAAAAATTAGGCACCTTCTTATTCAGGTCCAGACACTACACACTCTACATCTTACTGGTATTATCACAACTATATCACTGAAAACCCTGCAAATCTAGTAAAATATTTTACTTTTAGAGACTTCTTACCATCTGTATTTTTGGGGAGTATTGATCACGTAAGAAAAAAGAGCCTAAATTATTCATGTCTCATTTCAAAGCTAGAAGAAGCTGAAAACAGAAACCTACTATTTTTATGTGTTCCACTGCTTTTCCTTCTGCTCAGGGTCATCTAATCCATAAATTCAATTCAAAAGAAACATAAAATATGCATATGTTTACATAAAGGCTAAAAATGTTATACAAATGGCAAGAATGGGAATGGCTGTTAAATTATATAGCAAAAGTAACAAATTAAAATAAAACATGAACAGTAAGAACTAGAACATACACTACTTTATGCCTCTCCAACTCATTCCAGCTTACTGAGTTAGGCAATATCTTTTATTTATATATCTCTATAGATCTATATATATTGCCCTTGAATAAGCTGGTCTGGAAGGTTCACTCCCTAAATTGAGTCATTACATGTTTCTTAATACACTTAATCTCACAGAATGGCTGCTCACATCAATCCACACCTAGCACATGCTGCGAAAACGTAACTTATGAGCCACATCTCTTCAGTATCTGGATTTTGACTAGGTTTTTAAGACTAGCAAGAGGAAAGTAAGAATGAATGCATGCGAGCATGTGTAAATGTGCAATAATCACCGCTACCCATGCTTTTTGTCTTCCTGCCATCTAGATTCAGCCTCTACTTTGTTCCTCAGATATCATATTGTCTGCCTCATACTTTTTATCTTCAAGCACTGAGCAGAAGTTTACTTCAAATTAGGAATCAGCTTGATAATTAAAAGACCTGTACCTACACAGAATAAAATGGACTGGTAGAACAATGCACTTTAGGGCAAAATTTATGCTTTTTTTTACAATGCCAGTGTTACCTAACCTGATGGATTTAATAGGAAATACTGAGACGTAACTGCAAGCAAACTTTGACCTGAAATATCTGAAACAGAGCTGTAAAGAAAAGCACAACTTGGTCTTATGTAAGCAAAAGTCAATTGTTATTTGCTGCTTTGTGTTATCCAAGTGCCATTGGTGGTAACTATTAAATAAAATTGGGAAAGATCACAGTCCAAAATAAAACGAAGCGAAATCTTAGCCTAGCACTGATCTGTGGCTAGTATGACTTTAAGGCAATCTCTGCTTTGTTTATCCTCTCCTTGCCTGCCCACTGGGCTGCAGGACAGAAGACAAGCTGAGAAAATGCTGTGAGCCAAGGAGCTGGCCTAGATGCCTGCCTGAGATACTTAAAGGCAAGCTTAGCTTTGGACGAGGCCCTGCTGGTTGTCCCTTGCAGTTTCTCTGTGGGAGTTATTGTCTGGGCAGATCCAGGACTTCCGCAGGCATTTTACCTGATGTAAAAGGGCTGAAATGGGAGCGATGAGCCACCACACCTCTTGTGCATGCTCTGTGCCTATCATGGGTAAGGTCTTCTGCTCTCAGTTCCTGCAGTGACCACGATACTGTCAACATCTGTTCGGGACACGTGTGGCAGGAAGAACTGGAGCCACAACTTATATTGTATTGAGGAAGCTGCCATCTCATTTAAGGATTCTCCCATGATATGCAGCATGGAAAAACGAAACAAAATTCTCCAGAGGTGCACTCTGAGCAATCTCAAAGCAGACATTATTAAAAGGATAGAAAACAGCTCAAGTTTTAGTAAAATGCAGCGACCCACTGGCTGCATAGGATATCCTGTGGCAGAAATATGATTGCAGGCAGTTGGCAAGAAGAGACAGGTCAGTGTGCTCATGTTGGCTCAGGGCTGATTCAAATTTTTTAAAATTTCCTAGCCTAATAGTGAGTGAAATTTAATTAAAGTGGTGTTTGAATTTAAGCATTTCCCCATAATATCAGCTACTCACTCAGTACAACACTGCTCTTGTCACAGACATAGTGATTGAGGTTTACACAGCACTTGCTGCTTCTCCACAGAGGGCTGATTGGTCCCATGATGATCATGCTCCTCCTGATTTCCAGCTGTTACATTTCAATAAGAGACAGCTAAAACTGCCTCAGTGGTTTCCTCATATTACTTTTCCACATAGGCAGTTGGTTCAACTACCACGGGGATGCCAAGGAGTCAGGAACAGGATGAGAAGGTGGCTTTTGTGAGTCTCTTCCTACATAGAGGTAGTCCCACTTCAAAAGGCTTTGGAGAACATTCTCATGAGCAACTGAAAATGCCTAAAGGTCTCCTGGAGACTAATGGGATCAGTGCATTTACATTATTCAAGCAAAATGAAACAGGAGAAATTAAGTAAACAATGAGCCAGAAATCAGCATTTTGTAAACAACCTCCTATTTGTTATTCATCAACATAATTTTGTTCCAGTTATTTCCTCTAATAAATGTGCGTGCATTTTTTGTGCTACTCTTTCCTTGAGAGCATTACTTAAAATAGTGTTCTCACTATTTGGAGTGCCTTAGATACACAGCAGAAAGGCTCCTGCAGAAAGCCTTCACTACATTTTTACAAGACAGGGTCAGGCTTGTTGTCACTGAAGGTGGTGAGATTTTACAACCAAATTTAACAGACAAAAGGGTGCCCTATATCATCTGCTGCAGGCAGGCAATGTAGTGAGCTTGAACATGTGTATAGATTCCAGGTGAAAAAAGTAGGACATAAGCATATATACATAAAAGTTTTACAGAAATAGCAGGTGTTAGATGAATAGATAGACTCTGCCCTACTAGCTGCAAACCAACTATAATATAGATCTAGGGCTCCTGAATATTAGCCTTTTTTTATCCAGCTTTTCTGCAGCACAAGGGCCATCATTAGACCAGCAACAGAAGTACTTTGCTTAGCCCATACCTTGCCACATATGCTTGAAAAAGATATTGCTTTGCTCATCTTAACCTACAGGGAGTTTCAGACCAAGGACACACAACAATTTATTCACAATATGCATACTGGTATCATGTTTGCTCTGACACTGGCTAAGACAGAGCTCTGCTCTTCTGGAGATACTGCTGGGTTTATTAGATAATGCAATCCTCAAAGCCCCTCTTCTGTTTCTCTCATTTATCTGTGCAGTGAACTATGATTTGGCCTATTTTCAATTAGCACAGAAGGGAAGCGTCTCAGCTCTCTTCCCCTGTGGCTTTTCTATCCTGTGTATTTGCAATGTTTGCTTTTGTAGCCTTTCCTTTTAGGGATGCAGGAAAGAAAACAGACCAATATAATTCATATTGCAGCATTGGGCAACGAGGTTGCTCCAATATACACGGTATTTCCTGGATGAAGTGATGTTGCCAAGACAACAGATATCATAGGTAAAAGCCATTCTTCCTCAGGGCACATAATTCCACAGATAAATTCTGAAGACCCTGGTCAAATACAAGTTCTTTCTCTCAGTGGTCAGTTTGCTGATAAGGACACTAGGAGAAAGATGTCATGACTATGCTGAAGAACTCACAGCCAGCTCAATTCAATAAATGAACCAGTGCCAGAAGACAAATAAATTGTAAAACAGTTATGTCTTTGCTGGCAACAGGGGCTCCAGGCCTCTGGAGGCCAATGTTCAGGTGTCAGCACATGGGATTGCCAATGGGATGCTGTTAATGGTTCCTGACTGATGGGAGGCAGTGGCCAGGGGCTGGCTCGTGACCTTCTACAAGAGCAGCTCAGGTAACTTCTTCTCAACAGATAAAACAATACTAAAAATAATGCCCTGGCTAAAATGTGAATTAGCATTAATTTTGTTAATTCAGTGGCACCAATTCAAGCCTCAGCTGCCTGCATTCAGAAGGTGTAACAGTATGAATGACACAGCTGAGGCTTGGCTTGATCTAAGCACAGTCACTCAAATGAGGGCAGATGAGTTAAGCCAGTCCCACAATCCTTGAAGTGAAATCAGAAAATGGACTAATCTGCTAGACTAACAAATGGGGGGATTTTGATTGGTTTTGTCAGCTTCTTGCGGTGCATTTTAGCCTGCAGGAATGTTGTCTGCACATTAATGCCAGAAATACCACAGTGTCACTGGCCTCTCATTTCAGCACAATGCCTTTGCAGATTCAGATGCAGAAAACCAACATCAATATTTAGAGGTAGCCATTCCACACTGGAAGTTTTCTGGGGCATAAACATCACATCTAAATAAAAGATAGTGCATGGACTCGGGTTACTAGAAGGGATGAGTACATTTGCTAGAGCTCCTTCATTGCTGCTGCCAGCATGAGAGTTCTGTGTTATGGAGATCAACAATGGATGCCTGGCTGACTGTGTGGTCGGTTCAGATCCATCACTAATTAAGAGCAGCTGTCACTGATTTCATTATTTTAATTTATAAACCAATACACACAGATTTTCTGTAATAATCTTCCCATGACAGTTCTGCACTTGTCTGCCTGCAGAGTAACCTCCTGATGTCCCTCAGGAATCTGATTGAAACCCTGCAAAGGTCTGCGGAGTGCCCTTTGCACCCTGGCTCTTTTCAAAGCATGAGGACACACAAGGATTCTCCACTGATCACAAAATCCCAAATCATTTCCATAAATAATTTCTCAAAAGCTTCTTATTCTGATGCTTATCTTCCTTACAGAAGTACATTTGATGAGAGATATTGCAGATATTTTGAAGTTAATACTGAGGTTGTAAAAGGATGCTGTATGTTCTGCCACTCTTCTAAACTCATTGGCCAGCCTAAAACAAGAAGAGCCAAAGTATACTTTCCTATAGCAGCCAGCCAATGTCTTGTTTTCTCCCATCCCTTCCTGCATATTTTTATCAGCAGCAGTGGCTTCCTTGTATTTATATGCCTCCACTGGTAATTCCACTATCTCCTTCCAACTTTGGTAAACTTTGGTCAGGACAAAAGATCATAAATTTGTAATGTTTCTAAAGTTCTGGAAGGCTGGTTAGGGAAGCTTGATCCAAATTGCCATTCTGAGGCTTGTGATCAGACAGCAAAAGATTCAGGAAGGAGCAACCCATACAAAATTATGTTTCAAAAGTTCTATTCCTCATGGAATTAGAGTTGTTTTTTTCCTCAAGTATAAAATAGAATCCTTCAGATTGAGGATTGAGATGCTGTACGAGAAGCCACTAGCTGGTGAGAAAAACACCACCACTCAGGTATGCGAACTGTAGCCCAAATGCCATGTAATAATTCACTAACAGTCAACTACATCTTTTTTTTTTAACTGATGTTTTACCTACCTGTAGCATATTTTCTTATTAGATAGGAAACTGGGAGGAATGCTACTATGACTACTTAATACAGACTTGATCCTATGTCCACAAAACCCAGAGAGAACCAAATGATCATTTTTATGGAGCTTTTGATCAGGTCCATAAAGCACACAGGCTATTAGATGTACATGTACAGTTTTGAAAATGTAAGTGCCAGTACAGAAGTGGCAGTATTGATTGTTGATGATAGTGATAGAAATTCATGGGCTTCAAATGGTCTTGAGGGAGAACTTAACTATAAAAGCTTGCAAGGGTGTTTTCTAGATATATGTGCACACCCTGGAAACATTCTGCCTGCAGATATTGTTCATTACTGCAAAGATCTGAGCACCCACCAAGTCCCACAGTCTTCTTTTGGGAACAGAACACCTCAGAAAGGTGATTGTGCAGCTGGCAGAAGCCTTCCTGGCCAGTCTGTATGAGTAAAGGCTTTTGGTATTCAGCAACTGCCTGCCAGGCACCCTGTGCTCAGTGAGGACAGGGGCAGAATTCATCAGCTTCAGCAGGAAGAAAATCAAACTCATTGCCAACCATTTTCAGCACGAATATATGTCACTGCCTTCAGGTAGAAGCATATCTGAACCTTCTTTGGTCCTTCCTCAGAGTACTGCTTATCTGTGCACATTCAGCTGTCAGCCCCACACTACTTTTAACTATGGAATTAATGAAGAGCACATGGAGACCAAGAGCTTCCTGCAAAACACAGAGAGGTGAGCAATTGGTGTTTTCAGATTCAAGTGGTAGCTAGTGGCAGTCAAAATCCCTATAACTTTTCTTTTAGAATAGGCAAACAATGCTGTTGGTGAAGTTTAAAAAGTATGATTCACCACTGCAAAAGGATGATTTTACTGCCTGTTTTGATAAAAGAATTGTTTAGGATTGCCAGATTAACTTGAAGAGATGCAAATGGAACTCTGGGGATAAAAAAGACCAATAGTGTTAATTACCAAATTAAAACCTTTTAAAGAGGAACTAAGATCTGTCCTTCAAAAATGCACATACACATACTCATCTGCAAAATAAGAGACTGGGAAACTCCATTTTCCAACCTAGAAACATATACCTGCTACTCCAGCAAGAACAAAAGGAATAGTGAGTCACGTTCAGCATCATGGATCTATTCTACCACTACTTCTATCTAAAAGTGTGGAATATCCCGTAGACAATAAGCAATTCAGATGCAGTTAACAGCAGATAGTATTATGTCTTCAGTCTACACAAATAAATAGTAACCAAAATAAGACTTATTTTTAACTACTTTATACAGACATCATACTGTGGAACTGAAACATTCATCTGAAAGTCTATCAATAAAGCAAATTTTAATATTCAGAAAATCTGTGTGTTTCTCCAAATAGGGAATTTAACTTCTAAAAGGAATGAGTAGTTTTCCCCCATGTTTTTGGTTTCCAAGATTTTCTTTTACATTTTAGAAATCCTTTTTATTACTGTAATTCCAAAGTCTCTCTGAATTACTTGACTTTGTGTGCTGCAGAGCTGAAGAAACCCTACAAATGGAGATTGACAAAAAAAAAAAAAAAGTCCTGGTCAAATTGCAGTCAAGTCCTGCAGTACTTAAAGAGTCCAATATCTACAGGTGTTGTTTGCAACAAGACTGGGATTGGTTAGCAGCAGAATTTGGAAGAGAACACAACAGCTTTCTCACTTCATCAAATGTTCTAATCACCACCTTGGACTTCCTTTGCCCAGTCCCTCAGGTAGTCCAAGTAGCCAGGTGCAGCTTTCACCAAACAGAGCCTCTAGAACCCATCTCTTGTGACACCTCAGGTTGTCTGGTCTACTCTTTCCTGCACATTAGCTCCTGTGTTGACTTACATGGGTGCTCAAGAAGAGCAATCTGAATTGGAGATTCAAGGAGGTTCACCAATGCCACATTAAACACTTCTGTGGATACTTCAATTCAGAACTAAATTTGCCTTAATGAATGAAAATAAAACTAATGAGTTTATGAACTGCATAAACATCCACCCAAGGGTTTATGATGTTATAACTAATGTCTTTCATATTTATGGTTTAAATAATTCAAGTTACACTGTATAAACAAACCCTAGAATAAGCGAGACTTAGACCAAGGTTTCTATGAAACTGTCCTTCATCAAGCTATCTTTGATTTCCAATTTGTAATCTGTATTTTCCCAATAAACCTCTGTATATAGGACAATTCAGTCTCTCTTTCTAGCAACTATTTATTATTCCTCAACATACTAGCTCCAGCATCCCTGGAAAGAGCTCGTGAAGTTAATGGTTTCATCTGGGTGATTGCCATCCATGTTTCAGATCCCCAGGGACCTGGAATTCTCATCTTTGCTGCCAATACCCTATACATTTAACTGTATGTGCCTTTTTAATGCAGCTCACGGACATGGAAATAAAGGGCAACTACCATGATTAAAAAGTCCCATCAGATTAGACCCACTGGGCTGCATGCTCACATGACCATACCAACCCGTTTCCCTATCACAACACAGGTCACATGTCACAGCAGGACTCGCTCGAGGTACTGCCATGCTGGCCTCAGGGATTCCTGCTTCATTTCCCCCCTGCGGGAAATACCTAGCGAGAGCAAAACAGTTTTCTAGAAATAAAACTTCCTCAACAGCACTTCTCAGTGGAAGCATGATTGTGAAGACAAATTTCCTCATGGCTTCATGTCACTGTGAAATGTTGTGATTTTCTTTTGTGCCTTTATAAAGACCATGAAAAGCCAAAGAACAAAAGCCAGCGGTCTGAGAAATACTAATTAATATCCATGCTTCACATGCAATCTAAAAATAAAAGGCAGCTTCAACACATTTTGTTGTTAAATGAAATCATTGTAAAATAACCTGTAAGGACACAGTCTGATAAAGACCCTCCATTCATGAGTGATGGCAACAGAAGCTGAGGATATACAACAACTTTTTACACAAGAATAAGCTTATTCCAACCACACATTCACTCTGCCCAGAGCCAGATATTCCATTATTGCTGATTTGTTGCTAAAACACTTAAAACATTTCCAGTGGACGTTGTTCTCTAATCAATATGCCATGAAAAAGCTTATGCTATGAACAGCATCTATTTTCAATCATCACAACTTGTACTTTTTCTAATGAATTAATTGTATTATATGATTTTAACGTGAATGCACTGTTGCAGAATTATGTCGCAGCATTACAGTTTGGGTGGCCTCATAATCTTCACACAGCAGCTGGAAATGTAATTAGCATAAAAACCAAACAGCCTCATCAAACATCTCTTTCCTGTAAGAAGGGACACATTTAGAGGCCTCGTTTCACACGTTCCATTACAGCTGGCACGGGGGTATAGCAATCCCTAAACACATTTTTCAGCCCAGCTAAGCAAAGCCCACTTCTTAAACCCTGGAAATGTTCTGCAGCAGATCTCAGGAAGACACAGTGATACTGCTCTGTAGTGGAATACATGCTCCCCAGGGAGTGATTGTTTCCTCCATTTTTGAACTAAGAGCTTCCAGTTGGCAATTCAAGTATAAAAATAGACAATGGCTTTCGCTGCCTTCCTTGTACAAATGAGATCTGCAACTTCCGAATGCATTTCCATTCTTTTAATCTCCTTAAAATGACAAATCTGAAAATGCTGACAATTTAAAATACCAGCAATAGAGAGGCAAACATCAGCCATCCCTTGCTATTAAGTTTCTTCTGCCACCCTAAGCTCTGGACTGTTTATCTAATTGTGAGGCTGAAAATGACCACTGGCTTTAAAAATCTCTGTGAATCTTTGGTGCCACAGCAGTACACAGATACACAAGATAGTTTTGCTCCCTCTATAGAATGGCAAAAGACGAAATTTTTAAAAAGTTGTCTACAGTTTTGCATGAATTCTGGTAATTTTTCTGGCCAATTTCTCAAAAGACATTAAGAAAATGTCAGTGCATACAAAGATAAGTTATATGCAATCCTAAATTGTTTTTTCACTTTCAAAATTCAGAATACATTAAGTGTGCAGTTTTGGATCAATGGGAAAAATAGAACTGTGTATGGATTTTAATTTTTATTCAGTCCTTGAATGCAAGCAATGTAATACTTCAGCAGACCTAAGATACAAATGTTTTCCTGTCTACCAGGCCATTTTATATTTGAAATTCAGGCTTTTAACTATACTAAATAATATCTAGTTCAAATTTCAGACAGAAATGTATATTTGCATAAAACTCTTCTAAGATTAAACTAGCAAACACTGAAATATAATGATCTTATTTTTTTTTTTCTTCATGTAAAAATATTTGCTTCATTCACTGTGCATTCAGGAACAGCCCAAGTTCCTGAAAAATGCTGCTTTTCTTCAGACAGTGACAGCTTGTGCTTCCCTCAAATGATCACAATACAGTGAACATAGCAGCCCTGTCTAACTCTGAAAAGTGGTTGTACTGCTGGTTTTTAATAAAACCAGAGCTCTTTTTTTGCAAGTTTGGACTTAGTTTTACAAAAGTGCCATTCTTCTCTCTTCTCCCAAAATCTTGGAAACAATTAGTGATTTTTAGCAATGCCTTAATGCGGAATGAACTGCTCCAGCACAGCAAAAATACCTGTCTTGGACCAGCATCTGTATCACCTGCTCACTGTTTCACTTCAAAGGGGCCCCTGGGGGTTTTACACAGAAGTATTAACAGGCTTTGTCATGGAGGAGAACAGGAAGGACTGTGAGGTATTTCAGGCTTTAGGGTGGCTTCAGACCCAGCTAGCCTGGAGGGGACACCCTGCTCTCTCTCTGAGCTCTGATTCAGAATTCAGAATTATATTTCCAAGTCATCAGAATATGAGTGTCAGGGAAGAAAAAAACATAATTACTTCTGTTCTCCAAATCTAAACCTAGAGACAGTCTGGCTTGAAAGTATAAGCAGAATTGTAACTGAAATATTAATACCTTTCACATGGGATCACAGCAGGTATTAAATAAAATTCAGAAGAACAGAATGGGACCGTAAAGTGCTTTAAAACAGTTATCCTTGTTAGACAATAATCCAAACAAAACCACTCTTTTCAATGAAAATAGAACCTCTGCAGATAGATGTCAGTAACCTGGCACTTGGGAAAACCACACCAAGTCTCTCACCCCAGAGACCATCTCCCCAGAAGTATGGGCAGGGGTGAGGCAGGCATGTCTGCAGTCTGTGCTTCTCCTTCATTTCCCCAGGCAAAGGTCTCACCTAAATTGCATGACCAGTTTAATACCCTAAGGGTTTTACATGAAAAAACGCAAGAGGCAATTACTGGCAAAGCAGAAGGTTTAGGAGAAGCACTGGCAACATATAATTGAATGTCTCCCAACTGGAATATTCTGGAAAGAAAGGTTTAAAATATTTACCTGTTGTAGTTAGAAATAATCAGCAGTAGGAATCAAATTATCTGGGTATGGTTTATGAATAACAGTTTCTTTAATTGAACAGCTTTACCACATTTTGTTTTCTTCTTGTTATTTATCAGAAACACTGAAAAATCCTTGCCCGTAAGTGTTGCCAATTTTAGCAATCCCCTCTGCTGACTGGGAGACTTAACTTACATAAACACACTGACATATGATTTTTTAATAGAGCATCTTTTAAAAAAATTCTGGTTAGAAAAACCAAAGCACCAAGGATTAACAAGTGGAAAAAAAAAAGATTCAGGCACAAAATTAATATCTGTTTTAAAGTAGATTTTGGGAGTGAGGCAGTTAAGGGTTGGATGAGTCAACTTTGTTGTGGCTCACTTAAGTATCTTTAAATGGCTTGAGTGAGAGTGAAAGCACATGGAAGAGCATGTTATGCCCTCCCCAAAAAGTAAACTGAAAAAATCCACATGCTCCCTTTTGTGACATTGTCTACACTATTTGGCTTAAATCTTTAGATCCAGGGTGCAGACCTCATCTATTCCTATTTAACAGAGTAACTGCTAGCAAGAGAAGATTGTCATCCTCTTTTTTTAAGGGCCTTAAGGCTTAAAAGAGTCTTAGGCCCTTAGGCAGCAGTTCAATCCACAAACTTGCCCTGAATGTCCTTTTTCCCCAAGCCAGCTGATGATGCTTGCCTGACAATGGTTGCCTTTTGGCTCCTCTGATATTCTGGTCTACTTCAACCCAATCTTTATCCTTTCCAACTCCCTAGTCCTACACCTTGAGACAGGTTCTTGAACACCAATCTCTACAATTTTACCCAAGCCAATGAAGCCTTAAATGAAACAGGAGCAGATCTCCCCTATTCTCAGGAGGGTACCCCAAGCATGAGACTAGAAAGTCACAGCCGTGTCTTCCTGTGGCCACAGAACAGGACGTGGCTCACTAGCTCACCCATGGGTTTTGGGATGGGAACTGTGGCACCAGAGGACTGATACGTGATCACTGCCCTGTGGAGGAGGATTGTAAGTATTTCTAGGAAGGGAAACTGGAACACGAATAAAAGGAGGTTTCAACGTACCTAGGAGGAAAGGCTGAGTTCAAAAGATTTCCTTTTCTCTCTTTAGCATTACTGGTTGTCTCAGACAACTTGGCAACAGAGCTGCTGAGGAGCTTTCTTCTCACACAGGTCTTTCTCTGCCTGTTGTACAGGCTACCAGTGGACCTAACCCAAACACTGCTAAATCCTTTGCTCTCCTACTTATAGCTGAGCTTTCTTTACACCCCTTAATTTCTCACCATTTCCTGCTTTTCTCTTGTCATTCCAACTAGTGTCCTTCAAGCACAAGTTACATGCTTCCTTCTCCCTTTTGCCTGAGCGCTGCAATTCAGGAAGCAAGGATGGCAGAAGACAGACGCACCAATTCTTTAAAATGAAGGTCACCAGAAATGAGAAATGACAAGAAAACAAGACACTTTTCTCTACTCAAACTCCTCCAAGCAGCTGAAACATCTTTTTTCTGAAAGGTTGCAAACAGTTGGCTTTTGATGAAAGTAGTGATAAAAAACATTCAATAATATTTCAAGTAGGTGCAGAATCTATTTCCCCTCAAGCTTCTTTATTTCAGAAGCAGTTCCTTCTCCAAAACATCTCCAGGAAATGACATTTCAGCATGTGTACAGCACTGCAATAAAACAGTGACACACCCAGAAACATTCTTCAAGTTCACATCAAGGTGAGCAGAAGAAGATCAAGGTGTTAAAAAAAATGACAAAGGTCTAGCAAAGGAGACAGTCAGCTTGCTCTCTTGCTATCTGCTTTACTGATTCCCAGAGAGCCCCTTGTGTCTTTTAAAACCTTGACCAGTCTTCTAGAGCCATTCCAACTGCATCCAGCCAAGGGAATGTGCTTGGGAATAGAAAATTCTCTTCCTGGCTGCTTCTGCTGTGAGACTGCTCTTTGTCAGCTGTAAGAAACCATCCTCTGAACAGACAGAATCTTGCCATTTAGAAGTTTGCCTGTCCTCCCAGCTTTATAATACCTCACATTTTGTTGAGGGTGCCTCAGCTCTGTATGGAAATAAAGGTTTCCATACTTCATATAAAAATCTTAGCTAAAAACCATACAGCATACCTTTGACTGTAGTATGAATAACAGTGTGGCAGAGTTTGGTTTCTTTGTCTAACTCCCTGTACATGGAACTTCAGTGTGTAGAGAGTTTATGTTGTACTGTGGGAGTCTCATCACCCATCAAGGAACTTTCAATAGGATGTTCTGTGATAAAATGATTTGCAGACCTGACACTGAAAACCACTTTGTGCTGGTGGGAACTTCACTTCTGTCCAAACGGAGAATTACTGTGAGAATTAACTTGTTTCTGTTCCTGCTGGTACACTGGTGTCCCCCACAGAGTGTAATCTCCCTGTTTTTCTGAGATTATGGCTAGCCAAAGCCCATCTTTCATTCACAGTGCATATTCTTTACACCTCCTTAACACCACCTTCCAGCAGAAGAGGTCGCTCAGATCAAACCCAATGACTCATCCGGTGCTTCCCACCTGCAAACAGATCACCCTACCCCGGATCTTTTCTACCTGCTCTGGCTGCTTTACGAAATGATTACCCAATGATGATCTCACAGAGAGACCAGCTGTGAGGCAAAGGCATGAGATGTCTGCATCAAACCCACAGCTCTTACCTTTGTTACCAAGTCAGCACCAGGGAAATGTCAGACTTTGGACCCTTCTGCAATGTTGCTACAGGGATACCAAAACCAACATAACCTATAAACACATAAACTTTATGAAACATGAACATTCTTTTGACCTTCTGCTTGTCAGTGACAATACAATAACAAAGATGGAGGATGGGGGGTGACTTATGCTCAATATCACAATTTGAGTATTGATGTGCTGAGAGTAGTCACATATAATAAGCATAACATTGAGGTCCTCCATCAATCAAATTACATACTGTTTCAGCTTAGGCAATTACCAGGTGTCAGAAAATAACTTTTCCTATTACCTAAAAGTTTTTTTGCTCATTGACTGCTGAACTGTATTTTAAAACATTCATCTCTGAATAAATAAGCAGAGCTTTTAGTCTGATAAAGATATAGATACAAAATGTTAGCACTTGGAAATACCAAGAAAAAGGCAACCTTTCAACCTTATACATCAGCCTGACTCTCTCTTTCTTCCTGTTCTCTCCCAGAGAAGAATCTCCCATTAATTTCAGAGGAAATTTCATCAGATTAGGCCATGTGTTTTGACCCTTACCACTTTTGACATTAAAAATAATTGAATCCATTGTTGCAGCAAATAAGGGCCTAATAAAATACTTGTATTAGTATCTATTTTTTGATAATTACTGATGTTCTATGCAGGTGGGAAAGCTTGGGTGCATGCCTGTAGGACACTAATGGGAATGTTTTTTTTCCAAATGTCACATTTATCAGTGCAGTAGAAGAAAATAAGCCTGTATTATGAAGTTTCATGCTGGCTCTCATTATGCCATCTTACAAGCTTGTCCTTTGATTTATTATAAAGATTAAATATATTTTCTCAGTGAGATTACAGGTACTAGACAAGAGGTCATGGAAGTGCTGGCAGAAAAATGCTAGTTTTCCATGTGTCAAATATTTTGTACTACACATCCAAGGTTCAACCAAAGCTTCTTATTTGCTTGGGAGTCTTGTAGAGTACTGGTGCATTCCTGTTCCCCAGGGCTGGGGATGATGGAAACTGTGAGGTCCCAGCTCTCACACAGTCCAGAAGCAAATCTCTATCCCTGCCCTCTACAGGGTGCTCTGCAAATTTGACATCCATGTCAATTTTGCTGCAGTTAGTAGCAGGGGAGCTGACAGGAATACCAATTTTGCAGAGCAGCTGCAGGATACTGTTAAGTTACTAGAAATGAAAATTTTTCTAAAAAAAAAGGGAAAGGTTTTGAATTCAACTGAGATCAAACCCAGTACTGTGACTGACAAATGTTCCTGGAGTCCCAGCTTTTAAATTGGTTTTTTCAGGCACTGAACTCACTCTTACTAGGGGAGAAGATATGCTGGCATGTCTGGTAAAACTTCCTGTTCCTCTGAGAAGAGAAAATACATGTTTTCAGTCTGGTTTTAATCACTGCATACTTTCAAAATATTTTGGTAATGGGGCAAATCTAAGCAATACTTCTTGTAATGCCCAGAGCGGACTATGGAGCCATATTCCATCCAGCTTCAAACCAGTCAGTCTAACCACAGCAGTATGCAGCTTAGCCTCATCAGCTGGAGCTGCAGAAACCATAAAAATCGACACTAGGCAAGATTTGGCAACCCATGGTACCTCCTGAACAGCCACAGTTATTCTCCTAGTTGTAACCAAGCAAACCAGCATGCTGAAACTAGATTCAAAGCAGTTGTCACCACAGTGTCCACATGTCCCTAAGAGCTACATGGTTTTCATGGAAATCCTATTACACTACACTATGGTTATGACAAATGCAGAACATGAAAGACAAGTCTTTTGTTTTGTAGAAAGATGTCATTTTTGGTGACAATAGCTTCTCAGCTGTCAAGTCAAACAATATGATCATCACTCAGAGTGATATAGCCATCTATTCCAGTTCATTAGTTTTTGGCTAACAAATCAGAAAGCAGCCTAAACAGCACACAGTAAAGAACTCACTCAGGTACAAACCCTGAAAACACCTATTCTGCATTTAAACTCATTCAAGAATTCACACTTAGTGAAATGAGATGTCTCACCTCATTGTGGGCCACTTTCAGGAGTACAGGATTTGGGGTGCCACAGGTACACCCAAGTACTGCCTGAAACCTTCTTTCACTGTGCAATACCCAGGGCAGAAGAGGAACTGGATTGAAACTCAAGCCTCTTCTGGCACTTGAAAGAACAAGACAGTCACTGCTTTTTTTCTAGTTCTAGCGAAAACAATAAGAAATCTGGAGAAACTCCATGTTGTCTCACAGATAATCCAGGCTAAAGACTTGCACAACCAACTGTAGCAATTATTTGCCATCATGAAAGAACAAAGAAAATAAACCATCTAAATAGATCGCAGAGCTTTCACCACATGCATCAATGCCTGCATCTGAGATTCTCAGTCAAACCAATTTACATTATAAACCCATGTTTTTTCAGTTTTCCTTTTTTTTTTTTTAATAAAAAGGGGTCTTGGACTAGAAGTCCAAGAAAGCAATGGCAAAAGGAGGGGTGTGGCAGGAACTGAGATTCGGTTTTCTCAAAAAGACAAGGGACACATCATACCTGACCAATGGAATTAATAATTTCTGGTTATGCAAGGTACTGAACGCAATGTTAACTTCTTTATCCTGTATTTTTCTCACTCTTTTATTAGCACTCACAGGAGCTTAAATGTGGCTAAATTGACACTAGCATTATCTTTTCATACTGTTTTTTCTTTATTCATAATCTGCTGAATCAATATTCAAAGATTTCTTCTGGGTTAGGCTCTAGCTCTAGTAGCAGAACCTGAAAATACAACTTTGGTGAGCTGCTGCTTTAATTGTAGTGCACCCAATGTGCTGCTTTGGGTTTTTTAAAGAAAAAGTTTGTAACAAAGGTAAAGATCTTCTCTTAGAATCTGATTAATCTCTCCAAGCCAAGCTTCAAGAGTTTAAATACATATAAACAGAGGCTGTATTACAGATTTTCAGCCTTGATGAACAAAAAGTTCCAGATTAATAAACCGACCCCAATGCGGCTGTTACCTGCTGAAGTGTGCTTAAATTTTTCACTCTTCTTCTTCCTCCATTTCCATGGCTTAAAAAGTCTCCCGAGAGTGGCAAATTTGCTCCTTCTTCTGATTGGAGGCGTGTGAGTCCCAGGTACTAGAGAATCTGAACGCATTGCAGCCAGTCTTTCCACCTCTTCAGCTGTAATTTCAGCAAGATAAAGAGAAAAACACAAGGAAGGTGGGAAGTGAGATAAATGCTTTAATAAGTTATCAGAAAACCACACAGATGGCCAAAGTTTTTCATGGACACAGAGAAGAGTAACAAAGGGAAAAAGTTGTAGTCCTTCTTATTTTAATATTCTTTTCTTTTCTTTTAGTGAAATCATTAATCTACTGTAAAGAACAGTAGTAACAATAAGATTCAACAGGAATATGGGTTATTATGTCATAAAAGTTATGACTTTCAAGAAATTGTTCTACGTTGCTCTAGACAGCTGGCAGTTCAGCCATCAGCCATTCCTGGGGAAGTGTGACAGAGCCTGGGGAAGAGAAAGCTCAAAAAAAGGGATGCAATATAATTTAAAATAAATAGTACAACTTTTTTTTTTTTAATTGCAATGGAAAGAGACATTTCCTTTAACTAATCTTTATTAAGAGCAAGGACTCTGATAAATAATGACCCTTTGGTACCATTACCATGTCCATTAAAATTGCTTGGATTACAAAAAGGGGCTACATTAGGAGCTTCCTAGTGAGAGAGAGGGTGCTAAAAAATCATAGAATCATAGAATTGTTCGGGATGAAAAAGACCTCTGAGATCGGGTCCAACCATTAAACCAGCACTGCGAAGTCCACCCCTAAACCACATCCCCAAGTGCCAGATTCACACATCTTTTAAATCCTTCCAAAGATGGCAAATGCACCACTTCCCTGGCAGCCTGTTCCAATGCTTTACCACCGTTTCCATGAAGAAATTTATCCTAATATGCAATCTAAAGCTCAAGCTCCCTGGTGCCACTTGAGGCCATTTCCTCTAGTCCTGCCACTGGTTACCTGGGAGAAGAGACTGACCCCCACCCGTCTACACCCTCCTTTTAGGTAGCTCTAGAGAGCTATAGAGATCCCCCCTGAGCCTCCTTTTCTCCAGGCTGCCTCAGATACTCATGATAAGACCTGTGCTCCAGAACCTGCTCTAGCAGCCCAGTGTCTTTCTTGCAGTGAGGGGCCCAAGTCCAGTCCCATTTTTCTGCCCACTCACTGCCCTCCAATTCTTATACTTAACTTTTAACATTTAAACTTTTAATTTTGGATTTTAATACAGTCCCCACTTAGGGCTGAATTCCCTTGAAGAGGATAGAGGTTTTCACTGAGCATCTGTTCTTAAGATTTCAGTTATCTGCAACATTTACCCTGTAATACACCACGATAGTCTCAATACTGAAAAAAAAACCCTGAAGAGTTTAAATTACCCTTCCGACCTGATGAGAACAAGAGAAGTCTTGGGGATGGTCGCTTGACGTAGTTATATTGCATGGTCCCCCTGTCTCACATTTGCAAGGCAAAATTTATGCTGACAGTTTTGGGAAATAACATCTCTGTCATTAAAGGCACAGAGAGAGGAAAGCCAGGACCACAAAGAAAACACCAACAGAGGGAAGGTACCAGCAACAAGAGAGCTTGTTGTGCCACAGCTGTCAGGGATGCAAGAGGGAAGAGGGTCTCTCCCTGCCTTGGGCTGAAGCATGAAGCTCTCTCCCTAAAAAAAGCATCTGCATAGTTCAGATAGTTCAGTCACCATACAAGTGGAGGTTTTGTGTGTGGCTTGCTATTGGGCTTGGTTTTTTTTTTTTTTTAGGTTGTTGTTGGTTTGGGTTTTTTTGTTTGTTTGTTTTTTGTTTTTTTTTTTAGGGATACCATTTCCCAGACTTGTGTTGTAATGTGACTGCCACTAAGACTGATTTGAGTGGTTTGCACACACATATCCATAAAGCCAGGATGCAGATTGTCACCTTTCCTACTCTGAAGACAACAGCCCAGTGTTTCTATTCACCTCTAGTATTTTAAATATTAACCTCAGGCATGAGCTTGAGCTCAGGAAACTCAGCAAGAGCACTGCTTTGAAGGGATGAGCACACCCACTCCACACTGACAGAATCACCAGAGATTTTGGCTGGCAAATTCTTATGTACCTCAATGGAAATTTTTTCGAGGCTTTAAGTGAGCCAAATTTAGGTTGGTTTTCATGGGAACAGCCAGAGACGCATTTCTAACACAAAGGAGGTTTCATTATCAGAACTCCAACTGAACTACTATTTGAGTCCCTCAGGTTTTTGCAAGAAGGTTGGTTATTTTGTTATTCCTCTTTTGTTTGTTTTGAATGTTAACACACAACATAATCCTTTTTCCTGTAAAATATCAATGCCAGATACAGCTGCCTGTAACTTTTCAAAGAAGAAAAAGCTAGCCAGCAAGATAGAGTGAGCCCAGATATTTCAGTGGAAATGGTTAAAAACTGCTGTTCTTTGGGGTAATAAAGAGAAAGGCAGACCTTTCTGAGAACATCTCTTTTCAATTTAAAGCAGAGGGAATAAAAGACAAACCGGCCAAAGCATTTCATTCTGTTCCAGCTCTTTGTGCCTGACTGCCTGGAGAAATACCTTCTTATCCAAAGAACCCATTACAAAGCTCTGTCCTGTACAGGGGCTGGGACATGCTGTATCAAGGCTGGGAATTGCCTGGTTATGCTGAATAAACCATATGGGTAAAAAGAAGAGGAAATCAGAAATTTCCTTATACTTTCTGATTTCATTGGAACCTGCTGGACCTTGAAGACCAGCACAGGGTACAGACCACTGCCCTCTATTTACAGATCCAAAGGGACCACTCCTTTCCCCTTTCCTCCATTTTTGACATGCCTCTAGTTCAAGCACGTAAGATCCCACTGTGTTCCACTGCTGTGATTTTTTAGAGATGCTGCTAAAAGTAATGGGCTGGTATTGTCTTTGGTGTCTTATTTAGGAGATACAGGAAGTGGCCCATTGAGCAAACTGGGAATGACACGCTACTGCTGCTGCTGAATTAGGCTTCCTGTGAATAAACCTACAGCTGAAACATATTGAAATTCCTGTTGCTGCTCACCCTCTCTTCTTTTCGCCATCACTGAGCCAAGATCTCTGCTACCCAGGTGCCTTTGTTATGAAATCTCAGAGCTGCAACAACTTCTCTTTGCTAGCTGGTCCTAACTGGTATTGCTGAGTCCATTTCCTGGAGAACTGGCACCCCTTAAAGACACTCTCCTTTCACAACACAACTCTGTCTCTCACCAGCTGCGCTCTCACTGCCCCTGGGGAAGCTTTTCCCACTCAGAGTAAATGAGTATGGATTTACAGTCAGGCAAAACTAACATTGGAGTCAAAAAGAATTTACCCAGAGGGTGGGTTCACTGAAAGGCAAACACAGTGTCAAAATAATTTCCATATTTTGACTGCTCTTCCTGAATTTCAGTATTGTCTCACACACAAATCTGTGGCCTCAGAGTCCTGCAGTGCCTGGCATCAGTCATGGAAGTGTCCCTTCTCCTTCATCCTCTCCAAACACACACACAGTTCCAAGCTAACGCAAGTAACAGCTCTTTTTCCTTCTTATTTGGATTTCTCAGAAGGACATGAATTTTTTCATGAGAAATGCTCTCAAGAGCACTGCTAATTCAAAGCATAATAATCACTGGCTAGGAATAAACCACATTAGCATAAAGCCATGACAGTTTTAATACAGCAAGAATAAAAGCAGACCATGATGCAAGAAGCAAATGCCAGAATTCTGCTCTCTTCTCTGCTGCTGCATCTTTTGCTCAAGTTGGCCGGATTTCTCTGCCTTTTTGGCTCATAATAACTATTGACTGGCTGTGGGCTGCAACACCCACTGCTGACAGCAGGCTCTGTAGGCTGATTTCACACCTTTGCTGTTCCCAAAAAAGCTGGTACTTGCAGGAATGGAAAGTAACCCAGACCTTGCACTCTTTTTCTATTTTTTTTTGCCTTCAAAGAGGAAAGCAGTCCCAGCAGACCCAGCCTGATCAGTCTGCTGAACGGGGAGAGGGAACTGCCGTGTGCATTAGTACCTGAAGTCACAGTGCAGAGATCTCATCTTGATGCTGGTGCTACAAATGTGATGTTTATGGGTTACAGGTGCTGCTGATACTCAGTGCTTTTGGGAGCTTGTTCTGATTTTTTTCCAGGATCTGAGAGATCTTTCTGAGACACAAAGAAATACTGGGACCTGCCCTTATGGTAAGAGGGTAATGCACTCCCCTCCCACTTTCTTCTGTCCAAGCTGTCATTCCAGAGCTAGCAATGGGGACACTAAACCTGAGAGTTTTCCATAGGCTGTTTGGCCATGAGACAGTTCTCAAGATTTTACTGTAGTTCTTAATACTCCTGAAGTTCATATAGACTTTATACAGGGCTTAAGCAAGACTTGGGATTTTAATGAAAAAAACCTACTAAAAACGGAAGTACTTTGTATCCAAGTAATATGAAAAAAACTTTACATGTTTGAAATACACTACAAAGAAAAGAACCAGCTAGGCCATTTTGTACCTGTTCTGTATGTTCTTATGATTTTCCCACATCTTTCAGTAGGGAGTTGATTTCCAGATAGTCCAGTAAGAGACAACACAGGGGTCACCTACTTTTTTGATTTGAGAAGCACAGCATGCAGGCCCTCAAAGGCCCTCCCAAATTAAAAAAAACTTATTAAGTTTTCCTGGAGAATGACAGCCAGTTCTGTCATTCCCACCACTGTCTGGGAATCACTTCATCTATTAATGTTGCTGATACGTATTACCACAATATCCAGCTTCCATTTTAGAAAAAAAAAAAACCACTATTACAGCATTTGGGTGCATAGAGCAATTTCATTGCTGAAGACTGCAGCTCACCCATCCCAGTGATGGTTTTTAATATTACCTTCCTCACTGGTAATCACACCAAGTTCTCTCTCAGACCTTTTCTAAACACTCATTTTTCATAATCAGACACATGATTATCTTAACAGGAAATTTACTTCACAAAGTTAGATTTTAAGTCTTCCTAGGAAGCTCCAATGGTTACTTTGTGCTTTCTGTTACATTTGCACCAATCTGTAATAACAGGCTGAAAATCATCTTGGCTCTAAAGATGCAATTAACTAAATGTGTCATATTATTCAATGACAAGAACTCTATACAAATAAAACCCCCTAACATAATACTACTCATGGCCAATCCACATCCAACCAGTCTTTATTCTGCAGATAAGTTTCCAACAAACTCCTGTTGCAAGGTTTCTTTTGAATTTGCACCCCAAATATCGTTCGCTTCAGACTGCATGGACCTTATTCTAGCAGCTTTGTTCAACACAAGATGCAGACACACCATATGTCTTTTTGAAATGACAGGAAACCTGAACAACTCTAATTGCTGAGCACTTACGTCTACTCTTTAACCAAATGGGAACACTTTCAATTAAAAAAACACCTTGTTTTTCTTTCAGGAAAATGGTTTATTTTCTGCTTTTCTATTATCTTATATTCAGTTGTTTCCCTTTAATTGCCTTTTGCACCTGGAATTAATTTCCATCAGCCTTGCCTTGACTATGTGAATTACCCATTTAAACTTTTCCTAACTTCACAAAGGTCTGTTTTCCAATGAAAGACAAGGCATGGCACGCTGCGGTCTAAACGCAGTCTTGCCAAATGAGGATGATTACCTACCTGGTGGAGAACAGCTCCCACTGGATGTATGCATTTGCAGTGGCAGCGAGCTGGCATAGTGATTTTATGAGCCATGAAGAGCCTGTCAGTAGCTTTTCTCTGCATGCTAAGCAGCACTCACATGTTCCAAACCCCTGCCAATTATTCCTGCTCCCCAGGTGTGCAGCGCTTCGCACTGTGTCCATGAATGGAGTCTCTCATCTCTTAACCTTGCCCGTTTCAGCACAGGTACCACACCATGGTACAACTCTACTCTCAGCTAAAATCTTTCTATCACAGTCTATTTATTTCTCTTGCTGGCACAGAAGCGCAGAGAATAGTTTTGGAAGTCTAATCCCTCTAGGACCCCGCTTTTGACTCATCCCCATTTTGACGTAAAACGTAAATTATTCATGCTGATTGCAATCTGAAAGCTGCTTTTTTACCCTCTGCAAACTACACTGCACTGAATGCATCCCTCTAAACATGTCTTTATAGATATGAATTGCCTCAAAACACCAAGTATTTTCTGTATCATAAGATAGCACATAAGATTTTCACTTGCAACAAAATCACTTTATCAGGTTATGTCACCAATAGCTATATAATCTCTTCCTATAAACCCGGCAACTATAGAAAATAAGGATTTTTTTGTTTCTTTGATATCAACTGTTTTGTGTATCCTTTATTGCTCTTATTACTCACTCAGTTTTCCATCTCTTATGCCTTTATTTCATACAGATTCAAGATTAAATCAAATAAACAGTATTGTAGCTCATCACTGTCATGTGCCCAGACACTGGAGCAGACACCACAGGTCTATCCTGGGCATCACACACAATGTCTGGAGACTCAGCAGCTCCAAAACAGGACTCAGAGCAGTCACTACAACTGGAACACATCCAAAAACCAACCAAGAGAAAAACAGGGCCAGCAAAAGCAGAAGAGATCTCACACTGTTCTTGGGGCTACAGTTCCACAGGTACCAGGAATCGCTCCAGTAAAAAACTTCAGCCTGAAAGGAGGGGATATTTTACCCTTCCTAATTGACAAGCAGGGATGAGATGCACAGTTTGCGCTTTTAAGAAAGTAGAGGAAGTAAGATGAGATGCAAGGACTTTTCTGTTAGAGCAGGCAGAGGACTTATTTGGGACAAAGGAGAATCATGGGGTCACTTTCATCTTCCCCTTGAAAAGGCTTAAATCCACATCTCTGATTTTCCCAGGGAACACTACTACTCTTCATACCATGATGGATGAAATTCAAGACCTACTGGGTTTGAAAGAAAGCATTAGTGATAGGGCACTGATCTGCCAGCACAAACACCCTTCTCCCAACACTATTCCTGGGCTTTACTGTGGCTTCTTTACTGCTTCACTGTGTATTGAAAGAAACTACTGTTCACAGCTGTGATTTGTTGAGAGCTTGATCCTGTCCAGTTCTGTACAAAGGAGAATAAAGTGGAGTGAAGATACTGCTTCTCACTGTCCCTTTTTTCACTTCTGGTAGGGGATCTTCTCTTTGAGGCATGAGGGGAGAGATGAGAGAGGTGTGCTGCTGTCTCCTGCATCCTTTCCCCAGAAAGCAAAAGCAGGAGAGTATGGATTGGTAGATGGAGCCCTGTTAGCAGAGCTTGCTGGGCATCCAGGGAGAGGTATCCATGTTTTAGCCTGTGAAGAACTGCCATAAAAATCTCCTGATCTGGTGTA
The DNA here is from genome assembly GCA_013399835.1 of Leptocoma aspasia. NCBI lineage: Eukaryota > Metazoa > Chordata > Aves > Passeriformes > Nectariniidae > Leptocoma > Leptocoma aspasia. Next base: position 1,570,545 of record VXAX01006611.1, read on the forward strand.
AATGTCAGCTACAAGCAGAATTTCCCATCTAGGGCATTGGCTCCAAGATAATCACACTGCCACACTAAAAGCTCACCTGGCAGAGAGCATCAGAAAAATATGACTCTTCAAACCTCCTTTAAAGGTATTTTGCCAAGAAGCAGATTAAATCTCACAACACCAAAAAATTCAGAGGAGAAAGCTGAGCACAAGTCATACCCACAGAACTACTGCAATTCAAGGCTCTAACTTTCTGTAAAACAAATGAAATGCTATGAGACAAAACAATTGCAGTGGGGTTTGTGACTCTCAGCTTATAAGTCGGCATCAACCACTGGAACATCAGTAGCTCCTCCAATACGTGTTGAGTTGGTTTGGGCTGGGATAGAGTTAATTTTCTGCATAGAAGCTCATATGGAGTTAGGTTTTAGATTTGTTATCAACACTGAGAACAGTGTTGATAACACAGGGATGCTTTTGCTGCTGCTGAGCAGGGCTTGTACAGTGTCAAGGCCTTTTCTGTCATCACATGGTTGCAGCAGTATGGAGGCTGGGGAAACACAGGGCGCTGGGAGGGGACACAGCAGGGACAGCCAACCCTGACTAACCAAGGGGTATTCCAGACCACAGAGTGTCATGCTCAGCATATAAAGCTGGGGGAAGAAGAAGGAAGGGGGAGCTCTTTGGAGTGATGGCTGTGTTTGTCTTCCCAGGTCATCATGATAGGGCTCCCTTTTCTGGGGATTGCTGAACACCTTTCTGTCCATGGGAAGTAGCAAAGGAATTCTTTATTTTGCTTTGCTTGCGCACCTCTAAAAAAAATAGGTAAAGCAGCTTCTGCTTTACGTATTTAACTGTCTTGATTTCAAAGCACAAGTTTTCTCACTCTTCCTCTTCTCTCTCCCTCATCCTGCTGGGGGAGAGTGAGTGAGCGACTGTCTGGGGCTTAGTTGCTGGCTGGGGTGAAACCATGACACATGTGGACAGGACGAGGCACCATGGCTCAGGAGACCTACATGGATCTCTGCAGACACTGATTTGTCTTTCAGTCAAACCCAAACTTATCAACTAGAGTTAAGTCTCATCCAGCACACTTCAAGTTCTTCCTGAAAGCCAAAGCTAAGGGCAACAGAGAAGATCTCTTCCCTGCAGCAAATCTTTAACCCATTCAACAAGAAAAAACAGTAACTGAAGCCTAGGTACCTTCAACTCCTAAATATATCCTGATGAAGAAACAGCGCATAACATTTTTTCCTATGCTTGATTCACCTTGCTAGTGATTGAAACTGTCTTCTTGAAGGAGCTGGTAATGATTACATTTTCATGGTTGGATTTCTCTCTTAAACCAGCCCAAATTACAAATTCTACTCAGCTGCAAAACACAAAGCAATCCAAGAAAAGGATTGAGTCCACAAAAGCCCATAGGTTTGTTGCTCATGTTTTGCTAGGCTTCTCTTAGTGGGTGACAATTTTCCTAATTGCCATGAGGACAGAGGAAGACACAGTTGCTCACATAGCAGAGCACCTTGGCTCTACCAGTCCTCGCTGGGAATCAGGGAAGTTCTCCACCCTTCTAAAAATAAACCACTAGTGCAAAAGGCTAGCTGTTTATTTTGAGAAATCCCAGAAAAAATATTTGAATACTTCTAAATTTCTTAGGGGATTTCTGATGGACTAAATTTCTGATCTTTTTCTTTTGATGTTCTTGGAAGTAGAAATATCCAATATTTTATTTTACTAAAAATATGTGCTTTAGAAGGCATATCTTTATATTTTTCAGAAACCTGAGAGAGGCATGTCATCTTATTAAAAGTAATCCTATTCAAAAAATGGTATTGCAAACATTAAACTTCCTAAATACAATGGTACCATCTCACCACTATCATCATAAAGATAAAAAATTGAGTTTTTAATTACTGTAATGGCTGGCAGAAGAGGAAAAAAGCACCTCATTTAAAAGCTAGAAAGTTCAAACCATTTGCTTGTAAACTCTGTATTCCTTCCCTTAGGAAAAAGAAACTCTGTTTCTGTTCTTTAAAGAAGTTGATAGGAGTTGGCCAAGAGGAAAGGAGTAATTATACCAAATGGCACATTGATAATGAGCCTAAATGTGAGTTTAAAAACCTCCCTCAGTAACAGCCTAGCAAAAAAAATATGTTTCATTGGACTCTGAAAGGAGACAGTCTGTATCGATGTTCAGGAATTTACAATAAGTACTAGATACTTTTGCTTCGAGTACCTAAGTGCACCAGTACCTATGGTTATAATGAGAAGTTTTTTGTTTATTCAAATGAGAGTTATTTAGGCCCTTACAGTAGAGGCTTCAGTTTAAAGATGAATACTCAAAGGGGACAAAAACATCCATGATTCCTTTAAGGTCATGAATAAAGCATGGAAAGTTGTTGGCTAAAACACACTGAGTATTTCTGTGTGATTTTCATAGCTGTGATTTCACTTTTTTCCACCATCTTTTTTAGCATAAAGTTCTAGGGTATCTCATGGTTGCTGAGCTCTGCAGGACATCGCTCTTGCTCAATAGATTTATAGGAAAATCTCTGGTTTCTAAAAAGCTGCTGCTGCCTTGAAAAAAAAGATGGTGCCCATCAGGCAATCAAATTGGTATATTTACCTAAGAAATGTTACAGTCAAAGGAAGGACCTATGCATGTAACTTCAAGCTCATGAATTATTCCAAGTTCAGCAATCAGAAATAGCTCAAAAAATGAAAATGGGTTTAGATCAGAGCTAAGGAAAAAGATACTACAGGGAACCAAGAAAACAAGATCACAGAAAAAGCTGTGAAATAATGCCAGCAGAAAGAAATTAATGAAATCCTGATTGTAACCCAGTAAATGACAAAGGTCACAAGGAGTCAAATTACTTTACCCAAACCATCTAGTAACTGGCCAAAGCTGCTAAAGGGTCCTTTCCAGAATGCTAAAATTTACCTTAAAGAAATTGGCAGAGAAGACATTAGGACATGATGTGTCCTGATGTGACTGAGTGCTTTCCACTGTATTGATGGGAATGATATCTTCCTGTGATGTTTGAGAGAGGAACCAGTGGCATGTTGTGAGCTGCACATGGAAGCAGAGCATTCAGCACCACACTGGGATGTGCCTGTACAGAGTCACTTGGCCATGAAATTGGCAGCAAAGTTCATTTTCAACATCATGAAGGTAACTGTGATAGGTGTCTGCACAATGTTTCATTTCAATCCAGAAGAAGGATGAAATTCAACCAAACCCTGACATTTCTTACATTTAAAACAAAGGGAATTATTTTCACCTTTTCACTGCTGATACTGGACAAAGCAACAAATGGATAAAATCTGTTTTGCCTACATGCTGAAAATTTCCTTTCAAAATCATCAAGATTCTGCTACCAAGCAGATGATTTAAAAAAACCTAAAGACCACCAAACCAAAACAACAAACGACAACAAGTACAACATAAGCCTTTCTGAGCATTTCTTGGCAATATAAACTACCTTTTTCTACATAACCTACAGGGAACAGGTTCTCAATTTTAAGTACTGTTCTCTTTTAGGAGAAGTATCTACATGACATCCTAAAAGTATCACAAATCCCTTTCTGTCAAGTCAAATGTCATATGCTCTGCCAACTGAGCTGGAGTATTTGTGGGGCAGTATTGTGGGGAGTATTTGTTCAAAAATCTCTTTAGTTAAACAGCATTTTTGTTTGAATTCACAAGTCAGAGACTGTCTTGAACCATGACATCTAGATGAGTACATTAAATTTTAGAAAGCTTATGGTGGTGTTTAGATTGAAAAATTTCCCAAGCATTTAGTTAAAAAGGGAGGAAACAAGAAACAAAACAGGTATGTGACTGCAGGTACTAACATACAAACATATAAAAATGGAACCTGGTCTACATGCAATAATAATGCAAAAATCTGAACTAAATTAATCATAGCAAGTGAAGAACACCATTTGCTTGGTAAGCACAGGGAACAGGTGCACTAGCTCAGAGCTGCTGAATTCTACAAGTAATGACCATCTTTATATAGGTCTGTATTTTCTGAAAATTCGTTTATCTCACTGGGCCCAATGTCCAAAAAAAGCTGACAAAATGAAAAACTAATTAAAACAACCCCAAGAAAAATATCACCACTGTTGTGTCTTTCTTGAGACTCTATGCAATGCCAGCAAATGTATTAATGAACTGATGCCTGTCTTGCTGTTTAGTGAACTGCCTGTTCTGCCAACTTGAGATGAATAAGAGAAAGAAGCATCAGTTCACTGGAACTACACCATCTCCCTATTTTCTTTTAGGCTCATGGATTTCTATGCTCAGCACGAGCACATTGAGTTCACAAGGAAAATGGCATTTGACTCAGATGACAAAAATGCATAGAAAACTAAACACACATTAGTAACTAGAGTCAAATAGTGCAGCGAAAATGCTGTCCTTATTTAAATGAGACAAGAAAGAAAGAAAGAAAGAAAGAAAGAAAGAAAGAAAGAAAGAAAGAAAGAAAGAAAGAAAGAAAGAAAGAAAGAAAGAAAGAAAGAAAGAAAGAAAGAAAGAAAGAAAGGAAGGAAGGAAGGAAGGAAGGAAGGAAGGAAGGAAGGAAGGAAGGAAGGAAGGCCTCCTGAGTTCTAGCTTGCTAATGCATGTGCCTTAGCGGGTGGACTTTGAAGGAGAGGAAGCTACACAGCTGAGCCTCCTGAGTCCCTCCTTTCTTTACCATTTAGGTATCATGTCTAATTCTCTCCAATGGCTGCTAGAGGACCCCAGGTTTGGCAGCTACAGAGAGCAGACAGTCAGAAACTGCTCTTCTCTATTCAGATGCTGGAGCAGGCAGCACATTCTGTCTGAAGTGCCACAGCAGATCGCTGGAAGACAACTTCTCACCCTCATGACTATAAACCTGCAGACAATTATTTTGGGGCTGTGAATATTAATGAAAGCTTTACTCATCTTACTGTTCTACTTCTCAACAGGGTGCAATTCAGATTCAAACAGGCAAACTTCCACACAAGTCTCTGCACCTGGCTATCTCTTCAGGGTGAACCCAAGTTTCAAAACTATTCATCCAATAACACCAGTGTGCTAGCATAAGGAAAGCATCCTTTCCTTATGTTTTGCTGGTGTATGGGAAGAGAGGGATGAGGTTTTTCAAATTCTGGTTTTGCTTCTGGTTCAAATAACTTCCACTGTCCGTCCGTCCGTCCATCCATCCATCCATCCATCCATCCATCCATCCATCCATCCATCCATCCATCCATCCACCCACCCACCCCCCCACATGTCTGTGCACCTACACTGCTGACTGTTCAGTCTGTACATCTGAATTTTTATCAGCGTTGACATTTTTAGCAGCTTGGAAGATAAAATGGGAAAGATAAGATTCTATAAAGCACTACAGCAGCATGACACACATACCCTTTATACGAGTTCAATTTCAGATGATACAGAAGAAATAACATTTCTATTTATTTTATTTATTTACTTACTTTACCAAAAGCAAGGCTGATAGAGTCTCCATGTTAAAAATAATGTTGGAGCTGCACACATAGTTTCAGATAGTATCAGAATATTGGAAACATCAAAGTAACTGCACCCAATGCATGGGGTAAAGAGAGATAAAGCTGGTGCCATAATCCTTATGACATGGACTGCTGACGTTAGGGACCACATCTACAGTCCATATGGATGTGAATACATGGATCATCAATACTTTGGAGAAACTTGCTAATACATAGACTGTGGATGCAATAGACCACAGTGACATTTCCAGGCCTGGCTCATTTGTCAGAATGTAGTTTATGAGTATCCTAATTATTTATCCTAAGATCTCCAATGCATTCAGGTCTGCTTACCAACATTTTCAACTGTTTATTCTTGAATCTGTATTAAAAGCATAACTAACACCAAGATAACATTAATTGTGCTGCAGCTAAACATCCCTTAGCCTACAACTGAAGATAAAAAGTAGTTATCAAAATTTCTGACAAAACTTAGACTCTTGTTTCTTGCCATGACTTGATAGTCTCAGTATTTCCATCATTACACTTCTGTGCTTCCCGAAGATTTAAAATATCAGTAGTCTCTGTTTTTTTTCCAAACAGATCATCAACTTCTCTTAGGAGGCAAGGTGAAATAAAAATCATTCTCTGCTATCTAAATCTCCAAATTAAACAACTGGATCCATTTTAATTTTATTCCCTGCACTTCTATTGCACAAAGCCATTAGACTAATGGCCTGAAAGATGTAATGCAAAGGATGACAGAGGGCAAGATCCTTCTCCTAAGTAGTGACGGGGGGGGGTGTCTACTGAACTGCAGCACTAAACCTGTCATCCTAGCCTTGGGCTGCACAGCTCAGGGCAGGAGGAAGGAAAGGGAAGATTTGAAGTATGCCTTACATCCTTTCCAAAATGACCCAATCAATATAGATGCTGGGCTCTCCCTGCACAAGAGGCTGTACATCCTAAATTGCAACCCTTGGGAATTGGAGATTCAGTAAGTCACAGAGACTGAACACTTCTCCTGGTTAGGGGCAAAGACATGGGCATGGTAATAACAAACCAACTTACACAAACCGAGGGCTTGGAGCCTGCAGTCTCTTGCCCCAGTTTATGTCCTGACTAGCCCACTATAAATCATAAATATGCAGAAACCTGTCCTCCTCTTCTCTTTGGACATTTTGGACACAATTTTATTTTTGGGGAAGGGGGAGCATTGGGGAAGGCTGGGGAAATGTTTGTCTTTTATTCCTGAGTCGTATCTTCAGCCTTAAAAATTTCCACTGTCTATGTGGAGGAAATATGCAGAGGCTGTAAGTCAGGTCTGGCCATCTCTCATTTGTGGTTTCTCTCACTTGGGACGCAGAGCTTCCTTTCAGGGAGGAATACTCCCTGTCCATGAGAGCTCTTTCAATAGGACAGCTTAATGTTGGCTATGGGCACTGTGATTTTGGGCATGTTTCAGGCAGGGTAGCTTGCACATTACCAAAATGCTATGTCTAATGGTTCCAAAGAAGCTGCAGCAGGTGATTTTATAGTGGCCAATTTTACCTTTGATTTAAATTATACCATGTGCTCATTGTTTCTCAGAGCAACAGAAATAACTCATCTTTTGAATCTAAGAGTGTCATCCAAAGGCAAAGGCTCTGCTAGATCTGCCTCATCTTCAGTAAGCTCGACCCAAAGCCAGAAAAGTCAGCGAGAGATGACAGTGACATGATCAAACATTAGCTTATTCCTCTCCACCCAATTCTTTCTGAGACAAGGAGACTAAAAGCAACAGACCAGTGAAGATTTATGTCACTTCACAAGAGCAAAAAACCAGCAAGAGGAGTTTTCCACCTCATAGGGATGGCAAGAACATCATTATTTTCTGAGAAGCGTGCAAATCAAAGTCACAAAGGAGAAACAGGTCCTCCAAGTGTGTCCCAACTTCAGCCCTTTGCAGCTTTGCTGCACTCATTTAGATAATGGCAAACATCACAGTACCCTCGAGTTTTTAAGAAAGCCACTGAAACAGCAGACAAAGCTGGCTTAACCCCTGCACACTCTGGTGCTGCCCTTCAGTTATACCAGTCCCCTGATGTTGGGGTTTGGCTAATGGGTTTGGGATGGTGCTGAGACCTGGTGTGATCCATTAAATAGACTACAAATATATCCAATTAATCTTAGACATCCTGGCAGACTATTAGCAAGATGGTACTGCAGATACTTACACTGTGCTCTTGAAATCAGATTCTGGCTAATTGTGGGCTGAGTAAGGTGTCAACAACAGGAAGTCAAATGTGGTATTGTCTGATTACAAACAAGAAGATCTTAGAGGATACAGAGGAATAGCTATGCATTTATTACCAGTCACTGTAATAGATCAAGAAACAAAATCTTACAATACAAAAACTGATGTAGAAAGCCTACCTCCTCTGCTGAGGGAGCAAAAATTAATGAAAATGTCATAAATATAACAGCATACTCAAAGGATAGGTTTTCCTCATCAGTCAAAGAGCCCATAAATGAACTCTGCTGCTTTTAGTGGTATGATATATAAAGAAAAGAAAAGGCAAAAAAAAAGAGAAGAAAGGAAAAGACATCACATGGCAGAATACTGAGTCTTCTGATCTCTCCCCTCCATACACAGTATTTCTCTGCTGTTTAGCTTTGACAGACAGTGAACATATTAATGAATAAAATTCCAATAATGGTTGTAAAGTGAAGTACTTCCATCAATCTTATTTTCCTCTAAAGAATTTCAAGTTTCAAAGAACTAAGAAGCCAAATGAGCAAATCACCCTTTAAGAGAAATATCTCTAAGCCGGTAAGAGAAGAAGAAAAGACGAAACACAGAAATGGAATCCAGCTGCCCACCTGGGCAGGGACCAAAGCATAGAGTAGGACACTGGGGTCGTGGATGTAAAAAAAGGCACAGACAACCAAACTTATTCAGCCAGGTTGATACTAGGTGGCTTGAAGTGCTCTGGTAATAACAGTGTGCAACAAGAACATGCCCTTCCATGATCTATGCCACCATGCACATCTTGCTCCTTTTCTACAAATCGCCTCCAAACTTTACACATGGAAAATCTGTGGCCTTTCATGGTTTATCAAATAGCTCTGTATTACATTTCTGATGTATGTAACTTGATACAGAAGAATCAAAACCAGGCATATTAATCAGGATGGTAACAGAGAGTATATAGTTACTGTTAAATACAGGAAAACCACTGTATTGCTTTCATCATACTTGACGGTATTTTAACTGCTTTTTTGAAATTCCCACAAGGAAATGATTTTTTATTGTGTGTTTGGTGTTGCCCCAATCTTTGCCTTTAAGAAGCTTACATATATCAAGACTTTAAACTTGGTTCTCAGATAGAAAGCAGGATGGTAAAATGCTATCAAAAGATGACAACTTACAGCATCAGAAAGGAGAGAAAACAATAAAAGGAGACAGAACTGAAACAGACAAGCTGTCTGCTCTCTAAGTACCCAAAGAATCGAGGTATCCCTTTATCTGTGTCATTATGTCAGCATTGTGTAACAAAAATGAGGGGGTACTGAGCCATTGTGACCAATTCCATAATTGTCGTTGGTTTAGTTCCTAAAACTCCTCAAATCAATGACACAGATATACAGAGTTCCCAGAAAAGGTGGCAAACATTTCCCCCGTAAGGACACAGGAGTTTTCACTGAAAAACAAAGAACTCAGTCATATGCTTGCATAAGCTTGACCCAATCTTGTGTACACTTTTTCTCCTCATACTATCTAATTTACCAAAGTGAATAACTTGCTTACTACCTATATTTTTCCTACAGTTTCTGTTAACAATGTAAATTATATTACAGTTTTGGACAAGACATCTTCCAGGGCACTTCAAAGTAAGCCTGGAGCCCTGCTGGATGTCAGCCCATGCAAACTTGGGCTGTGAATTTCCTATTGCCAGCACAGTGTCACCTGGAATGGTACACAACTGGCTTATTTTGTGGCCAGCAGCTCTTGCTACAGGCAGTTTAACAGGATATGAGTTAGTCACTACAGAGATGCATGTGAGCAGTTAATGACCTGCTCCAGCATTCATATTTCTTCAGCTTTATTTTGGGACATAAATGTCGCTTCCTCTCTTCCCCCATCCCTTTTCTCTTCTTCAGCTGCAGACTAGCCAACTGAAAGAATTGCCAGTGTTTAAGGAAAGTCCCACATCTCACGGGTCAGCCACTCGCATTTGCTAGTCTTGGCAAATGTGTCAGCCATGGGGACAGCCTCTTACAGCCTAAATGGACCTTTTTGTTCTTCTTCTCTTCCTCCCCACTCTCCTCCCTGCCTGCAGGCCATGCCCATCTGCAGCAGTACTGACAGATCCCTGTTAGTCTCTGATCTCAGGTCAAACCCACAGATTACTGATGAATTTTTGTCAGTCCCCAGTGTGCACGACAAAATGATGGGAGTAGAGTGCTGGGACTTTGCCCCCTCCGCTCCTTGGTAAAGGAAAGGTCAAGGATCATGTCCTGGCTGCCTTAGGCTTTTGCCACCTGGAAGTTACCATGAGTAGGCATCACACCTTCCTCCTAGAAGGTACATTTATTCTCATCCTGCAAATCACCAACGGCTTGTATCTTCCAGAGCAGAAAGTAATGCTGGTGGAAACAAAGTGGGCCATGCAGCTCACCAGCAACCCGTTGTGACCTGTTGGATCTTTGCTTGATCTCATCAACTTTCTCTAGCATAGCACCATATTCACCCAAATCAAATACTACAGAGTTCAACTAACAAAAATAAACCAATTTGGTTCTATGATCTGTTCTGCAAAGGAGATATATTTCACTCTGCAATGAAGCCCATGCCTTTCCCCCTCTGCCTCCTTCTTTAGGGTAACTATCCCTCAGGGACTAAAGACACATTGCATAATTGTATCAGCTGTTCAAACCTCAAGCATGTTTTTCAGCTTCCCACGCTTCACAACAAGTCCAGGTACACTGTTTTTTTATCTGCTTTTCCATTCTATGTAGTCTAATTTTTTTCACTCCAAAATATTCTACAATTTTTGACAGGTACCACTGTAAAAGACTGCAATGCCTCATAGCAACATACTTTGCTCACTCTGCAGATGGTAATGGAAAAGCAGTTACCATCTGAAATAACGTGAGAATTAGTGAAGCAAAACTTATTTCTATACTTAGAGGGCTTACAGCTTGTCTAGAAGATAACTATTTAATTTAGTAATTACTTTTGTGGGAAGCAATACAATCACCTCAGAGACAATCTCTTAAGTGATGCTAAAGTAAATGTTCTCAAAGTTTCCAGTTAAAAGAAGTAAGTCTTCAGTTCCAGGTGGGAATCACACACACACATGCACAAGCCCCCACACACAACCCTCCCCTTTTCTATTTGGAACAGATATTTATCTGGAAGCTCTAGAAGATAGGCAGTGTCAGAAAAACAAATGTCAGAATTCCTATGGCAACACTATCTCAGTCCACGCTGATTTTCATGCATATATAAGATCTTAGAATAATTTCTGCTTAAATAGCAAAACCATGAAGTATAGGAGCACATAATAAATAGACTGAATATCAGCCCTGAATGAAACCTTTTGCATATGTTCATTCTTAATATTATTTGTACTTCCACTACACTTGAACCTAAAGACCCTAAAAACCTTGAGCACCACAGTCCTTGGCACTAGGAATGCAAATGGCAAGAGACAGTCCTTTCCTCCCCCTCTCGACTAAAGAACTCATAATCTATTTACAGACCAGAAGACAAGTGGAAGGAAATCCCACTCTCTCCATTTTACAGACAAGGAGCTTGGGTACAGAGTGATACATAATGGACATGCCTGAAGTTGCCCAGAGATACCCTGTAGAGAACCCTTGAGTTGAGAACCCTCATTTATAAAAAAACATTTTGCTGTGTTTTCTGTGTTCAGAATTCAGAAGGAATTCTGTGAATTCCTTCTCTTACAATACACTCTTAAGTTAACTTCTTTCCACTTCAGTTTTCTTGTCAGATCCTCTGCATAAAAATTGAAAAGTATCCCACTTCAGTTGTTCCACTCACTCTTTCTGTTAGGTCATCTCTGGGTGTCTTTAAAGTCTCTACAGTTCTTCCTAGCCACACTGAAGTAGAGATGTGTCTAAAGCATGTTCCAGAGCCAGGCTCAGAATTCAGTATGACACTGAGATTTGCAGTCAGTTTTCAATATAAAATGAATAAAACCCAGCCAAGCCTCTTCCTTTACTTGTTTTTCCGACTACTGTTGTTCATCAGTCACGTCATCTGTTATGACCCAGCACTATCACAGCCCTCACAGAGACCACCAAAATCAGCATACTGAGAAGTGCTCTGTACATACCAGGAGATGTTTAGCATTGCAGTGCACCTTGATCTCTTGTAGTTCTAGCTCTTTCTGCTCTACTGGATTATCAGTCACTTCTCCACATTTACATTCAGAAAACATTTTCATTCTTCTTCATGATTCTAGAACAACTTGTGTTGTCTCCTCAATTCCTGTATGTTTTTTCTTGGGACTTTTGCAACTTTTCACCATTCTGCTTCTCCCAACACCTCCCTCACAGCCCTTAGCATTCAGAGCTCAGCCCTGATTGCTCCTGTATTCCTGGAGGTGACTCACATCTCTCTTCACTTGACCTCTCCCTCTCGGTTCAGTCCATGTCTGATTGCCTCTCTAGCATCCTGTCCTGAATATCTCATTCTTCACTCACGTACAGTTTCACCACTCCATTTTCAACACTGTTTCTGTTATTCTGTCACCCAACCTTTCAGTATTGGTGCTTTTATAGACTTCTCTTGTTGTTTTCTATTTTACAACTAAATTAGCATAAAATATATCCATTCTTTTAAATCCAATGGTTAAAGCATGTCCCATGTCCATCTTATTACTGTGACCTCCTGCTTCTCTTTGAGTTCCTCACTTCTTATTTTTTACCTCACCAAAATGCTGCATCCACACCAACTCCTTTTACCCCTACTTCAGTGAGCCCATCTGCATTGCCAAATTCCTTTACCGACTTCTCTCCAAATTACACGACCTCCCTTCCAAGACATTGTATGACTCAGTACCTGCTTCCATCTTTTCCTTTAGTTTCATGGCTATCTCTTTTAGTATTCTCCTAGTCATGACTTTTGCTAGATTAGCTGGCGGTCTTTGAAGGATTTCCCTCAGTTTCAGCATAAATTTTCCTTCTCCTAGAGTAGTAGAACAATGAAAATGTAGTCTAAGACAATGACTAGAATCCAGGACTCATAACTGGATTTGGAGGATATTTCAGCATTAAATCAATGTATCCAACTGATCTGCCTATGCCATAGGGACTGAATCTTAGTCTCTGTACATGGTTCCAAGAAATACAATAGTTGCTCAGGTCACAGGATCCACACAGGACATTTGGGTACACTAGAGCAGCTACAGGTCTGCAAGACCATATATAAACTATACATAATTTGAATAGGAGGGTGGGGGTGCTCACATTGCAAAGTACTGTGCATTTCCCTTATAAAAAGTAGTAAGCGGTCCCCTTTCTAAGTGCTCTTTAGGCTGGGCAACTGTGAGGATGCACGGACATCTTGAGATCCCGACAGGCTTCTCTGTATCTCAGCTGGTCACACATTTTTACCTAATCTGTCTGATATGATCATCATGTAATTTCAGTTCATTATATCATCCCTTCCCTCCAAACACCAAAAGGTCTAGAATCGGTATTCACCAGAAAAAGAACCTCTGGTATTTTTCAGTGCTGAAAAATGTGTCAGAGTCAAATCAGTGAGTGTCCCCAGGCAGCAGAGCTGGGACTACAGTTTCTTTACTTTCTGGAAGAAACTCATAGCTGTGCATGCTGGTGGGAAAGAAAAGATTAAGGCTGTACTGGTATTAGTTACTTTTTAAATTATGATCTTAAAAGTCATTTGCATGACGCAGAATGAAATCCTACCCCACAGAAAGAGGGGGCAAAACCAGACCGATGACATGCTCTGGAAGCCTGCTGGCTGGGAGCCTCTCTGCTCTATTCTTTGCCTCTCTAGGGTTACTAGATTATCTCCTGCCAAGAGGCACAGCCTGCCCTCGGAGTATGTAATGGTTTGAAGCTAAATAGCCAAACATAGAAAAGGAACAAAACCCCCAAAATACAAACCTATTAGTCTGCTAAGAGGTACAAGTAACTGGAGTTATACATTCATATGCATCCATGTGTACACGTGTGCCTTAAAAGGGAGGAAAGCATATTCTTTTCTTACTGTGCTAAGATTTCAAGTGCAGGGTTCCAAAAACACCTCAGCAAAAGATGTTGATGCAATTGAGTTTTAGATCAATTCAATTAATCTAGGAAAGCATATCTTTATAAATGGCTTCGTTCGCTTTTAAGAATAAGTAAACCACACTAGTGGTGTAAAGTAACTACTACTGCTGGACATAGCCCTTCCTTTAGTATCTGTGGGGCTTGCTGTCAGTAGCAGCACGTAACAGAAAAGGAAACACTCAACAATTTACACAGCATTCATCAGATTCTTCCCTCAGCTGTAATGGCATAAGGAGAAAGAGTGCTTAACCCATCAGGGGTTTCCAGGCTTCTCAGGCTATCTTCTCCCTATTCACCAAAAGCAATTCTATTCAGCTTTAGCTGTTTTTTAATCAAAGAAACTATGATCACACTAGCAGGATGCTTATTCTGAAGAGACATTAGCAAACACATGGTTACTTTGTTAAACTGTAGACCTATCATTGAAAAAGAACCATGAGATCCCAAATAATATTTTGTTCTTTTGCACAGAGCAAATGAAAGCAGAGTTGGTTAATTAAAATATTATTATTAATAATACTAATAATACTAACCTTAATGACAAAAGCTGGAAAATTAAGTGCCAACAACTACTAAGAACCTCAGCTCAGAAAATGATAACAATTTCAAATCCACATTTATCATCAAAAAAAGTGTTTCCCTGACCTTCAGAAAATGAGATCTGTATACTACACCAGTTAATAGGGACCTAAATCAAGTGCCTTCAATCCTAAGTAAAATGCAAATCCACACAGCAAAGCAAAGTAATACAACATTGAACAAGAATGTGGGGTAACATCTGTGAGGTTATTTTTTGCCTGAATGCTTGTATGCTGCTCCTAGTTCTCAGCTTCTCCTAATTGCTGACTTTGGCAAAATCCAGAGAATTTGTCATTGTTGCCTTCAAATATTTGCATTCCTAGAAACATAAAAAGCATATACTTACCTGTAGCAACACCTGTGATTGATTACACGGTCACTCTCTGAATACCCTCTAGAGGTTTTGCTCAGTCCCGAAAGGAGAGGGGGAAGGGATGAGAACAGCTGTCTGAAGAACACTGTATTAATTCCAATAAAAATACAATTTCCCCCATGCATTTGACAGCACGATGAAAATCACACTAGTGGTATTCCTGATAAACCAGACCTTCCAGATACTCAGCTGAGTCAAGCAAACTCTATTGCAGCACGACAAGGAAAAAGTTGATGTATCAAGGCAAAAAACCCTGATCTAAAATTCATAGGATTGGGAACAAAACACAATCAATACAAACAGCAATTTCTATAGCAACTAGGGAGAAAAGGGAACGGAGAAAAAGGAGAAGAGTTGGTGCCTTAACTGTTAGCACAAAGCTTCTGTGGCAAATGAAGGGACCCGTCCCTTTTGGCATCTCCCTGATCGACAGGCTGAATCAATGCCCAGCGTATTCCTCCCGCGCCTCCTTTCCTCTTTCCCTGGGATCTGTGGAGGAGCAAGCCGAGCATCCCAGGCTCCGACGGGAGCGCACACATGTCCGCGCACCCCCCAAGCAAGCACACGCGCTCCCCTGCCTCGCTCCTACACCCACAGGATCTCAGCACTCACCGTCACGGGCTTCCTCCCCGCGACTGCAGTTGCTGCAAATGTGTTTGATCTCCTTGCCTATGTGATACTGTATCACGAACGAGACATTGTTGTTAGTGGTGCTGGTGGGCTCCTTCAGTGGCTTCATCCTCACTAGATAGAAAGCTTTCTTTTTAGGTTTCTCTCCACTCATGTCTGAAACCGAGCCCTGCCTGCAGCCAGCAGAAGGAAAAGCCAGCATCCCAGGCTGCCTGGCGTGCGTGCAATCCGCCATCCGCTCCCGCTCGCCTCGGTGTTTAGCTGCCACACACAACAGGGATGAAGGGGAGGGCTGGGGGAGAGGGGGAGGCGGGAGGCAGAGCAGGCAGAAGCGCTGCCTGAGCCTTGCTGCCTGCCCTCCGCGACCCCGCTCCTTAACCAATCCCCCGGGCTGGGCTGGAGGATGCTCAGCGTGCCCCCGCTCCGAGCCTCCCCCTTAGCCGCGGGAGCCGGACACATTTGGCGGCACGGCGGAGCCTGGCACACCTTTGGCTACCTTGCCGCCTGCGAACACCCAGGAGGCAGAGCCTCCCTTCGCTTTCCGCTCCCGCTGCATCCCCTTCTCCCACGCCCTCCCCCTCCCCGCAGGCCCCCGAGCGCCCCGGGCCGCGGCCCTGCGGGATAGCGGGCACAGCCCGGCCCTTCCAGCGCCGCCGTCCTCCGGCCTGGAGAGCACGGCAACAGGGGCGGCAGCGCAGCCCGTCCCACGAAATTCACGATGTACACACAAAGAACTGTCCGGCAGCGGGCTGCAAACCCTTCTCCCGGCTCTCCATCGTCGGCTGCGGCTCAAGGGGGCACAGGGACACTCCGCTCCAGCTGCCCCAGCAAAACCAAACCCCACCCGCTTTTCATTCTTGATTTTTTCCCCCTTTGCTTCTTCTAAAAGCCAGATAAGGTGCTCGGTCCGGCTCGTGCAGGGTTTAAGAGGGCAGCCATGGACAATGGCTGGCACCGCCTGGTGACTTCAGCCCAAGAGCCCCTGCAGGGGCACTGCTCCTCCGCGGCAAAGGCTGAGCCACAGTTTGTGACTGCTTATCCGGGCTATGAACTTCTTTGTCTCCCTTGCCTCCTGCCCATTGTTGCAGCTGCTCCAGAGAACAGCCTAATCATTCCCGGCTGCCCGCATTTCCAAAACTCCCCCTGCCTGAAAGGGATTATAATCCCCGGCCAGACACGCTGTCAATCCCTTACTGTCCAGCTGCCCCCAAAATGCTGTGCGTTTTCACGGCATGGTAAACAACCCAAGCTGCCCAACCTGCCGAAACAGCAGCTCAGGACAGTGGCTGTGACACAGAGAATGAGAGGAGTGAGGGCGAAGATGCTTGCTTCTTGCAGGTTCTGGGAAGGAAAGACTGAAGAAGAGATGATAACCTCAGCTATTCTGGCTGCTATTACAGGAATGTGAGTGCTGGTTCTTTAAATGTTCAGCAAGCTATCAGTTTGGCAGGCACTAAGCAGAGAGTGCAATTGGGGCAGATGAAACATGACAAAGAGTAACACCATTCCCCTTATTTTTAGCCAAAGCCCTCACTCACTGTTAGAAGAAATCCACTCGTTCTGCAATTCCTTACCATTTCCACATATTGCTGCCCCATGTTTTACTGCAACATGAGGACAAAACAGCCTTGATTCTCTTCAACTACAAATGAAACAGTCAGTGAGACTTTTTCCTAAAGAAGTCAGAGCAGAAACTTAAGAATTCAGTGCCATGGTTTTCCATTTTCTCAAGTTCACGCATGCACACACACACACACACACACACACACACAGAGGCACACAGAAGATGCATAAAATGAAACTGCTGACCTACTTGCTCTGCATCATTCTGATGCAGGTCTGACTTCTCACCTGGCACTCCTGGGAGTTGAAACCAAATGCAAGGCTTTATTTTTCTCAGCAGAGTTCACAAATCAGCCTAGGTGGTATCAGATGTCACAAAAAATACAGACTGAAGCAGGCATTCAGCAGAATTATGCTGGTCACCAAGCCACACAAGCATCCTACACACTGGGCTATGTATGTGGGTTTATGCTGAATAGAGTCGGTCACCTCAGGTGATGTATTGCCCCAAAGGACTTGATTTTGCATGTGTCGCTCATCTAAAATTCCTACCTGTTTAATATAAGTGATAGGAGATCAGGGAATGCACAATTATTCAGGAATAAGCAGGTGAATTCCCCAAATGTGCATAGCGTGTAGCTCTGAGTTAATGCACTGAAAAGCCATCCCTTTGAAGGCCTGATGTTGAGATGCTGTTTGCTGTTACACATTTGGAAAGTAAAGGCTGAGAAGAGCTTGATTCCCTCAGAAGATTCCCCAGCAGTCAGACAGCAGTTCAGACACTTGCAATGGAATTCCCTCTAACTTATTCATTGCCTTTGAGAACACCTTCAGTTTGGTTGTGATTCAGAAAATAATTAGGTGAGAGGAAGACATGATCATAATTCACCTTCTGAACTTGCTTAGAGTTCACAGCTGTCACTGGTACTCAGTACTGCTGCATTATGGAAATGGGTCAGGAGAGGAAAGCACATTCAAATGTCATCTTCCCCGAACCTGGAAAATATGAGTGTTAATGAAATGCAGGGTGAACTCAAAACTGGAATATCATATCCGTTGTCTCAGGGCAGTTTTGGGGTGTTGTGCCTCACCTGTCTTAAGAAAGAAAACTGGAGTCATACATTAAGCAGAGCTGGTCTTGTAAGGCAAATGGTCTTGTAGTTCAGGAATTGGTAAGACTTAAAACATGAAAAACTGGGTCAAGTCATCAGTCTTTTGCAACCTCCCTCAGACAAATTATTTACAACTTCTTGATATCTCGGCTCCTTGCCTAAAGAACAGTGATGTTGATGTTTCTGTTTTTCAGACAAATTTTATGAAATCATAATCTAAGGTTCTCTGAAGGCGTTTGTATATCACAGAGAGAACACCAACAGACTTTTCAAATACAGAGATTTACTGTTTATAGCAAAATGAGAGGGGGAACAGGAAAAACATGTTGCATCAGGCTTAGCCCAAACAATTCACTCACTCCAGACTTACTTTTTTTTGTTTCACTTGATTTTATTTCAACAGTATTTATCCCTCCCCTTGCAACTCATTTGATTCTAAAGCCATAAAATTCAGCTTTGATCTGAAAATAGACTTCATATCCAAACACCGCATTTTTACTGACTCTGGTATTATCTCCCTAACCCAAACAACTTTTAGAGAGGGACAGAAGCAACTTTTTTCTCAGGCAGAGACTAGAAGATTATCACCTATATTCTAGTCCAGCCTCACACGTACTCCATTCTGTGAAAGAACCAGTAAATACTACCAGAGTGGACTGAGTTTTACAAGCAGATCCCAGGAGACTGTAGAAGCCCAGATGCTCTGACATGATTGTGGACACTTGGGAATTAAATAACTAGTGAATAAGAACCCCAAATTATCATGGAGAAAACCCAGTGCATTTTTGCTTCCAGGTGCTATGTATTTTGAATGCAAACAAGCCCTGAAGCCATCTGCTAGTATGTCTCCTGTAACATGCTCTTTGCTATAACATGCGAATTGCCTTCATTCCTAAGAGCTGCCTTACAGAGAATCTGAATTTGCCACAGTTCATAAAACAAAAATATGTTTAATTATGATCTCTTTAATTATGGTGAAAGCTGCCGCTACTAATCAGTTCCAGGACAAATAATGTAAAATGAATGTACTACAGTAGTCCTGCAGAAAAGGACTAGGACTTGCTTTGCCTTTTTAAAGATAAGTGAAAAAAAAAGGTCTAATAACTCTTTCACTGCCTCAGCACACAGCTACAAACCTTGGCATAATTTGATTGCACAGTGAACAACAAAAATCAATGAACAGGATGTCAGATAATTCATTATTTGACAGTGAATCAACAAACTTGCACCCTACTCCCAGCCCACATTTGCTTCTTCTATAAACTTGGGAAACCATTTGTACCTTCAGTTCGGTGACTTCCATTGTCCATAAAGAAGACATGGAAGCATCATCCTCTTTAAACAAATGACTACTGAGATATTGGTTCTTACCTGTATCAAAACCTCTGAGGCTTGACACTGTCATACCATTTTTTCCCCCCTTTCACCACGTCTTCCCATGTCAGAGATCACTCGGCTAAGAGTCTTTTTTGGGACACTGTGCCCTCAAAGAGCAGGCAAGTTTCCAGCTGCATTCTCCACTCCACAGAAAAGAAGATTCCCTCTTACTTCTTTCTCTAAGCTGTGGCACTGTGCAAAATGCCAGTCTCAGCTGAACAACATGGAGGTTTCTGTGTGGGCTGGACAGGCTCTCTCTTCCAGCCCAAATAGGTGGACAAGAGAAATTGTGTGGAAGTCTCTGATCCTTGTTTCTTGAATACAAATGTTGTCTTGGAGAGCTGTAGTGTTCCCCTGAACAAGCTATGGCACTGTTCATGTGAAAATGCTAGACAAATGCAAGTCTAACAAGGCAGCACCACTTCTCAGCAGTTTAGTCTTTCTAACCAAAACACCATGATTCATGTTTTACAGTCTATTTAGGCAGTGATGTTTTCACAGGGATGCCCTGGTACTTGGCATTTTTTATAAATATTTTGCTTTCCTTCCTATTTCCTCTGCTCATGGTACTAAACATCCCAGTGGGAATAAAAAAGAGATAAAAGACAAATAAATTAATTACCAGCTGCTCTGGTGATTAGTGCATACATCAATGTTGTGCTACACATAGTGATACAAACTGATCAGCTTGGAGTAAAGAGGGCAATATGTACAATTTGATCACTGACTACAACACAGGAATCAGCCCCTAGCACAGTACTTCCTTTAGCAACATCTTCAGTTTACTATCAAAAAAATGCCCTCAAAACCAAAATGCCTCCAGGACAGCTGACATTTGTCAAAGGAGTTTGTTGCTAGGTGGAGACTCTTTCTATGCACAATTCAAACCGGGCTGCCCAAATATTTTCTGTTTGCCAGGCAGTTACTGCACAGCTGGAAGACTCTGGTCCATGGCAAGGGCTCCAAGGTGCTAGGCTGACAGTATTTCTGCTTACTATGTGGCACATCAGCAAAAATGGGAGGGCAAGGAGGAGGGAGAATCAGCCTGAGACTCCAGCAGGCCAAAATAGAATATGACCTTTTTAGTTTTGCAGCTGTAAACACATTCTTAAGCAAAAATCCCAGCTACTCCTGGCAGTCTTTGGCCCAAGAGAGCCAGGTGATGAGTGTTGCACAAGCAAAAGCAAACTGAAGGAAGAAGAAAGAAAATGCCCCTTCCTGGCTTTCCTACATTCAGCAATACTGCTGAAGCATCACGCATCTTATTCTTGCTCTACCTGCAGGGCTCTCCACATCCTGTGCATATGCTTTGCCATGGTGGAGCCCTCTCCTTTTTTAGGAGAAGCCCTGCTTTATTTCAGTGGGATGCCATATGGTGTGATGAAAGTGAACAGAAAAGGTTACACATAAAAAACACATAAGCTTAGGAACACCTGTTTGCTGCAAAAGTGAAGAACTACTGATGGCAAAGGCCTTCTAAGGATAAAAAGGAAGATGTCATCCTACCTATCAGGACAGATGGAAAGTTGCTGAGCTGCCATTTGAATGCCCAAACATCTATCTGCAATTAATGCCCAAAGGCCTGATGAAGCTAAGGGTAAACATCAGCAATGAAACAATGTGGGGTCTGGAGTTCTAAAGCAGCTGAGCAAGCAACCATTAGCACTAGATGATGCTGAAAGGAAGACAATCTTTACGCTGAAATTATAGCTGAAGCTCTTGTTGTAGCAGAGCTTACTGCTAGTCCTAGCACCAGAGCCATTAGTCACTACAGTCCTAACAAGGTCATTACCTCCCATCTTAGAAAATCCACTCTCAGTTTTTGTATCTAATTTTTATGTTGTATGCCCTGAAGTTTTATGATCAGTTTGCAGCACTTTGCACATCCTGTGTAACTTTCAGAGGAATGGAAGCCTTTTTTGCCTTGACAATAGACAAAGGATAGAGCAGAGGCATGAATTGGGACTTGATAGCACCCCTACATGATCTAAACTGAGAGTTTGATATAGTTGCCATCTTGAAGTTAACAAGCAGTGGTTCCAAAAACCTCACTGCAATTACGAGATTGAAACCAAGGAGGAATCTGAATTAAGTCCTGTGTGGCCAATTTAATAATTCCATTTAGGAAGGATCATATTTAGCATTGATGTGAGCATATAGACTGCAGCTTGACACTGATAATTGCTTTGCCCCATGTGTTTGGAACTGTGGGAATAGACTCCAGTCTATTAGAACAGTAAGATTCACTACAAAATATGGGCCTGACCCAGTGCTTATTCAAGTTAATTAGAATTTTTCCATGATGTTAGCTGCACACCTTAACATATACCAAAATTCAACAGCACTGGTGACTTGAAGACTCATATCATTGCAGCAGCTCCTTGCCAGTTACTCCCTGCTTGATACTGAGAGAATAAAGTATGATGTACCCTGGATTTTCACACACACCACCCCAAAATACCTTTCTCTTTCTGTGCATAAATAAAGAAACAGCTCTCAACCTTCTGCTTTCCTTCCATCAAACCCAGAGCTGTCTTATATATACATGCAGAAAAATATTTTTAAAAACCTCACAAACTAAACCCACAGTCAGGTATCAGGCTGCATCTATAATTCCTCACAAGGTTCTGTTCTCCCACACCCTGCTAAAAAAAGCGCAGCAGGGGGAGAAGTCAGTGTGCCTGTGTGTACCTGTGTGTCTGGCAAGCCCCTGGGGGAAAAAATCTGAAAATGATTATTCTTGTCACAAATGCTCCTAGACAGCAAAAAGGGAGGGGGAAAGTCCAGAGGAGGAGTCCAAGCCTCTGGAGTAAATAAAGTCAAGCATTGGTCACCTCTGCCTGACAGTCAGTACTGCTCCCACATCATGGGTTAGTTTTATATTGCTTCCTACGGGTATAGAAAACCAGGCACTTACGGTTTTGTTGGCGCCAAGTAAAACTACATATTTGAAAAGCGAAGCAAAGAAGGCAACAGGAGGGTTCCAGAGCTGTGCATTACAGTTGTTTCATAATAAGAACCTTAATTTGGATAAAACCTAGTGTTTCAGCTAAAACAAGAAGGAAAATACAGCAGAAGCCCTGGATTTACAATATGCAATAGAGAAACTTGAAACTTGGTGGAACCTAGCAAGGTTCTACTGTGATAAACTTATGACTTGGAACAGCCTTTTCTGGATACTCTTGAATGCAAAGAAAACTCAGTAAAGCAGGTCACAGTCATCATCTTTAAGGATGTCACTATGGTTTTCTTCATGTTTTCTCAAAAAGTAACACATCTCAATATAAGAACAAAAGAAACCATGCTGAGAAAAAAATCTACTTTTCATTGCTAGTGCCTGGAAGTCTTGGGTGATCAACTTCAGACACCTGAGAAAACATCAGTCTTTCTAGGACTGCCACTTGGGATATCCTAAATCTCTATTCCTTTGAGAGTGTGTGGGACAGACATGAATATCATAAAAAATCCCAGAAGTCTAGGACTTCCTGTCACAACCCCTCAAGGACTGAGCCATACACAATGCTCTGTCTGCCCTGGCTCCAGAAAGGTCTCAGTCATCTGGCTTTAAGGAAAATTTAAGAAAATAGGTCAAACTGAACTTCCCATCACAGGCAATTGCAGTGAAGTCAATCAGCTTGCACAGGCATTGCTCTCAGCACAAACTGTCCTCATATTTCTGTCTACATAACTAATTAAATTAATTCCTGATCATATCAAATAGCATGGCTTCCCCAAGAACGTACAGACTAGCATCCCTGCTGATAATCTTTACTTACAAAAGCTGCTTCTCAGGTCAAAATTATGGAGAAGGATCACACTGCAGGAATCTTTGTTGAAGTAATACATCCAAAGTAAGTAAGAGCGTGGCTTGAAATTGCTAGATGGACCAAAAGATTTATTTCCAAGCAATTAAATGGATAGTTATTATCTCAGAAACTCTCTATTGGCTACTGAGATCACCAGCCTACAGCAGACAAAGTTACAATCAGCACATAATAGGGATGACTGGATTTTTTGCCTTTATAAATGACTCATATTAAGTCTGTTGCTTGCAGTTCAGAACAGTTTACTTGAAGGTCAGGGATATGACTGTGCATGAAGCATATTCATTTAGGGAACACTTTCACACACAAAAGGAAACAGCAAATGAAGAAGAATACGTTTGACAGACTTGGCCCCAAAGAGCTCATTTGCAGTAACACAGTTATAGACTCTTACTCAAACTTTCCAGGTCAATGGCCTGGGACTTGCCATGTCTTCTGCGTGCCACTGGGGCAGCCACAAAAAACTAACAGGTTTTCATTTCAGTTTTCCAGCTCACTATGGTTCCTGTGATTACCAGTACCAGTGTGTTCAAAGCAATCTGAGAAAGTCACAAAATGCAAAAGCTTTCGAGGGTGGAGGCATGGGGAAAGCCACACAGCCAAGTCCAGTAAAGTCAAACTCTGACCAAGCTCAGACAGAGGATGAGAGGCTGAGCTGGGAGAACACGCTAAAGGTTCGTGAGGTCTAACAGAGGTACAAATGAACAGGCAAGCAGGCAGAATCAAGTGGGAACATGAGATGAGGGGAAGTAACATTCAGCCAGAAGAGAAAGAAGATAAACGGAAGGAGAAGGAAAAGAGAGAAGATCAGGAAACCTGTGAACACCTCCCAAAACTTCCAGAGTGACTTCGAAACAACAGACCCTCACAACCTTCAGAGGCTTCCCCACCACTGAAAAGCAGTTTGCAATAACACATGAACAGTGCAGGAACCAAGAGTACTGAGGCAGCTTCAAAGGCTGATTAAGGTACAAATGCTGACAAAGCTGTAGGTGGAAGCTTTCATAAGCATCTGCCTCCACTGGGCCTGACAGCAGCACACACTGTCAATCACCTCACTTCAGTAAGTGCTCACATTTTTCTCAATTTAGAAATTAAGACAACACAAATCCCTAGGAATAGCATACAGTTTCTATACATATCACCCAGTGAGCTAGCAGGGCTGAAGTGAAGCAAGAAGCTTCTGACATTATCACAAGCATCTTTTTCAGTCTTTCCTTCTTCAGCATAAACATGGGGTCCTCTGAACAGTACAGAAACATTTTATTGCATGAGGAACTTTTTATTTTCTCCAAAAAACAGCAGAAAAAAAGGTTCTTACTCTCCTCTTTTTAGCCCCTGTTTACTATGGGCTAGTCATTTTTCATCATCAGACCTCTACCCCTTAGTTGCTGCTTGTACTTTCACTGTGGACTGGTGTGAAGCGCAAGCACAGAGGGAGAAGTTTGGCTTTGTGTCAGTCCCATGTCATCATTCTCCTACTGTCCCCAGAGTTTAACACAACCAGGCTTTACAACACCAGCAGACAATACATGCACCATCAACAGGTCTTGCTGACAAAAAGCCATAATAAGAATTGTTTACCTCTTTAAAACCTTTAAAGAATCTGTGGTGTGCTAAAGGATCTGAAGAAATAGCTGTATAATCAGTTTTTGCTGAAATCCTGGAACATATTTTAATGTGAATCTTGCCAAGCTCTTTAATGTCTGCCATTGGTTAAAGCCTCAACATCCAGGCTAGGTTTTAGTAATTTCTTAGGGGCTTTTATAAAAGCAGGAAATATTAACAGCTAAAATTTAATTCAGCTTTTTCAGTGATGCATTGCCATAATATATAACAACATACCTGTAGTACTCTTCACAATCTTAGCCATCATGTGCGTAAATTATTCACAAGGAATACAAACTTACTCCTAATATATGCTAATTTTTGGAGATTTTATAGATTCAGCTGCTTCATCTGTATGATCCATGATGTCTATCTGTCAAAACCTAAGCCTCTAGGGAACATAGGTAGCACAAAGGGCAGGATTTTGCTTTCCCATAGGTTTAAACCAGAGAAGAATGTGACTGAAGGCTGAACTGGAAAGACTGCAGTACAATACACATTTCATTCACAGTGGAGTGAATGCAGCAAAATAGTGGTAAAACCCACTGCAGATCTTTTTTATTACTTTGTATTACAAAAATTCCAAGGGGCCCCAGCAGAGCTTAGGACTGCAGTATACAATGTACTCTGACATTTTAACAGACTTTTTGTCCTAATGATCTTCAAGTTTCCTCTAGAGCAGTCATCCTCTGGGCTTAAAGCATCCTGGCTTCAAGACTTTGTTGGTTCAAGACTTTGGGAAAGCTCTAAGTGCATCATGAGGCCAATAACAGATGGAAGTTTTCAATCACTTTATGGTTTATTGCTGGAAATCCATCACCAAAATGTATACTAAGAGGTCAAACACATCTATGTTCCTTACACCACCATGAACAACTAAGAACTTAGTGTTCATAGGCAGCACTTGAAGAGCATGCTGAGAAAATGTTCACAAGAGAACGGTTTGCATTCTTGTGATGCTTGCACTGAAGCACATTTCTGCAAAAAAAAAAAAAAATCCCGTCTCCACAACAGTTTAAGGTTTAAAGGTGAGACTACTAATCACTTACAGCCAAGCATAAGACCAAATTGCCCAGGAAGGTTGTCTATCTCTGTTGGTTTTCAAGGCTGGAAGGGGTAAGTCTCCAAGCAATCTGATCTAACTAGATCTGCTTTGAGCTCTGGATGTCCCATCCAACTGAAGTTACTCTATGATTCTAAAATATTCAATCAATAGTATCTTCCCCTGACTTGTACACCTTTGAGATAACAACCAAAGGTAGTCTCAGGGGTGTGTGAGTGTACTTCTGCACTCTGCAACTGCAAGTTCCAAGCTTTCTTGTCAGGGTAACAGTTTTCAGCCACTCAGACAAGATATTTGAGTGGGATGTGATCATGCTACAGGCCTTTGGTAAGAAGCTAGTGAGTTGTGCTCATGGGAATATACAAAGCTTTTTAGTTTTCTCCAGAGAAGCCATTTGGCCTTCTTCCTCAGGGAACTTGCAGCTTTCCTTCTTGAGAGATCTCATGCACTATAAGCTGCAAATAAGCTTTTCATACCAAGGCACTATTTTTTTTCCCTGTCAATACTTTGCCATTTTTCTAGCTGTTTCAAGAAATCCAGAATTATGTGTATTTTGCAATTATGCCTTGTAATCTTTCTGATAAAGGTTCCTCCATCACTTCCTAGCCACCTCTAACTGAAGGAATGCCACTTCCACAAGCTGGTTGCCAGAAAACAGCTATCCTGGGAAATGCAATGTGTTAAACGACAAAGGACTGCTCTGCCTGCCTGAGGCATCACTCTTTTGATGTCTGCACAGAAACATGCTGAGGGGGAAATGAAAAGGCTACCAGCCCTGACAATATAGGGCACTAGCTGCAGCTGCACATGGGAGAGGAACAGGAATTCTGTGAGGCCAATCTGCCTTCAAGTGGAAATGCAGGGACTGTTAATGGGGAACGAGTGTTTGCTTTGCTCTTTCTCTTGTTCTTCTGACCGAAGCAGGACTTAGAAGGGAGACAAGGTGAGAAAACAAAGAATATGGGTTCTAGAGAGTGAAGCAGCTTATCATAAAGCTATTATGAATAGTTGGCTTGATGCTTAGCTAGGGGATAATGAAGTTAGCAATTAGAGATGATGAATGGTTGAAGGGGCTTTATAATGATATGGAATGATTTTCATCTTTATATCAGACAGGTTGAATTCAGGTCAAGTCAGTACCAACAGAACATGAATGCCATCTGATTTATTTCATCAGGTTTTGTGGAATGAGCTTGGTTCCTTGTAAGCTGTTTGGGACAAAGGCTTATTCATAAGTAATTATCTGCAATAAGCACCTCCACTTGCATGAGGCAGGGCTTTAAACAAGGCACTGTTCAAACAGCCGAGATTTCAAAAGGTTACAATTCAAGTAGATAAAACTGTAAAAGTATTATTTAAATATGACAAAGAGAAAGATGGCATTGTTTGTCCAATGCTTTACAGAAATGATGTGCTGGAGCTTTATTTGAATCTATGTTCAATTATGAGCCAGTTCTTCCTGCCTGGGCATTTAGAATTTGCACAGTGCCTGTTGGGCAAAACTGCAGTCTATATAAAGAAGAAAAGAACATAAGGTGCCCTTTACTAGCCACCATGTTCATCAGCATCTTTCAAGAGTCTGCTTCTGCTCTCACAAATCTCCCCGGTGAGAAAGAGAAGGCGTGTTAGTTAGTACCAAGGAATGGCGTCAGCTCCTGGCTTGCTAGCAAGGGCTATAAACAACATGATCTTTACACAATGGACAACTCCTCTTCTACTGGGTCACTGTCAGAGCAGCACTGGGGTTTGCAGGTCCCAACTTGTAGTTCAAATCCTCTCCCGAAATTTTTGGCAATTCAAAATTATGAATCCTCTGTTTTTTACATTTGAGGAGAGTAAATAAATACATGAGATGAGATCAGAGGTATTGGCAAACAGAGACTTAGTTAAAGGACAAAAAGAGGTAGGAAAGCTGGAGGAGAGAAGGAATATAGGAAATTTAGTTGACCCTGGAAGGAGAAAAAAAAATAAAACAAGGACAAAATACAAAGAGCTAACACACAGAGACCCCAGAGGAACTGCAGTGACCTGACCCATCAGTGGGGTTATACTGATATAGTCCATTGTCATTGTCACTAATTTAGCTCAGATTTAAAATTCCATGCACTATAGTGTTTCATCTAGCACACTACTAAGCAATGCTACTCTGCTGCATGTTCTACTTTGAGTCTGTGCAATAGGACCACATTCAGCATTTGCAGCAGTACAATCATGTTGAATAACTGAACTGTGCAAACTTTTAAACATCAATTTCCTCAAGTCCATAGAAGAACTAGTACAAAACTAATGGTGTGGAGGAGAGTGAATGAGAGGTTAACCAGTCACCAGCTCCCCATTCTAGGCTGCACTGAAAATACAATTAGATTTTGTATTTTGACAATTGTACCAGAGTTAAACTAATTACAATTATATGAAATTTGAAGTGTGGAGTTTAGGACTAGGACTTCTGGAGCTGTGAATGCCTCCAAGGCAGGAATGTGCTTATTGAGGTACAATCAAGTAATATTAAATCGAGGCATCTGAGAGAGGAGGTGGAAGGCAGTGTCTTCATGGCTAGGGAGAAAGAAGTATAGCTTTGTAAGGAGAGACAAAGGGATTCTAACTTTGGATGGCACAGGAGGTAATATCTTTCCTTCATTGCTTTCTGTGCCTTCTCCCATCCTCTGAGAACAGATAGAAGCAGGCATTTTGGACAACGAAGGAATGGGGAAGGACTGCAGTTTGATTCTGGAGAAAAAAGTTAGGAGCTAGCTGAGGTGCTAGATCAGTCAAGAAAATTCTTTACTCTCACTTAAACTACTGTGTACTATTACTTATTCTTCTGATGTTTTCCTTCATTGATAAAAGTCCATGGATTGATTAAATCTATTGTCTTTATATGCGGTCTCCTGGCACATTTGACTCCGAACACGTAACACAACATTTTTGCTGCACAGTAATGATGACATTGGGATGATTTTACAGACATTGGTATTTCCAGTGCATAGCCCCAGATATCCAAAGGCTTACATCTGTCCAGTGTCAGAGCCGGTCATGCTAGGTTTGACAAAATGGCATAATTCAGGGACACTTACCAAAAGAATTCAAACTTCTAGGAAAACATTAGGGAAGACTCATGGTCCTGAGTGTCCTGAGGCATGAAGGACAACACCCACAACCTTTGCTTTTTGTTCACATGTTTTGAAATTGATGGTGGTTATTCAGATATAGAACACAGGTCTCAATTGCATCACAGAAGCAATTTAGAAAATACACTTTGCCTCTGCATAATAGATACTTGTAAAGATTAGGGTGTTTCTTCCATGTCTCAGTAGACACAGGAAGTGCTGCAAACCTGACTCATTCACCTCTGTTGACAAGAAGCATGACACTGTTTGAGATGAGAGACACTGCGATATCAGTGTCTTTTAGTTCTAAGGTCTAAAACTGTGTGCCAACATTCTGTAAAGTAATACCTTCCAATGGTCTACTGCTTGGGAGGATGAGTAGTTGTCTAACTATAATTTTAATGAAGATGACAAAGTTTTTTTTGTAATTTGTCAGTTGTTTAGGGCATCACTTGCTGGTGTCTTTGGCTATAAAACGTGCCTGGAATGACAGGTCAGATAAGACACAGGTCTTTTAAAAATGTGAAAACATATTTCAAACACAGTTGTGCTGATCAAGATTTTTGATAATCCAAGCCTTGCAAAAATAGGTTTCCAGTAAACAATGAATCTACACACTTGGGATGACTTAGTTAAAACCAAAATAGAATAGAGAGATGTCACAATGCAAAGCTTTGTGTTTGGATGGCTGGTATACCTTTATAAATTTAATCTCTGTAGATTAATAGTTTTCTGTAGTTCACTGTGCTCGCAAAGTTAAATACACTGAAATTCAAACCAAGGATCCTGAAACAAACCCAGCCAGAGGCATTAACAATGCTCCAGTGAGTATGCTGGCACACTTTGATATTCCAGGTCAATGAAGCTTGTTCTAAGAAAACATCTGGAGCACTCTAAATCCAGCTTGCTTTAAAATCTAAATCTATGCTGAGCTTCTCTTCATTTCTTTAAGATGCCTTTTAATTACAGCCCTGATCAATGCCATTTTGCAAAAATAATTTCCTGTGCTACTTTCCCCATTAACAATTAAAATTACTATTTTCTCTCATTCTACTCTGGATAGCTTCTCAGAGCAGAGCATTAAAATCTTAATTTCTGTTCATTAGCACTGATTTTTGATCCAAACATAGAATTCTAATGTTGGTATATGGTCTGAAGCTTTTAGAATTTAGTCATACCTTCCCCTGCCTTTTTCTTCTTAGAGCTGGATTGAAACAAACACTTAGGGTATTTAAGGCTAGATACAGATCTAAACTACGAAAATGAATCTTCATTGCTTCTTAAGACTTTTTAAGGGGAGTCATTGATATCAGAATTGAAATGCAAGGAGTACTTCCAACCCACTAAACTGATAAAGAGTTATTTAAATAAGTATTCAACAGATTTATATATATGCATTCAACCAAGTGAAACTGGGCATCTTTGAAGAATGCACTTTCTTGGCAAAAACCTAATGCTACCTGATTCTGGCCACAGGATATTTTACAAAGATTCTACACCCTTCCCCTTTACCCCCTTTTTCTCATGGCAAAAATGCAACCAAATAATTTTTCTCCTGGGTCACATAGGCCCCACCTGCAGCTGCATTCTCAGCCTCAATGTTCGAGAACATCTGTGTTTCTGATGCTATGCTCTGAGTCCAATCACTCTGAAAAGCAAACAAACAAGCCAAGCACCCTTCTCTCCTCAAAAATGTTGTGGGGTTTTTTTTGTTTGTTTGTTTTTTAATTTTTATTTGCCACAATACTTGGAGACCTTTTCTAAAACAGAAGTCTCAGCCCAATTTCTGTTTGATAACTCTCCTCCTGTATACACTGAAATTTAATTTTTGCCTTTTCATATGGGAAGAACATCCCACTGAATCTGTCTCAACTCTTCAGCAGCTTTACCTTCCCCCATAAAGCTATGAAAAACTCCTAAAAATCAATGCAGAGATTAATGCGGAATTAAACTCCCCCGCCATGTTGAACTGAATGCAAATACATGCAAATATTGCTGTAAAATGTCTTTTGCATTGCTCAGTATAAGGCAAGTGAACCCATGACTAGAGATGTAATTTTCAAAGGAAAAAACACACTTTGAACCTCTCTGGCCACACTATAAAAAGTTCTCTTCAAAGAGAATTATTTCCTTGCAGTCTATATTGCAAAAAGGCCTCTTGTATGTCTTACTTTAGACATTAATATTGTTTTATGGACGCAGAGTGAGGAAAATCTACTACTCAGTACTAGTAAGTCTAGCAGAATTCAGTCCTTATGTAGCATGAGCCCATTTCAGTGGTGATTATTAGGGCATCACTGACACAGCAAGATCTTCCCTGATACACCAATAGCTAAAGCAGAGCTAAACTGCATAAACAAACACAGAGCACCAGAAGAAAATCCTAGTTTGTAATTGTACCACGCTGAGTTCTGGAAGTCTCTGTAAAGATACGAGACTTAGTCATTAAAGAAAAGACTTGTAAGGAGCTACTGTCCCATTACATGTGAGTGTACTTATCCTGTGGATAAGTAACTGAGATACAGCAATGTCTTGCACAAATTGACTGTATGTCTGAAGTAGGGCTGAAAGATACACATCAGAAGAGAGGAGCTTACTTTTAATGATGGCTCCAGTCAGTCCTTGTAGACACATTCACTTAAAAATCTTCCAATAACTTTGCAAGAAATGGCTCCAAGTTACTACTACACCTAGGCTGGGACTTGCATTTGCTTCAGAAGAGATATATCTGCAGAGAGCAATGCATTGCTGCAAAAGGATGCATGGAGCATGACATATTCTCTGGAAGAAGCACTGTGCCAACACATTGTGCCGTGCAGATGCTCTGTTAACTGGCTGTGAGAAGAAGAACAGGAAAGAGCTGGCATTTTCCAGCTTCCCCAGGATTTGTGGTAAAAGCTAGCAACCACACTGCCCATTGAAAAGAAATATCGAATGTGCGTGGGTAGTGTGCAGGCTCTTATGCCAAGATGCAGAAGCAGCATCTCAGAGGTGGTTTTCCAAGCTATTTGTTTTCCTTTTTTGTTTCCTCTTCTAAAAGAAGAACTACTGAACCATATTCTGGCACTTAGAAGACTCCCAAAGATGATGCTTCCAGTGGTATATAGACTTTTTTGCTATTGCACAGACCTTTGTTTTTACGGCTTACAGCAGCATATATGCATTACATATAAGAATGAACACTTTGTTTACCTAGAGTGTCCCTAAGGGGGCTGAATTATTGAGGTCTGAAATATCTCCATCCTTTTTCCTGCCCTGGAGCTGATTACTAGCCTGCATTTGTCAGTCATAGGAACTGAAAGTTAGGTGGCCAAAAATAAAAGCTACTGCAAAGGAAACATGTTTTACAGAAAAAAATATGAAAAGAAAAATCTATAATTATCCAGTCACATTAGTGACAGTGAGATCCTCCCAGCTTTCCAACCACGTACAATTAGCAATTGTTTTAAACAATCAATGAGTTAATTACAGCAGTAACTTCCCATTACACTTCACAGGGAACGTATTATTTGGTGGGGTGCATTAGAAAATATAAAGCAGTACTTTCATTTAAAAGACAAGCAGAAAGAATACCAGGGTAAGTAGTGTATGCTTGAGTCCTACACGCCTTCCCAGCAGCATTCCTCTCTGCAGTGCCAGTGGCTCTTTTTCCTTTGGGGTACACTTTTTCCTCACCAAATGAGACCTGAAGCCCCAGTCAAGCTCAAAATGTATCTCTTCCTGCATGCAGAATCTCACCTACCCACCCAAAAAGCACACTCGGTGGTACAGCACACGCAATCAAGCAGTGCAACTGCGATCTACCACTCTCTTACTCCAGGTGACACATTCAGACATGGCTTAAATAAGACAGGACTCCTGTCAGTAACCACTTTTCTCTTTGAACTAAGTTGTTGGTATGTTCCTAAGCTTTTTTGTCTCTTTTTTTAAAAGCTTCTTACTAGCAAAGATTAATGACTTTACTGTCCTTGTGAAAAATGGTGAGGGAAGCACTGCTAAGCACAGCTACGATTTATCTATCTATATATAAATCCTACTGCTTAGCTTTGATTTGCTGCAGAAACACAATTTTAGCTTGGTATGAGATACTCATTTGCATCAAAGCAATTGATAAATTGATGCCTACCATAAGGGCTGGCATCACAATCCAGTACGTCGAGCTTTTGTGGTTCATTATCATCTCAAGAGTGCCCAGGTCTGCATTCAATTACATGTTTCCAGAATGCAATTTCAGTTTGATGTAGTGATTGTAGACTTCTAGATTCTGCCCAATAAAGCCAACAAAAATATTCCTGTTGAGTTTCAGCTGGTGCCTGGCTCCTTGTCCTGCTGGCAATTGGGCATTTCATTACAAGTGGAAGAAATCTGCATTGCTGGGACACATGTGGAAGGATCTACCTACTGTTTTCAGAAAATCACTGCTGCTTTGATAAAAAAGCAACTGCTTACATGCATTCTGGACTCTTAGTTTCCAGGCTGGGTGGAGCAAGGGCCCTCAGCAAGGGAAATGCCACCTCATTCAGATGCAGGGAATGCATTCTATTTTGGAACCCCAAATGGCAAGCCTGTTGCTCAGAGAACATATATTCTCTCAGTCTCTCAAGTAAAGGCAAGCCAGGACAGGAAACACCTAGGGCATGCATTAGGAAAGCTATAAGTGTAGTGTTTCTCTCTTCCTAGCCCTAAACAAGGCTGAGTAACGGCATGTCATTGCTCTGCTTTGGAGATGGCCTTCAGGTATGCTACCACTCGCTTGGAGGGAATGAGATGAAAGCAAGCCAGCAGCAACCTGTCCCCTCCCTTCAAACTCACTGAGCATCAGCCACACTCACTATATCTTTGCCAACCTTCAGTGCCAAACTTGGTATCCCACTCCCCTGAGCTACTGCTTCAGTTTCCAAGATTAGTTGGAATGAGTTATCTTCCCCAGTGCTTTGCCAATTACAACCTACAGATGCTGGGAGGCAAGGAAGGTACCAAGAGTATGTCCTTACGCAAACATGGACATTCACATAAGGCACAAAGTTGGCCTGAGAAACAAAGATAGACGCCTGACACAGTACTCCATTCTAGATAATGTGCCTCTCTTTTAAGGATGATAAAGTATATCACAAACTAGTTCACAGAACATATTTAATATTTTGTCGCGTTCTTGAAATGGGTATTGTTTTTCATTGTCTTATCACATTTAATCTCTGAGGTTGGAAGTTTCCTTGTAATAATTGCATAGAGACTTCAAAAAGGATTTTGTTTCCCTAATGGAGTGTCACCAGATGATGATTAATTTGTCTCTCCCTTGAGGCCTCAAAGAAAGAAGATTTAAAAATAACCCCAAGCAAATAAAAAAGGCCAATCTGAAGGTTCATAGTGGCTCCATGGGCCTAACTTAATATGCACTGAAGACTTTCAAAAGCAAGGAGAGAGAATGTTCTAAAAGGCAGTCCCCTTTAAAATGTGTCCAGCCAGCCAAATTCGCAAACAAACAAAAGCACAACTGTTTGAGAAATGTAAGCCTAAACACCACCAATTTTAATACCACCTTTAAATACAATTTCTGAAATGACAGCATGGACTTTACTAGCAGAGAGCAGAGAAACAGCAGAGAATGACTCCTGCAGACACAGTCACACATGCGACAAAAGCAGGGTTGCAAGTGCAGCAATTATAACAGCACTTCTTCAGGGAAAACCAGCTTGTAAGCAAGAAAACTCAGGCACAAAACAGGTCAAAACCACTTCAAAATGACTCAGAGGTCTCAAAGGCTGAAAACAACAGGTCAATTCTAATGGCTGCAAAAAAGCCCAATGCTGTTCTTCTGAGAAGTTACGCATCGGAAACAAAAGGATGAAAACAAGCAGGGCTGATTTCCAATTAATCACTGCTACAAAAAGTTCCCGGGTAACCTACACTGTGGATGGACACAATCCTGATCTAACAAGGAGAGAGTGTGGCATCCAGCAGAGACTGTGTCCCATTTAAACATGAATTTGCAGCTTCTGATTTGCAGTCCATCCCTTAGGACAGTTTGGGTCAGTCTGTGGACTTTGTAATTAGTGTTGATGCCTACAACGAAGGCCATCAGAGACTCAATCATGGTTTCTTCATTTTGGTTTGGTCCCTGCAAGAAATGTCTGTGTTCAGCCACTGCTGATTTGATTTTTTATCAGATGGTTTCCCCTCACCCTCCTCAGCCTGCTAGCTTTCCAAGACCAGACACTTTAGTGGCCACTCTAGATTGGTGGTGCTGGGTTCATTTTGTGAATTTCCTTCTTTGAGCAAAAATCCCAACAAACCACTGTTCAACACCATGGCATCCAGACTAAATGCCTCTACTTGCTCCTGCTGTTTAAGACATCTGTAAATAACTGATAAGGATTACTTATCTCTGCAGATGGCTTATGTTTTGGCAGAAGGCAGAAAACCCATCATCTCCGGCCTAAAGGAGGATTCTTAAGTGGAGGTTAGTCACTCTTGCTGCTCATGACTATGCTCAAGCCTTGAAGCTACTGCATCTCCATGGCTTGTGAATGGGACAAAGCTTCCTTCTCACTGTGATAAATATGCAGAACACCACACTAATTAGCTCAGTACACTGCTAATGTAAGATAGCATAAGTCTGTCAAGTTCAACATGGCTAAATCCTTTACTCTCACTTGTGATGTGACTTACAAATGGGAGTAATAAATAACAGTCACCTGAATTCTAAATCTTTCTCTCCCCCCAAAGAAATACACTTGCTTCACAACCTTTGCAGATTAAATATCCCTGGGTCATCTCCTCCATGTGAGCTGAACACTGAATCATAGAAGCGTTAAGGTTCAAAAAAACCTCCAAGATCGAGTCCAACCTTTGACTGAACAGCACCATGCCAACTAATCCATAGCACTCAGTGTCATGTCCAGTCATTTCTCAAACACTTCCAGGGATGGTGACTCTACCACCTCTCTGGGCAGTCTGTTCCAACGCTTTACCACCATTTTAGCGAAGATACTCTTCTTGATGTCCAACCTAAACCTCCCCTGGCACAGTGCGAGGCAGTATCTTCTTGTCCTGTTGCTGGCTGCCTGGAAGAAGAGAGTGACCCCCGCCTGGCTACACCCTCCTTTCAGGCAGTTGTAGAGAGTGATAAAGTCTTCTCTGAGTCTTCTTTTCTTGAGGGTAAACACTAGCTCCCTCCACTGCTCCAGATATGACTCACTCTCCAGACCCTCCAGCCAGCTTGCACTGGTTATACAGTATAAGCAGTTATACCAAGTCCAAGAAGAACTAGAGCAAAACAGGTAAATTTAAAGTATGTGTGGTCACAGCAGCAGAGTGGACTGGCCTCTCAATGCTAATGATCCCACCAACTTTCTTTCAATGCTCTCTTAAAGAACTAAAGTTTACCCCAGGAGACATAACTCTCATCTCGGTCAGGTCTCCAATGAATAGATTTGCTTTGTCTTTGAGAAACAGAAAAAGTATATTTGGCTAATTACATCATTTAGATCCTTTCACTCTACTCTGTAACTGCTTAGAGCTGCAGAAATGAAAGGAGAAAAGCCATTGCTTCTTTATTTAATTCCTTTCCCCCTCCACTTCCCGTGCTTATTCACAGTAATTTCTTACTTTAGATATCTAAGAAAGATACAATACTACTTTCAGGTTCTGTTTGGTTTTTAAAAACTAAAATAAAGACGGCTTAGAAGCCTCATATGCTTAAACACACACCTATTCACTAGTTTCAGAGAGAGACAAAAAAAAAAGGCAAAAAAAGCCAGTAAGGCATAGGTGAACATAAAATAATACAAAATTCTTAGCTGCCTAGATCAGCAGCATGCAGGCAGTAAAACTGAAAGAAATCTCATTAGCATGACGTAACAGTCAATTAGAGTAAGCAAGGGTTAATGTTAAGTACTGCAGCCTGATTAATCAGCAGATATTCCTATCAGTGAAAACGGTGCTCTACAAGTCTCAAGTTTTAGTTCACTGCACCACATTAAGCAAAAGGTGGCAAAGGTACAAAGGGAGACAGATTCATCTTCTGTGTGATTGCGCTGACTCCAAAAGCAGACTCCATCCATTCTTGAAAAGGCTCTGACTTGATATCAAATCCATGCACACTCAGAGGGATTCTCCTGATCATAATTTCCCAGTAGGATACTGAAGCATTTTTGCTTTTTAAGTGTTTTCCCAATACATTTCTAAATGTATATAAATTGACAAAATGAAAAAGACAAATGATTCAAAACATTTTGGATTAGGCTGAAGAGTCACACTTGAGGGCAACACACCACAGAAAGTATGTGGTGGGCTTGAAGCCCAGACTACCATCACATCTGGAAACGGTGCAGTATTCAGGGGGTTGTTTTCAGGAATGCCTGGCCTTGCTGTACTCATTAAAACTGAGTTTGCCATTGCATAAGTTTAAAAAAGCTACCCCAAAGCAGAAACCCAAAGCTTTTATATAAATTTCTTACTCACATGGAATCTCCCAAATATCTTCTACAGCTTGAAAGATTCACAATATGCATCTTTCAAAGTTTTGCCTGCTCTTATACTGAACTGCTACAGAATGAAGGACCATTTTAACATTTTACCACTGAACTGACCACTCTGACATCCTGAAATCCCTTCTGATCTAAATTATCCTCTGATGTTAAGTAGCATTGGTATATTAAAAATTGAATTTTAATCACTGGAAAACAATTTTGGGAGAAGTTGTCTAACTCAAATTCAGATCCCTAAAAAACTAAACTTTGAAAAAAAATAGCATGGAAATTTGAGAATAATGCTACAATTTATTTTGGTAGTGATTAAACTCAGAGCAATCACATGGGACTTTTTTCCTACTTCACTGCTCTGAAACAACTCAAACTGTGACAAAAATTATTTTCAAGCAAGAATATTGTTTACTCCATAGTGTGGGCTTCCTTTCTTGTTCTTTGCATCTGTCATGAGGAAGAGGAAACAACTCTTACACAACATTTGACTCTCTAAAAATTGCTCGCTTTCTGAAAACAGTTTTTTCACTACTGCTGCACTTCCAAAAGTTTCCAGCACCTTCTTGCCTACACTGTGAATCTATGTGGATCTGACAACTGGTTAAGAGGACTAGAAAATCAAGTACATTTTGCCATTTCTTACAAACATTTTCCATGGGTCTATCAGACCAAGACAGTGTGAAACAAGAATTACTTAGAGGCAGAAATACTGCAATGGTGGTCAAAGTCACAGCTGCAGCTTCAGTTTGCTCTGCACTTCACTTGTAAGTGAATTCTGTGTTTCCCCTATCATTGTATTTCAGAAATACAACCTTGCACAGATTTTTCCAGTTGGTTTTGGGGTTTTGTTTTGTTTGCTTGTTTGTGGTTTGGGTTTGTTTGAGGGGTTTTTGTTGTTTTTTTTGTTTGTTTTTGTTTTCTTTGGTTTGGGTTTTTTTGTTTGTTTGGGCTTTATTTGGTTTTGTTTGTTGTGGGTCTTTTTGCTTGTTTTGCCCTCTCAGGTTAATAAACCACAGAATTTCTAACAGACACATTTCTTCCTTTATCAGCTTGATAGGCTGTTAAAAATGCCAGACACCTTCTGTTCTACTGTCTGAGAGTGGAAGACTTACAAAGTTTGAGGCATCTGGATTTCACTCACATACCTATTGCAGTCTATTGCTTGAAAATCAAGACAAAAATAACAAAGTTTGAGACTGCTTCACTATTTGATAAATCAAATCCTAGCTTCACTGTTGAGCTAGAATTTCTCTTCTAATCAACATATGAAAGATTGTGTTCGACCATTTTCTTTCTTTGTCACCCATCACATAGAGTTTCCTCAGCGAAGTTCTCCTTTGCAGATCATTTATCCAATAAAGCACGATGACTCCTTCAGAGATTAAAAGTCTAATCTTCAGTAAGACTGACCACCCCTTATGAAAATTAATAGGTCTGTGCTTTCCTACCTATCTAATCCCCACTCTTACTGCCCTCATGAAGGTAATGCATAGAAATAAATGACCATGCTGGAGGAAGTTTCAGTTCATTCGACTTCTGATCTCCTGAGATTGCAGAGCACAGAGAAAGATTTTGTAAGAAGACATCTGAATTTTTTTTTTTTCTTCAATACCTTTGAAGGATACTGTAGTGATATGCTGTGATACAGGACTATCTGGTGAACTTTCCTGATAGCTGTGAATGTATTTGACTACACAGATGTCCCCTATAATATCACTATAACCTTTTAGTGCCTACCAGGGGAGATTGCCCTGCAGAGAGGCGACATTCAGTGGTCTAGGTCACAGGAGAAGAGACATTCTCCTGTAGCTGCACCTCAAGACAAAATAAACTGCTTCTTAATTTCAACTGGCCATGGATCTGTATTTTGGGAGCAGAACAAGCAGGGCTGCAGCCTCAGTAACAGAAATGAGTTACAAAGACCCAGCTCTGCTTCTTAGGAAGGCCAGTGCAGGAAGTGTAGCTCTGCTAACACACCAGCAAGGGCAGTGGAGTTAGACTGCTGCTAGTTAAAGTCACAATACTATATCTGCTGTATGATTCCAGTGACAACTACAGACATGAAAGATGCCTTATACTTATCAATGTTTTACCTGAAGTCTTTTTACTGTGGATACCTCCACTGAGAAATGAACTCAGGAAAAAGATTTGGCAAATGCTGTTAGCACTGACAAACATCTGAACACGCAGCACAGGTAGCAATACTACTATTAGAGAGGACCAGTAATCATGTATCACATTTTACAAACTTATAACAAAGATTACATTATCCATCACTAAAATCTCTCCCTCTTAGATGTAAGGTTCACACAAACAACAACATAAAATAAACACTATAACCACTTCTTAAATAGAAACTAGAACAGCACAGGACAGTACAACTATCTAGGCTAACCTAAGGTCAAGGTCATGCTCTGCCAGGAAAAAAAAGAAACAATAAAAAGAGAAAAGCTGTTATTTTGCTTTACAGGAATGGATTAGTGGATAAAATGCTAGGGGATTTGGTTTGCATTTCCAGTTCTTTCCCAAATGTCTACAATGTCAGCAGAGTTGTTTAGCTTTTGTAGTCTCCACATGTTACTATTTTCCTACTTAGATGTCTTTAGATGTCTGGCTTCATCATGGATGACTGAGCTTCAACATCTGTTTGTGTCCCCTTTAAAAGACAGCAGAGAAGTATGCAGAGGCAGAATACCCATTTTGCTCCATGCCATGAACATACCTATTCACCTGACTATGCAGGTCTATAATCACAGCACCCCATGACAGCAAACAGCTTCTTTCTCCCTGGCCATGTTTTAGAACAGCTTAACCAGAAGCCCACAGGACACCTCCCATACTTCAATTTCTTTGTGCTAAGTAAGTCAGGCAAATAAATATCCCTGCTAATCAATGGAAGACCAATCCCATACTTAAAATCCATGCTGAAAGGTACTAGAGAAATGACTGGTCTCTCCTATGAATCCATAGCTTTCTTCACCTACAGTAGAAGTTGTTTCTGTAGATTTTCTTTCCACTCTCAGGTCTCAGTTTGTCCCTAGCTCCTCTTTGCAGCCTGACAGCTGCTGTAGTTCTGCATAACCACAGAGCGCAGAAGAAGCATAAAACTGGCTCAAAGTCTAAACTCCATTTCCAAGTGCATCCTCTGGCACTTTTCTGAACAAGCCTTTTCTTTTGTCTCCACCTTTTTCTCCCCCTCTCCCTCTTGGTTACAGGCTTATCCTGTTTTCATGCAGATGTACAGACACTTATTTTGGTAGCCATCAGGTACTGGTAAAATATAGCAGCATTTTCTATCATCTTGCAGTACCTTCAAAATCATGTTAACAACAGGGTTAAAAATAAAAAAATAGCACCAGAACATATCTCCCCCCTACCTTAGCATTTTCTCACCCTTTCCTG
The DNA here is from genome assembly GCA_013399835.1 of Leptocoma aspasia. Classification (NCBI taxonomy): domain Eukaryota; kingdom Metazoa; phylum Chordata; class Aves; order Passeriformes; family Nectariniidae; genus Leptocoma; species Leptocoma aspasia. The sequence goes on from VXAX01006611.1 coordinate 1,611,445, forward strand.
AGCTTCTTTGTGACCGAGGGCTTAGAAAAGTACCACTAGGCCATTTCAGGTCTTCTAGATAACTTTCTATACCACCTCCACTGCTTGGGCTGTTATTCAGCAGTTACTTCGGATCTCAGTTTCAGTAGGATTTGCAAGTCAATCCTCTATCTGTAAATCCCAGATGGCTCAGTGATTTTCAGTGCAGCTATTGATCTCTTCATTCACAGATACCAGCTTCTGGGCAAACACGCCCAGCTGCTCTCACCAACCCCGCCTGACTGCCACCAGCAGAAAAGAGGACTTTGTGAACCCAGACACTACCCACCAATAATACTGCCACTTTGAGCAACAAAATTAGGCAGGAATAAGCAATATGGTTTGCACGTTTGCCTACCTGATTACAAGGCTGCTGCCAGGCTCCCTCCCTTGCTCTGTAACAGCTGTGCTTTTGGCAGCTGAGCAACAGCCTTCCTAAGTGTCATGCTCTGAAAACGCACATGCTCTACACACACCCATCCAGCCTTGCCGTGCCAGACAGCCCCTTCTCCGCCGCCAGCCAGCCGAAAAACAAGTTGCAATTCAATGACCAGCTCCCATATGAAAGGAAGATACAGAGGTCGGAACAATCAATGCAATTAACCGTTCTGAAAACAGCACCAGGCTTTTTGTAAAACGGGAACAATTGGGTTTTATCTGCCCTTTCCCCTCCTCTCATATATTACCTATAAATCAAGAAGGTCTTCAGCAGATCACTGCATATTTGATGCCAAACTGCTCAGTCTTTCTCATTCTAACTTACACCACTGCAGAACTACCAAAATGCATTTGGGCTCCCTGGTGGTGCAGAAGGCAACTGCTCCTTACCTCCACGAGGTAGGAAATCCTGCCTCCTCACTGAGACCTCTGAGGAAGGTGATAAGGAAACAAGCCAAAGGTCTCCCTAGCCTTTCCTCCCCGCCCATGCTCTTCCCTGCAGATCACTAAGCTTGAGCACTACCATACATCAAGCCTCCACACAGCTGTGGCACCAGTAGGAGATTTCAGGCAAAGCGGCATGGTATTTTATACTACTGTGACTCGTTCACATTTTGAATGCTGTTTGTTGAGCTTTGTTACATGCAGTTTTGTCTCCTTCTGCAGGGAATTACTCAGCCAGGCAGTCACATGATTGCAGCAGCATAATTAGAGGATTCCAAGTGTGCTAAGCTCATCTGGAAATCATATGAGGTGGGGAGATAAACAAACCCAAATGATGACAAGGAACTACTATCTCTGTGCAAGTAGCAGCTTGTAACTTCCCCAGTGTGCACTCTCCCAGGGCTTTCCGTCACAGAAAAACTCTATGAGTTACGGAGTAATATAAACCCTACCTAAGATTGAGAGGAACCCATCAGTCTATGGAGTTCAAAATAAGCAGGCAAACAGGCTGCAACATGCCCTCAAGAAGGAAATAGGTACAGGGAAGAGGAGGATATGTATGAATGCGAGTGTATCAGATTTGGGGGGCCAACAGTTTCAACAGTAACAAAATAGTAGAAAATTTTAAATTCAAATTCAGGTCCAATACAAGTCTTCTCCAAGGGTCAAAGGAGAACATTTCAGAGTTTCATAAAGTTTAACGGATTCTGATACAAATATTTTTATATAAGATTTTGGGTTAGACCAGCTCCATCATAATGTTTGAGAAAGTATCATGCAGGACACAAGAAAATTAGAATGGTGTTGCTTATAAATGCAAGTGAAGCACAGAGAGCTCTTGGACTTGGTCATGGTGGGATCAACAATGGAATTTGCACTTGATTTAAAACCCAGCTCAAGATGGTTCTTGGTCCACCCTGACTAAGCTTAAGGAGCATTTCATTCATTGCTGTGGTGCACGAGTGGTGCATAATGAGAGACTCTGCAGCTAATGGCTTGGATGTCCCACCTGCATGGCCAGGTGTGGTGCTAGGATGTGAGGCCCAGCAAAAAGATCCCCATTTCTGGTGGATGCTGTCCATGTGGTTAGACATATTCCTTAGAGCCCCCTAAATTCTCAGGAACAAATACACTTTCTTGCTTCAGTTGATAAACTGCTTCTAGATTACTTTCAATTTCTTTCATTAATTGCCTGTCATATTTCTTTCCTGATCACACTTTTGCTTATTATTTTTTTTCTTTCTATTTAAGTTGTGTAATGAGGTAGTCAGTTTCATTTTTACCACTTCACTGATTTTACAGTGTAACATAACAGATTTGTGTAATTTTTACTTCTTTTTCCCCAGCATTTCCCCTCCCTCATGCCTCACACCAAGCATGTATAGTTTACCAGCAGCCTTGTCTCTGCAGTCAAGTTCCAAGCACAGCTCTTCTTTGTAATTTTCCTTATGGTCAGGGCTATTACTGATGCTTCCAAAATGCATGCAAAGAGCCAGCCAAAGACCAGAATCTTGATGGAAGAGACACTGACAGAGGTGTGCAGACCCACAGTGGGAATGGGCAGCTCCTCAGGTTTGTGGTATGTGCCTTTCCGAAACTTTCCTTCTGATTCAATCCAGCCTGAAGCACGTTCAAATACAAATCTTTCCGTTTTCCAAAGTGCTTCCCCAATCACTATGTACTGCCACCCTCACTGAGGAGGGAGCTGAGGGGTGACTGACAGCTGTGACCATATAATCACAGAATATGCTGAGCTGGAAGGTATCCACAAGGACCATCAACTCCAATTCCTGGCCCTGCACAGGACACCCCAAGAATCACACCATATGCCCGAGGGCACTGTCCAAGTGCTTCTTGAACTCTATCAGGCTTGGTGATCACTTCACTGGGGAGCCTCTTCCAGTGCCCAACCCCTCCTGGGTGCAGAGCCTTTTCTGGATATTCAACCTCAACCTCCCCTGACACAACTTCAGGCCATTCCCTTTGGGTCCTGTCACTGGGCACCACAGGGAAGAGATCAGTGTCTGCCCCTCCTCTTCCCCTCACGAGGTCTCCCCTTTTCCAGGCTGAACAGACCAAGTGGCCTCAGCTGCTCCTCATATGGTTTCCCCTCAAGGCCCTTTGCCCTCCTTGTTGCTCTTCTTTGGATGCTCTCTATTAATTTCATATCATGCACTGGAAAATAAGCTTAGGAAAAAAAGCTACTGGAAGGACAGGTGCATACCTGGCCCTGCCATTTATGTGAGTTTTTTGCTCATTCTGAGCTGGTGATGTTTGTGGACACAGTGATACAAATGTGGGCTGATCTCCCAGCACACAGCAATTAAGCAGGGGCCTGGCTGTCTCTTGGGCTTGCTGCATCTTTTTTTCTCTCTGAAAACCTTTCCACTTTGGGTATGATACCATGCTGACATTCTTGTCTCTTCAGCAAGTTGACTTTTCCTTACCCATTCCACTTATCCCCTGCAAAGCACACACAGGGAACCCTAAAGGAAATTAATACTCACAACAAAAACAGAAAAAAGAAAATGCTGTTGAAGTCCACCTGGGTTGCTGAATATTTTAATGTGTGAGTCCCCAAACTCAGGGGATATTCAGAGATGGGATGGATTTAGTATTGGACTCTAATCTGAGTGAAAATTGGCATATATGAAAAGGCATAAAGCAGAAAGTTGACAGAATATATTAATTTCTGTGATTTTAGTGTCCTAAAACTATTAGCCTCTGGAAGGGACGTACAGTACTTGTTTAACTTTGTATCTCATTTTTCAACAGAAACCTTTACAATAAAGAGAAAAAGGGGAGCTTGAAATCAGAGTAAAGTCCATCCAATAGAGATCTGGATCAAAATCTGTTACCAGTCTAGTGAAAAAGACAGCAGTGTGTACCACAGTTACCCCCTATAAATCACCAGCTGAACGGGAAGCAGCAAATGGACGGTGATACTGAGTACTCTCTGAACAGTTTAGGAAAGCAACACCTAATGGTCAGCTCATGAACATCCTTGGTAACAAAGCATCACAGTTTCATCTTGAACTGTCTGTGCTTGTCTGCTCCAGTAAAGAGTTCTCCCCTCAACTGAATTTTTCAGTCTCCAGCCTCATCTAGGTTGTGACCCAGGTTAGTTGCTTGTAACAACAGCTTAGAAATGCATGGTGGATTCTCATTAAGAGAATTGACATTTACTGAAGAATCAGGTGCTTTCTCTTGCTAGTTTCATGTGCAGTGCAAAAAAAAAAAACAAAAAAAAACCCCAAAAAACCCAGATCTTAGATTTTAATATTTTAAATCCAGTAAAAAATATGGAAGAGCATTCTGTGCAACTGTTCTTTGATTTGCTATGTGTGATTGGTCTATTTTTTTTTACTTTCTATGCTTTAAAAATAAACCTCATCATACAGTTGTGATTGTAGCATGTTCACATGATGTGGGGAGCTGGGATTCTAAAAGAAACCATGAAGTTGTGGTGCTGTGCTCCACACAGAAAGTCTGAACATTTTGGGTAGCCAGCAATCAGTGCAGCTCCACCAGGTTCACTGAACTTAGTACAGTGTGTCCAAACCAACTGCCTTTTGTTTCTGCATGGTAGAGATAATTATGAAAAAAAATCTAATTTAATCAAAAATGTAAAAAAGCTTTAAGATCTATCAAAGTGGGAAATGGGCAAAGCTATCTTGTGTCAAGCATAACATAAATGTGAAACAGAGATAGCAATACATTATTCTAGTTTTGCTAGACAGACTTATTTTTAAATGCTGTATCTCTGTGAAACATGTCTATCAAATTATTTTTTCTTTCCTCAGTACAACACATTAAAAATGCCAAAACACCAAGAAATCCAAAACCTTGTCTACTTCAAAGTCCCTAGAAATAATGTGAATGTCTAGCAGAATTTTAATGACACAGAGAGATTTACTGCAGATTAGTTCGATTAAGTATCGCTAAAATAATGAGGCATTTCAGGGGCTGTAAGATACTGAGTGCTTCTGAATTCAGTCTTTTGTCTGTAATACCTTGAGCAATTTATTAATGAAGTTCATATTATGTAGGGTTTCACAGAGGCAAATTAAATGCATGTTGTTTTAAAAAAATACCCACAATATAAATATTCCTAGCATAAAAATGCAGAGTTTCAGAGAAGATTCACAAAACAAAAATGCTTTAGAAACAATAATAATACTTTCTCAGCATCTATCATTTTCCAAAACATTCAACAGAAAGCGTAGCAAATTAATTCTTCCAGCACCCCTTTGAAATTCAGAGGTAACTAATTCTTCTTTTACAGATAAGGCCCACTGAGGTAGGGTAGTAAAATTGTTTGGCTAAAGACATAGGGCTAAGGCTAAAAGTTAAAGGAGCATTTACAGATAACATGTTTCCAGACCCACATCTTACATTCTTCTTAACGAATAACCCATAATTTTAAAAAATAAGGAGGATAGTATCTCTCTCTATATCAAAAGGCCACGTAATTCTGGGAGAAGCAAAATAATTCTGTGCCTATGTGAAGAATAAGTACATAGTTCAACCATAAATGTGCATAAATGTGTATCCTTTTGAATACACAGACAGCTGTACAAGGGGATTAATACAGTCAGAAAAGCTTGGCTTGACAATGTACAAGTCTCCCCCACCCAATCAATCTGGACATTGTAGCCAGAGCCATAACAAAAGCAGGAGAATGAAAATTGCTGGTCCTCAGTATCCTTTAAGAGAAGGGCAAGAAACGTGACCAACAGCTCTGTCAAGTACTATAAAAAGACAGGCTGTAGACTCACAAGGGCCGAGCAAGTGGCATTCATTAAAAACAGGAGGAAGAAGCAAACATGATGAGATTTGTCTCTAAAGTAAAATCTAAACGCAGTGGTAGAAAAGCAATTCAAACCACAGAGAGAATTCATTACTCCACGGGTATCTCCATAACTTTGCAAGGAATTCTGGCCAGCACCTACAGCAAAATTTAACCCTTTGTAGATCTACTGACTTGTGTGGAATCTTTACTGGACTGATTTTTTAAAAAGCTCTGGAATGGCTACCTAAAGCTCTTTGTAGTGAGAGGAATTAAAAAAAAAAATCCACATTACCCTAACAGTGAACCTCAATATAGACTAGATTAATTTGTTCTTATCTCATTGAAGGTCTGGAACTGCCTGTGCAAAAACCCATATTAAACTTTCTCGCCTTAGCTGGCAAGTAGTTCCACAGGATTTTGGGCTGTCAAGGTAGTGAATGAGTGAGAGAATGGCTAAGCAGGGTTACCATGACACAGTAACATGAAGGTGAATGTAGTGGTCATTTGAAATGACAGTACTGGTGGTTTTCACATCCATATCTCCCACATCCTTTCAAAGTATGTGTATTTTTAGAACTTGCTGCATGTTAAAGAAGAAAGGTTTTAAATGGGATCAAGGGCAAAACAAAGCAGCTGAAGAGAGGTGCTCATGTTTTTGAATGGTGGCAATCCAACCCAGTGAAAATTATCTACTTGAAAAGGCAATGCTAACAGGTGAGAATAGGAAATGAAATGCTCAATATAGCCTAGAGAAAATACCATGAAGGGCCCACATTTTGCCTAATACAGCTTCCCCAAAGTCAAACAGTATAGAATTTCATGCTATTCCTAGGAACAGAAGGGAACAGTCTATTTTGGTTGGAAGGGACCTAAAAGGATCATCTATAATCCAACTGCCTGACCGTTTGAGGGCTGACCAAAAGTTAAAGCATGCTGTTAAGGGCACTGACCAAATTCCTCTTAAACACTGACAGGCTGGGAGCATCAGCCACCTCCCTAGGAAGCTTCTTCCAGGGTTTCACCACCCTCTCAGTAAAGAATTGCCTGCTAATGCCCAGGCTAAAACTCCCTTGGGGCAGCTTGGAACCGTTCCCAGACATCCTATCATTGCATCCCAGGGAGAAGAGCTCAGCATCTTCCTCCCCTTTCCCCTCCTCAGGAAGCTGTAGAGAACAATAGGTCACCCCTCAGCCTCCTTCTCTCCAAGTTAGACATGCCCAAAGTCCTCAGCTGCTCCCCACAGGACTTGCTTCCAGCCCTGTCACCACCTTTTTGACCTCCTCTGGTATGTTCAAGCATCTTCACAGCCTTCTCAGTTGGTGGGTCCAGACGTGCACACAGTGCTCAGGGTGAGGCTGATGCAGTGGGATAATCCCCTCTCCTGGCTGGCTGGTTATGCCGTGCTCGATGCACCCTGGGATGAGGTTTGCCCTTGGGGCTGCCAGGGCACACGATGGCTCACAGGGAGCTGCTGCTGACCAGCATCCCCAGATCCCTTTCCACAGGGCTGCTCTCCCGCCATTCCTCCCCCAGTTCATACTTGTGCCCATGATACTCCATCCCAGGAGCCAGATCCAGCATTTGGACTTGTTATATTTCATCCCATTGATGACTGCCCAGTGCTCCACTCTATCTCTCTGCAAGGACTCTTGTCCCTCAAGAGAGTCAGCAGCACCTCCCTGTTTCATACCATCAACAAGCCTGCTAATGGGGCATTCAATTTGTGCCTCCAGATCACTGAGAGGTATTTTGAACAGCACTGGCCCGAGCACTGATCCTGAGGAACACCGCTGGTGACCAGTAACCAGCCAGCTGTAGCGTCATTAACCAAAACCCTTTGCATCCTGCTGCTCAGCCAGTTCTTCAGTGTGTACCCACGCATCCCAGAGATGGGCAACTTGTCCAGAGGGATGCTGTAAGGGATGGTATCAAAAGCCTTACAACAATCCAGAAAACTACATCTGCCACCTTCCTTCCACACACCAGGCAGGTGACCTTATTGTAGAAGGATATCAAACTAGTGAAATGGGACTTTCCTTTTGTGAACTCATGTTGTGTCTGATTACTGCACTGGTCTTTAAATGCCCTTCAGTACAATCCAGTTTAATCTTCTCCACAGTTCTTCCAGAAACTGAGGTTAGACTAGCAGGTTTGTAGTTGCCTGGGTCTTCCCTCATGCCCTCATTGCACATAGGGCAACTTCTATTCTAGGCAAGTTTGGGGATAGGAGCTGCATAATGCACATATCTGCAAAGCACACAGCCTTGTGTGTAAGGGAAAGCTCTGTCCTGAGGGCTTAGGAAGCCACAGAGACAAGTAAGACTCCAATACAGGTTTTAGGTTCTGTGCTCAGTGTGGCACCCAGGCTGCCTTAATATTCAGTACCTGCATACATCTCATACCCCCGAGGAGAACTGCTTGTGAACTGTGGCCTAAGCAACCTGACAAAGAGGTGCTGGCACTGAAAGGATCAGTATTTCACAGAGCTGGAATCAGGTGGGTGCATAGCAAAACTACTGTTCTCTAAGGTTTTTTTAAAAGAGCTGACAGAGACCAAAGGAGTAAATTTTTAGCCACACGTTTAAGAAGACTGTCAGAAGACATGCAGAAGATGCCTCACTTCAACCACTCTGAGTTTCTTAAACAGAGAAGGTACCTGGGGACATCTAGGTTGTTAATGAAAAATGTTTGTGCAAACAATTTTTTTATTCCTTCTAGCAAATTCATGAACAAAGTTACCAAAAGCCAAAACCAAATCATTAATTGGACAAAAATAGGTATCTGAGGATATAGATAGAGATTTTGGAAAGCCAGTCTGTGTTCCTGCTTTTGGAGCAGAGAGAACCAATGGAAATGTATTTCAGCATTTGAGCGTTGCACTGGGTGAGTTTGTTGTCACAAACAAACCCAAAGAGCTGGATCTAAACTCTAGTTTCAGAAGGTGTGGATTTGACTAATACATTAGAGTATTATATCCAGAGCCTGCATCTGATCCTATAAATCTGTATGCAGAAGAGGAAGCATAAGCATGTAGGTAGGGTTTTGAAAAAATCTTTCAGGTTCCTCTTCCATTTTGCTCAGTGGATCAACTCCCTAGAGTAAAATCTACCTCCTAGTACACTTGCTATTTCCATTGTATGTATATCTTAAACTGTGTTAAAGTATCTTAAATGGTCATAAGTAATCTCCATGATAGTCAGGGTAACATCAAGCAGACACTTTTCATCACCCTACCACAGAGCCATCTGAAAGACTCATCTCTGAAATGAATAACCACACTGCCTCTTAAAATAATTTACCATATCAGCAAAGAAGAAGTGGGAAATTACCAAGATTAATGATCATTACAAAAATCCTGTCCAGCTATGTGCTGTGGATTGTGAAAAAGAGATTAAAAAGAGTAAGCTGTGAGATACTAGGTGGAAGAAGCTGAACTAGCAATTGACATTACCAAGTAGAAAATGAAAATTTTGATCTTTTAGAACCAAGATCTAAACTGAATTCTTACTGCAGCATTTTTAGTACATCTTTGCTTTCTAACTTTTCAGAGAAATGCTTTTTTTCTCTTACTCAACATGTGAGAGAGCACAGACTCAGTACTTGCAAAGGGTTAATGAAAAAAAACTTCAATGTTTGTACACTTCAAAAGTGATGCTTAAAAGAACTCACACAATTTTTTTCCATAGTAAATACAAAAACCTGTCACAATACCAACAGCTCACCTAAGATAAATACAATATAGAGGAGACAATTCATGTTGGAGGCATCAACTTTATAAATATCTTCCTCTTATGAACCACCTCAAGGACACAAATACTGCTTTCGGGTCTGAGTAGGGGGAGATGAGATTTCTCTTTTGTCCTGCTCTACCATGTTCTCCTTTGGTCCATACACCTTTGATGTGCAGTCACAACGTTTAAGTTGCACGAAGCCACAGTATCAATACAGGCTGGGGGATGAATGGATTGACAGCTGCTCTGCAGACTTAGGGGTGCTGGTAACTAAAATACTGGATATGAACTGGCAATATGTGCTTACAGCCCAGAGAGCATTAAACAACACCCTGGGCTACATCAAAAGCAGCATGGCCAGGAGGCTGAGGGAGGGAATTCTGTCCCTCTACTCTGCTCTGGTGAGATTTGGACTGCTGCATCCAGACCTGGAGATCCCAACACAAGAAAATCCTGGATCTGCTGCAGCAAACCCAGAGGTCACAAAGATGATCAGAGGGCTCAAGCACATCTCCTGTAAAGACAGGCTGAGACAGCTGGGCTTGTTCAGCCTAGAAAAGAGAAGGCCTTGGGGAGACCTAAAAGGGGCTTATAAGAAAGATGGGGGCAGACATTTTGGTAGGGCCTGTAGTGATAGGACAAGGAATAATGGTTTTAAACTAAACAAGAGTAGATTCAGGATACATATAAGGAAGAAATTTTTATAACAAGGGTGGTGAAACAGTCTAACAAGTTGTCTAGAGAGGTTGTAGATACCCCATCCCTGCAAAGATTCAGGGTTTAGCGGTGAACCTGTAGTGTCAGGTTAAATGGTTGGACATGATGATCTTAGAGGCCTTTTTGCAACCTTAAATCCAACGTTATTCCCATCTTCAAAAAGTACAAGAAGGAGGACTCAGTCAGCCTCACCACCATCCCTGAAAAGGAGATGGAACAGATAATTCTGAAGGTCATCACCATGCATATAAAACAAAAGAAGGTCATTTGGAATAGTCAGCATGGATTCACCAAGGACCTGGGGGCCTTGGTGGGTGACAAGTCGACCATGAGCTGACAGTGTGCCATTGTGGCCAGGAGGGCCAACGGTATCCTGGTGTGCATCGGGAAGAGTGTGGCCAGCAGGTTGAGGGAGCTGATGCTCCCCCTCTGCTTCACTAATGAGGTCATGTCTGGAGTGCTGTGTCTCCTTCTGGGCTCCTCAGTGCAAGAGAGACAAAGAGCTACTGGAGACAGTCCAGTGGAGGGACACAAAGATGATTTGGGGTCTGGAGGATCTCTCTTGTGAGGAGAGACTGAGGGAACTGGGAATTTTAGTCCAGAGAAGAGAAGACTGAGAGGGGATCTCATTAATGCATATAAATATCTTGAAGGCAGGTACCAAGAGGATGGTGCCAGACTCTTTTTGGTGGTGCCTGGCGACAGGATGAGGAGCAATGGCCATAAACTGAAACACGAGAAGTTCCACCTCAACATGAGGAAGAGCTTTTTTACATTGAGGGTGGCAGGGCACTGGAACAGGCTGCCCAGGGAGGTTGTGGAGTCTCCGTCTCTGGAGACATTCAAAACCCACCTGGATGTGTTCCTGTGTCACCCCAACCATTCTGTGATTCTACAAATCTATGGACAGGTTTGATAGCAATCCGAATGACCTAATCTGGTTGAAGATGTCCCTGCTTATTATAGGGTGGTTAGACTAGGTGAGCTTTAAAGGTTCCTTCCAATCCAAAGCATTCAATGATTCTATGGACCCTTGTTTAGGTGTCCACCCCTCCCTTATTTGCTATGTACAATCAGACAGAGCACAATCCAGAAACTACTGCTGTAATTCTTTTGAAATACTGTGTCAAAAAGCATTTATTGCTCCAGTGTCAGTGGGACTGTACTCATCACAGCAAGCATCCCTCTTAGGAATGGTACAGCACTTTGGAAAATGTCAAAGCTGACTAGCTTGACCTGTACTCAGACATCATAAATTTGTCCATAAAACTACCTTTGCAATGCAATGAGACCATCTTGTCTTCTGTATCCTAGCAATTAGCAGTCTTTTTGCCTTTGGTTTCTTAAGCTTATTCAAAGAAATCAAATAAAAAAATCCAAAACTAAATTGAACTCACACAAAAAAGGCCAGCCAGCTAAATTCAGCTTCAGAGCTGATGTCTAATATGTCACAATTCAATGACAACACACATGAACAATTCCCAAAGTGTCAATGAAAAGAAGTTACATCTCTACAGGAGGTGCAAGAAGGTGCTCTAGAAACCTCCCTGCAGGGATTTCCATAGGATTTTATTCTGCTCTGAAGAGGGATTTCACATGATGCAGAACTATGTGATGCATCAGTAGCTGCTACAGAACAAACAAAAGATCCTTGAGCACCAACCCTCCCAAGTTATATCCCAGTCTGGAACCAAAGAAAGAAGTCACAATTATTAAAGAAGAGAGAGAATGCAAAGTAAAACAACCAGCCAACCAGATAAATCAAACAAAACAAGAAATTTGAGATGCACCAAATTTCTGTTTTAAAAAACAGTAACAGTAAGGACTTTGGCCTTTGAAGTCTTGTCTTAAAGAAGTTTCTTGCCTGGCAACCTTGCCATACACTTGCACATGCAGACACAGGAGGAATATGGACTCTCAAATCCTTTAGAGAAGTCCTCAGGAACACTTAAGTCAAGGAAGAGTAGTAAGTAATTTGGGTCTTTTGGCAAAGCCTGAATCAGTGTATAGCCTCAGCTCCCAACTTCCATCCTCTTGTAAGCATTCACGACTGAGAGCTCTGTACTCAATGAGATTGATTCCCCAGCCATGCAACCCAAAGAATCACCTTCCTTCCTCGCAGCACAACTTCAGCTTTATGAATTCCTGTACTCATCTTACTGGCACAGGATCCCTTTGCTTCTCATAAAACAGAATTGGGGTTTTTTAGCAGCAGAAGTGGCACATAGTCCAAGGTGGTTGCCAAATCTGGGTACTCGAAATTTATCATACCACAGTACCTGGAGGAAGAAAAGCAGATCAAGAAAAGAAAAGCCTCTCCTCTTCCATTCAGAGAGAAATAAAATTAAGGGACTACAAAGAAAACCACATCAAAAAGATTTCAGGTTCTGCACCATGCTTTAAAGGGGCATAGAGTGGATTGTCCAGTTAAGACAGAGAGAAGTTAAAGTACCTCCATAGCAGTGGATGGAGAGCTCTCAGCAATAAAAACATGATTTCTTAAATCTTGAAATCTCTATAGCACTGCAAGCTGCAGCCTTGGTCTCAGTAATCCTTTGTGTTCTTTTGGTCAGCACTTCAGACAGCCTCACGAGGACATCATTATTTATATCTGTGCTCCATAGTGCCTGCATTTCAAGAAAGACTCTTTCTGCAGCTAGTATGAAACATCTAGGCCCTATCCTGGAGACTTTGGGTTTTTTGGAAGTCTGCATTGTTCTGTGGTTGACAGCAAGTCCCAGACCTTCCTGCTGAGGAGCATCTTTTACAGTGAAAGGCTTCCCCTAGCCAGCACTTAGCAGAACTGCATCTGAGAGAAGAATACTGGAGCATCACTTCTTCTCCATTTCTAATGTGCAACTGTATCACTGAGCGGAGCCCGGGGGCACGGAGGAGAGCTAATTTTAACTTTTGGAGGTTTCTCATTAATGCTTTTGTTGTGCCACAGAAGACAAAAATCGGTATTCCATTTCCCAAACCCCAATTCTCTGTTAAAAAAGGTGTTTTGCACTAGTGAATGCAGGCAATTCAGGGAAAAAAAAAAAAAAAAAAGAGGGATTGTGGGCCAGAATTTTGCTGTGCACATCTGTATCCCCTTGTTTACAGACACATGCTTAAGGCAAGTGATGCCCTTCTTCCCCCAGTCAGGAGGGCCAGGGGGTCCACTCTTCTCCTCTGTGCTCTTCATCCTCACCTCAGCTGGGAGGATAAATTGTTGCCTAAACAAAAAGTACTCACTGATGATGTGCCTGCCTGAGAGCTGGGAAACCACCACTGCCAGTGCTCCCAGCTCTGAGCTCAGGCAGACCACAGGATCCTGACAAATCAGGCAAAGGAAGTCTGAGACATTTCCAGCAAAAGTTCACTTGCTTTCTTTTCTGTCTTGAATTCTGTCCAAAAATATTGTAATTTCTTGTCTGCTTTGAATTCTTTCCAAAGAACATTGTAATCATTGTCCTTCTGATGCATCAGCATTTGCAGGTAGGAAAAAAGAAACGATTTTGCTGAAGAGCTTCTCACTAGTCCATCATGAGGTCATGAATTTGGGATGCTTCCAGTTGGTACTACTTTTAACAAAAGTCAGTAAAACATTTTGCCCTCGGGCTAAATCGTGTATTGGGTATTTCACATATACAGAAAACCCAGGGTGGTGTAAGAGTTTTTTGGGGGAATTACTCATCCTATTTTATGTACAAGGTAAAAGATTGACTGATATAACTTTAGAAGCACCTAAAAGCAATGCAGTACAACTTTCCCATATATAAGACTCCTGCAGTTTTCAGATCTCATATCTCACATTTTGCTATAAATTTTACTGTGATGTCGTAAATCCTGGGACTAGATCAGAAGAACTGTGAGACAGCAAACCTTAAATCTGCCACCAGTGAGAAAAACTGCCACCTAAGTTCTAAGGACACAGAGAAGTACATTTTTAGCTCTCTTATAAATTCATTGGGTGAGTTTGTGCAAGTCACTTTACCTTTCTCTCAGCAAGTACTTCCCTTCATCTCCTTGGCAATCTTGTCTATTTAGATTGGAAACTTTTTAGGGGAAGGACTGTGCTTGCACTAGGGATACTTAAAAGAGGCTCCAGTTTGCCAGAACTTCTATGTTTTATTGTAATATTACCAGTGCAATTAATGAAGACTGGAGTATCATAACCGTACGCTGTTCTAAAGCACTTAGGCATAGTGGTGCCATCTATCAGGTAAAGAAAAATAGTTGTCTCTTGTTTTCTCTAACAGAGTGTGCAGACTTTTAAAACCTAATTCTTTACTTACAATTGTAATAAATATCAGGGAAAAAAAATTAGGACCATATGAGTCCATGCTTCAAAGTCTCATGGCAGTCATTGTTTAATAGGGAGAAATTTCCCTGAAAGACTTTTTCTGGAATCCACTATACAAACCTTTTGTGAAAAATTCAAATGAAGTTATTTTTAACTCTACACTAGAGTTAGATATTAACTCTACACTGTTCAAAAAGTATGCCGTTTCATAGAAAAATATCAAAACCTACCTCAACCGCCCAACACATTTTTGTGAATCTGTGAACAGCACAACAGTGGCACTAAGATATGTGACATGTTCAGATCATATCAATAGAAGAAAATATGTCCAGGACCCAGCTGGAAACCCCCAAGGGATGCTTCACAGAGGGGCTGAAGAACAGGTACACATCTAACAAAGGAAGCTGGCAAGGCTGCAGGAGCAATGGGCTACCTTTCCTCACACAGCTGCAGCCTTGGGCACAGAACCTGCTCCTGATCCTCTCAACATCTTGTGGGGAGCTACTAGCAGAGTCTGTGTCCAGGTAAGAATCAGACTTTGCCCCACTTGTTTTCTAGCATCAGCAAAGCTCAAACCTGCTTAAACACAGGGAAAAAAAAAAAAAACAAACCAAAAAACCAAAAAAACACAGTGCAAGCCAGCTTCATTGTTTGCAAGCATGTTTCCACACAGGAAGTTAATAAAAACTGTAATTTCTGTACTTTCCTTTGTATCCAATTAAAAATCACAACATAACAAGAGCCTTTATCTTTCTTTTTTTCTTCACTTAAATTAATTAAAACTTATTTAGTACAGTGAGAGATTAAGATGTCATTATCTTGCTTTGATATGTGCTTGATGAGTGAAGTTTATGAAAATGCAAACCAAACACCTCAGTTGTCAATAAAAAGCTCTGATTGAAAAATTTGTTCAGCAAAATGAAATTAATTGTTATGGGTATATTCCCTTTCTTTTTGGTCCACTGTCCTATCATGTACGCCTTTTGGTGCATTTTATCATAGGGATAAATAGAATGAACTCTGGCTGCTTTGCAGACGAATGATATCCCAATTAAAATTTTAGCTTAGAAATGTCTAATGGCTCTTCGTTCTTGTAACCTGAGTGTAAGTTTAAGGTTTGACTTTGAGGATAATAACTTAGTTTTACAGCACAGTGATGTCAATTAAAGAGATTTGCTTCACACTGAATATAGAGCTCCAAAGTCTCATAAGCTACTAATGATAAAAAGATCTCTATGTCTTCCTAGAAGTGAAATGAATGTAGCCTTTTGAAAATGCACAGTCCTGGATTAAATATGATGGTTTAAAACTAATTAAACCACTCATCACACTCCCAAGGGCCTGTATATCCTGTGAAGAATTCAATTGGACTACTTGGGTAAGAAAAAGAACTCACTTGGTTATGCCTGTGCCTGTTTTACTTTTTACCAAATTCATGCTCTGCTAAATGCACCCACCCTTGTGTATTAGTTTTAAAAGGATTCAGGGTTTTTTAATAAAAAATCAACTGAATTATTCCTACCATTTCCCTCTTGAATTACTTTTCTCTTGAATTATTTCCATGATGAATTTCTTTCCTTCTTGCAAATCCAGTTTAGTGCTCATAAAATGTATGTTCCCAGTGAGTATATTAACCATCTGCCAGCATGCAGGCCTGTCCTAGAACAAATACACAAATATGTGTTCCTGAATTTGACCAACAATCAAACAATATAAAAGCAGTGCTATCTGGCTGTCTAACCACTTCAAAAAACCTTCTCATCTATGAGTTTCTCCTGCGTGACGTGCACCAGAGTTCAGCATGAACAGGAATGTAACATAGTAACTGCTACCATCAGCCAAACATAAGGATAGGCTTGGCATAAGAAAGTGTTCAAAGATGCTAATAAACATTGAAAAGATGCACGCTACCTAACATGCATTGGTTGCATCCTACTGCGCATAAAGTTTATGAATTGTGAAGAAACTTGCAGTGTTTTTTATTTTCTTTGATCTTGAATTTCTGATCAGACTTGTGTTAAACTTGGGTACAAATCCTCTTTCTCTCTTTGTCTTGGTCAATTAACATGAAACACCTTTTTACTTGCAGTGTTTTTTGGTGTTGAATTGAAATCCTTAGAACCATTGACAATTAATTATTTTATGCCTTCAAATGACTACAAGATAAGATGCAAAGAGACTGAATTTCTGCAAAAGCCTTAGCTAGTCTTCACTGAGCTTCACTGAGCAGCAAAGTCACCAGACTTCACTGAGCAGCAGCAGTACAGAAGCCTTCACAGCAGTGCCTGTGGTGTGGAAGCTCCATTTGTGCAGAATGTGACTTACCTGCTTGGGCCGTTCACACCCTGCATGAGGAAGTTACATACTTGTCTGTGCTTATATCTACCAGAGCAATACTTATCTACATACTTTATAAGCTAGAGTCTTCTCATTTAAATACAATCAGGATCTCTGGCCATTGCTGTTCTTTTGCTTTCTTTGCATCTCAGTATTATTTATGATTTAACACCTCCAAGCACAGAAATTCTGTATGTAATTATTATGTGCATCCTCTTCACTGTATTGCTGTTACAGATCTTGGCATTAATCACACAGAACAGGATAACATTATTTAACAGATGTTGCCCCCTAGCAAAAAACGAAGAATTACAAGTGCTGCCTGTCAGGAAACAGCTTTTGTCTTATAAAAATCTGGTGAGTTAACTGAGCATTTCACCTATTGCTTATTGAGACTAATAATAAAAAACATCCTGAGAACGATTTCTCTACAGATCTGAATGCATATGCTCAAGAAAAGAGAGATGCTATTAACGGTCACTGTTACCTTGGACCACGAGGGATGTGACTGTCTCCTAGGGAATCCAGGGTCTGGTTAAAAACAGAGATACAGACATGGACAGGCTTTGGGTGTGTGGAGACTTACAGTTCCACAGATGCTTACTGCAGACAAGCTGCAGCTCTTCTGTGACTCTCCCAGGAGCTGGGAGCTCTCTGGAGGTCCGAGATCATGGAAACAGGACAGGATTTTATTGAGGGGAAAAAAACGAAAGAAAGTACACAAAACAAAGCCTCAGTCCTAAGAATTGTAAGGATAGTCCTGAAAATGTGATCCCTTATATCTCAAACTCCAGAACACAAGAACAAAGCATTGCAAATTTAATTTAAAAATATCTCAGGAAGTTTTATTGCCTTTTAGGGCATGTCTCATGACTTCGAGCTCCTGCTTCTGGCACTGCTATTGGAATCATCAGAGTGCTCTGATCACAGCCAGATGCAAGCCTGAAACCCAATGGAGGCAATGCAGCAGAAAAGAGGAGGGGAAAAACATAGATAGAAAAGAAAAATGATGACCTGCTTAGCACTTTGGAACCCCAACAAGAAAGAGTGAGCAGAAGAGAATTCTCCTTTGCAGCCTTTCCAAAATTTGAATTGGTGAGTGTTTAATAACTTTACTAGGCCACACAAAACATTTTTTCCTCAAAATGAAAGGAACACCTTGAATTTGCATCTTCATCTTTTTATTTTTCCATCTCTTCAACTTTAATTACCACTTAACGGCTGCTAGTTGATTTTTGCTATCATCAGCTTTTGATTATTACTTAATGTTATACTGCAGCAGCATTAGTAAGACCTAAATCTTCCACAATCACTTAGTTTTACCAAGTACTGCATTTACTGGAAAATACATGAAAACAACAGGGATGAGAAGAGTGTGTGGACTACCGCTGCTCTGTTTGCCAGACTGCCACCTGGAGTTCACGCTGCCTCCTGCCACCAGATGCCAGTGCTACAAAATCCATATATGTGTGGCACACTAGCACGTAATGGCACTTCCAAACCACACAGAGCTGGGCAGTAACATATCTAGGCTTGAAACATCAGCATTGACAAAAAACAGCCATGGATTGCACTGCAAGAAAATTTTCTTTTATGTGCTGAGGTGGTGGTGCTACATTTGCCCATATTCTAGGGGTTTTGTTGAGTTTGGGTCACTTTGCTCCTTTCAACTTTCAGTTCAGGGTTAGTAGAAAATGCTACTGATCTGAGGAAATTTGCTTATTTTTAAAAACTTATTGCTTTTATGTTGAGATAAGAGAAATAAAACATAAGCAAAATAAAGCTGGTGCAAGATTATAGAAGATGGTTTCCTTTGGGGGTACAATAACAAGAAATTCTATGAAGTACTACCCTCTGGAGGTGGAAATTACAGAAACCACTGTTTTTTTGAACAGTTTTGTAACCTGGTCCCAGATACCCATCTCCTGTGATCAGAGACATTTGTGAGATCCCCAAAATAAGCAGGTGACTTGAGTTTTTATGAGGGAGAAAGACAAAAGTGCTACAAGCACTACCCTTTGGAGAGGAAGCCACCTGAAGACCCAACTACCACACCTGTCAGCCACAGCCAAGATGATCTGTCCCTGAATGTTGAGCTTATTTTCCCTTCTGGGCCCAGAGAATCTAGGCAGGTCTCTTTCCCCTTGATCCTCATCAGGAGAAATGAGCTGATCACCACTCTACCATAAGGGACAAAAATCCTTGTCAAGAGATGCATAAAAACATCTGAACTCTCACACAACTCACCTGGGGTAGCACTGATGGAGTTCCTGCCTGCCTTTCACAGCTCAGCAGGGGACACCACCTCTCCCTTCATCCCTGCCTTCAGCAGTGGGGAAGGTGAAGGCAGCCCTGGGTGAAATTCCTTTCTGCAGCCAGGATTAGCACCAGTGGCTGGCAGCTGTGGGGCCCGGGAGGTTATACAGTGGAAGTCCTGTGGGGAGCAAGATCCACCAGCACAGCTTTCTGACAGACTCAACTAAGCCCCTGCCGACCCTTCTGGCCCTGCTCAAAATTCAGAGCATTTGCTCTCTTAGGAGACAGAAAATCAATCCCAGCAGCCTCATCTGAGACCATTTCAGTGTCTGTATTCTCACATGCCTGTATTTTTTTGATACACCTGTGAAGAATGGTTGTTTCCCTCTGCACCTAGCTTTTCAGCAAGTTTGCAATCGCTAAGAAGCTCAATACTATGCACAGTGGACACTGAGAAATGACATATGTTTACTTTATATTTAATAGGCCTCTCATTTGTTTAGCAATAAAATGTATTGTCAATAAATTTAATGATGCTATTCATAATGCCTGTATTCACAACAATGAATACAGTCCATAAAATGTTAGTAGGCGAATTTACTGTGCTAATTTATTAACACATTAGACCAACCCAAAATCATTCTGAATGTGCACATATCTGAGTAACTTTGAAAATCTGACTATCCCTGATCGTAAGCAAGGAAAGCTGGTACTGAACTTGTGAAGTGTTTTTTTTAATTTATATTCAAATTACTATGAAATCACGAAGCTCTTTCTTAACTGATGATCATCCCTCTAATCTACTAATTATTCCAATTCCACAATAGACAGAGTACTTTATAGTCATTTCTAAATTGCTTTCACGTTCAATTACTTATAATTATACAAACAAGTCTAAAATTGATGATCCATGCATATAATTATAGATTCTGCAACTCAGCATAAGCAAATAAAGGAAACTATCCTTATTATGACAACACGGTTTCTAGTAGTCAGTCACTGCAAATTTAATTGCAGTAAAGGGTGGATGGTGTTATTATGTCATTAGTAACAAAACCGTTATTTCAGGATAATTAAACGATTATGTGGGCACTGGAGCTCAGTCCTAGAGCAATCTTCTTCTAAGTTTAAGGTGAAGAAGCCCTACCAGATTCAAAAGCTAAGTGTATTAAGTTGAGTGTTTTCTTCTCTAAGTATTGTTAAAAATATCATGACAAAATGATGCACAAAACAGTACTGATAAAGTGATTACTTGTGGCCTCTGTGCTACACATTGTAAGTTTCAGAAACTGCTTTCAGGTTCTTTCCTCTTAGTTTGTCCATTTTCCCACACTAACAGAGAAAGGCAACAGAGTATGTGGTTCATTCTTTGGAACTTTGTTGCTACAAGCCTGGCCCTTCTCAGAAATAGAAATGTCTCTTATAAGGCAATCACCCCAAATTTTTGAAAAACAAGACTAAAGGGACTTAAACCATGACTAGTGAAAGCATAGAACAGGTACTGCAGAAGGCACATGCAGGTGATACAAGAAGGAAAAGTCACAGACTGCAATGAGGAGATAAATCCAAGTTCAATACAACCACCCCTAGGCATCTTCACACTGACTGTTTCTCTTAACAGAGTTTATTTTCTAGGATATAAACTGAGCTATCAGGCCATGACTTGCAATCTCCCCATTAAGAAAACAGTCAAAGTAGAAAAGTTTAATAATTGTGACTTGACTTGGTGTGAGTTGTCCATAAATTTAATATGTGTTTATAAGGCATCCTTTCATATTTACATTTTAACTTGCACATCTTTAAGTCAATAACAAGACTCATTTGCTTCAATGGTGCAGGATTAGGGCTCATGGACAAAATAAACTGATCTGATTAAATTTTATTTTCTGGATCATTAAAGCATCAGGAAACTAATTGATCTTCCCTTTTCCTACATTATCAAGCCTTCTGATGAGAAATAAAACTTCTTTAAACTTGAGTCACAAATTCCTGACTACACCCTCTTACTGTAGGGAAAGGCACACTTTTATTTTAATCAAACAGAAAGGTAGCAGAAACTGGATTTTCATTGACACTAACTCATCTCTTAATGGAAAAAATGCCTCTTTGTAGCTTTGCATGACTGCCATGCCGGTAGTTCTTTAATATGAAGGCTCTCTAGTCACAAAACTGATTTAATTTTTAACTCTTTTTTATTTTCCTTCATTATTTCTTAACCCATAGTTAAGGCATGAATTATTGTAGAACAGGGATAGATGTTTTTAAGCGTGTGAAAGTGAGTTTCCCTCTGCCTTCAGAAACCCTTAGAAGGCTGATAGGCCTTAGGAAGAGGAGAGCTGTGCTGGAGGAAAACAAACATGGACAGTGGTGATCCAAGGAGATATAGTTTGAAAAGGAGATCTAATTTAGTAGTTGAATTAGTACAATGTCTTTCTACTACCTAAGAAGGCATCCATCTCTTTCCTCCCTCTCTCTGATGGCAGCTCACTTGTGCTGCTTCCCTTGCACAGGTCATTCAACCCGAAAAAATTAGTGCGACAACTGCAAAAATCAATACCTTACAAATAGCCAAGGTATCACAAATGAAGAAGGCAGGGCTTTCTGCCTTAGAGCTGGAAATAAGAAAGATTGATTCTTCCCCACCCAAGAATGGTTCTTGGGTGGGGAAGAATCAATAGGTTAGCTGTGCTGCGTCACCAGATCTCCCCCTGCTGCATGATGGTTTGCCTCATTTTTTCTGAAAAAAAACCCCAAAACAAAACCCCAAAATAAGCAAACTAACCAACTCCCAAAACCCATAAAACAACCAACCAACAAACAAACATACAACTCCCCCACAAAACAGAACAAAACAACAAAAAACCAGATTTGCTGAAAGATGCTGTTATCACACTGGGACAATCTTTAGTCTAAAATAGTCCCATACAGCCACCTCTAGGAAAAGAAGGGAAAACCCAAACACAACGATAGGTGTTTACAATAGATACAGTTACACCATGACACAATCTGCCTTATGAGAAGGCCTGAAAAATTAGGGCTTAAAAACTGCCAAGGCAGCAAGCAATCCCTCTTGCATGCAATGCCTGACCTGACCACGAGATGGAAGTGAAGTTTAAAAATTAAACTGAAATCTGACCAGAGCAGAATTGTGTGACTGTGCAGTCACCGCTAATGCCATCTAATTGACAAGTGAGGGTTATTATCAGCATGGGGATTTCTTAGCTCCTTGCCCTCTGCTCGGCAGCCTGGAATGCAATCAGTACAAAGTAAATATTGTGCTGACATGTCACAGTGGGATTTCATTTGGGGTAGAATAAAACACAGCCTTTGATTCTTGCCTTGGATTCTCGACCGATACAGCACCACAAGCTGTGATCGGTTATGCTTTTCCCCTCCCCGCTCCAGGGGATGATTATGCCTGAAATAATTAATTGGCAGACAAGAAAAGCAAAGATCTCCTTATTCCTGAATGTTTTAAATTGTGCACTAGAAATGTCAAACTAGTTCAGGAGTAATTAGTCAACAAGTTGCTGTGCACAGAACTGGAGTTGAACACAATGAAGATTATTGCTGCGCAAAACCCCGCAGAGCTGTGGATGCTGATGCACCTTTAGCAAACAGAAAGGATCTGCAGGGGAAACAGGTTTCCCCTCTTTTGTATCCTTTTCGTGAAAGATAAAAGCTTAATGTTAGAACAGGAATAGCCCACAGTGCTGTGGGTAGTTCTTTCAGAAACATTGCAAGATTTTCTTCTTAGATGGAGAATTAAGGACTCCACAATCTAAATAGTTCCCTCACACACAGGAAAGAAGTGGTAGGGCACATACTGAACAGGTATGAAAACTGAGACATAGAAGGGTTAAGACTCAGGCCCTCGCCCTTCAATGCATTAAGGTGGTTTTCCAAGATGTACAGGCTGTGTCTAAAATCACACACCCTAAAAGAGGTTCTTTGGTGTTGGGTTTGCACTTGCACATATCTTAGTTCCATGGTGGGAGCCTGGTCTGTGATGGGCTCCTATCACACTATTTAATGCCAGCAGGAAAGATAAAGAACTAAGAACTGATGACTTCAAGGCCTTTCCTAGGCATCGTCCTACACATGGAGCACCTGGTGATTACAAGTACTGATACGGTATTCTGAATCTGAAAATAACCCCAAAATAAAAAAAAACCTCTGTTTTTTTACTTTTGTAGTATCCTTTATATTCAGCTCAGAAGTGAGGCTGAATGATATGCATTATATGCAGTGAAGACTGAGCCTATCAGACCAGAAAACATAAATAGCATAAATAGGCAGAGGTATGAAAAGTATTAAACTGCCTTAGGCTGTTTACAGAGTGTTCAAACAGAACAACAATGTAACTGCAAGTTTTTGCAGATGGAGGACCACATACTGATTCATTATGTGCCTGAGCACAAACTACTTTTAAGAGGTGTCTCACTGATGTTCTCATGTTTGCCTTCCTGCTAACCATCATTGAGATGTACAAAAACTGGGATGCATGAATGGAAACGTGCACTCAGTAATGGAGAAAGGTCTGAAATAGGGAATTGTCAGAATCCAGGGCACAGGGAGTGTTTTCTATGTGTTTTAGGAAGCCCTGATTCTCAGCAGGACACTGCTTTTAACCTCTGCCCCAGGGAAAAAATTACTAAGGCTTTGGGATGAGTTGGAGAACACAGGTGTGAACTAGGTATGTAGTAGTAGCGATAGTGTTTCACAGGGTGAAAAATTTAGGGTTTTATGATTTTCGTATGAGCGTGAATAGGGACAAAATGGAGGATTTTGGGCATTGTCTCATCCCTTTCTTGTTCTTCTTCCACTCCATTTTCTGTAGTACTGGTGGCAAGAAGTCATTGGTTAGAGAAAGCAGTTGCATAGGTGTTACGTGTGTAGATTAGTAGAAGTTATCGGTAGTAAAGTAAAAACAAGATCTGTGTTAGAAAGTAATTGGGCTGATTAGCTTTAAAAAGACCTTGGTTTTGGGTATCGAGGCCATTTTTGCCATTTTGTACCTTGCTTTCTCATGTGTGCTAAGTCTGGTGTAGACGGCATATCAACTTCAAGATAAGAAAAGAATAAACAAGAACCTGAAGACCAAGAATCAGTGAGTCCTGCATGTTTTTCATCCCTGGCAAAGAACTCACAAGAGGGAACCTCCTTCAAGGGCCCAGGGGGTAGGTTCCCAGCTGTGTGGGGCTCAACAACAACCATCAGCAAGAAAAGAACCCAACAGGGAATTTCTTGAGGATATGGCAAATCCTCTTCTAGTATAGGAATGCAATTTCCAACAAAGTGGAAACTCTCCCTGCACAATACATAAAGGTTGTCTTTCACAGGTATATGTTTACAATCACCTTCTAAGACCAAGATTATTTTGGGTCACAATGTGTAAATATACAAGGCTGGACACAGTCCAGAGCAAGGACCTATAAGAAGCCTGCTGCTCACGCTTTAAAAACTTTCTACACAATAAACTGGTTACATTTATCAAAACTCTGACCAAAATTGCAATATGCTTTGGAAACCATGCAGAGAATTGTCTTCCTCATCGTAGGTGAAACTGGCTGGAACAATGATCAGATAAAGTTGCTTTTGGACCCACATAATTTTTCCTCTCAGAACTGCTGACTTGTTGCTCTAAGCATTTCTCTAAGCTGGCAGGGGATAAAGATGCTAACAGAAAGTTGGTAAATAATTTCCTCACATAATTTCATTCCTCCTCTAGCTGGAAATAAACATAATGAGTAAATAGCTGGCAAGTCATAAAGGTGGACAATCCTTTTCCATATTAAACACTCAGTCTGAATTTTTTCCCTAATAAATATGGGCTGGGATAGCTACTAGCACAATAAACAGCATATTCAGAATGCTCTGGAATAATTTTAGTTCCTAAGGGCAGAGAGGGAGTGACATTTTATGCTACCACTGTTCAAGTATGCAAATCATACGTAGTTCTAAGTAAGAAACAGAGGTCCTAACCCTGGAAAACAGATATCAAACCCTCAGGTGGCTTAGACACATACACTCAGACAGCAAAGGGTGCTTGTTTTTGAGCAAAGGGTGCTCTCTGGTGAGAGATGACAACAGCTCCCTGGATACTTTCATTACAGATAGGTCTTGGCTCAATGTTGAGGATCGCTTTTGAACTCAGAACTGGTCCTGGATCCTCCGTCAGCACTTTTTGCTGCCTCACCTCCAGCCAGGGATGCTGATTCTTCTGCAAGCCTTTGGCAAACACCAACCTACTGCTGCCCATGTGTAGAGCTACACTCAAATTGTTTGCAAGCTTATTTGCCTTGTGTCTTTCCTTATGAGAAGAAAGACACCATAGCACTGCCACCAACTGAAGTTCTCGCTAAAG
Source organism: Leptocoma aspasia (assembly GCA_013399835.1). Classification (NCBI taxonomy): domain Eukaryota; kingdom Metazoa; phylum Chordata; class Aves; order Passeriformes; family Nectariniidae; genus Leptocoma; species Leptocoma aspasia. The sequence goes on from VXAX01006611.1 coordinate 1,636,833, forward strand.
AAATCTCTTGGCTGCTATACGACATTAAAACAATAATGCATGCTCTCTTTTCTGAGAGAAAAATTACTTTAAAAGCTCACACAGCTGCATAATTCGATTAAAATCATGCTTCCCATGAAAATGCAGGCTCTCCTTTGCTATTTAAAGCAAAATACATGTTTTTGCATATAGGTGCAGATAATCACAGAGACCAACACACATCAATCATACTTGACAATAACCACCTCACTTGATGTGTCTGAATCAGCCATCACTCACAGTGGGGAAAAAAAGGTGCCATCTTTCCCCCCCACCCCAGACCCTAACTGAATGCCTAATTAATGCATTTCAGTCACTTGAAGACAAAACTATGCCTTGACAGAAGGCTTTAAGTCTGAAGGTGTCTCAGGGAATAAAATACAAAGCCCTGAAATGTTCCATGGTGAGCAAGTACCTGAAAGCCTGAGCCTGAATCATCTGAACCTCAAGCATGCAAAAAATAGACCACAGGTTGTTTCCTTCTTCTTCTACTATTTTTTCTTTTTTTTTTTTTTTTTTTTTGCCAAAATATACAGGATCTCTCCTGTATCACCCACCAAAGTNAAAATCACAATCTTCAAATCTTGGCTAAAGCTTTGAGTCTTCTGTAACTAATTTTCCTATTCATTATGCAGGAACTAAGAGTTGATCATCATTATAGCTGTTCTAATTGTAACTTACAATCTTTAATCTCTGAGCCCTTCAAAAGATGTTTGATGCACTGCATTTAAGAGCCAGGTGCTGAAACAGACAACAGGCGAGGTGGAGGGGCAGGGGGAGATGGGGGCAGAGGAGAGAAGGGAAGAAGATGATAAATTTAACCTTTTTTAACCAAAAGATGAGTCTGAAAATGAGGACTATGAAAATCATGCTGGATTTGATCTACAAGTTTTATGTAGACTCAAAATCATCAGAATTCTCTTTGCATTCAGTTTACCTCCCTGTCAGGTCACAGCTCATGTTTTGCATGGAAGTTGTGTTTCTCTATGAGAGATGAGGCCAGCTCACACTTGCACAACAGGGGTACTTCTATGGATGAAAAATATTAAATTATGTTAAATGCAGCCATTACTGAACTGAAAGTCTAGGGAAAAAAGCACATGAGGTTGTCATTAAGGTAAGCCAGGCATATTTGCAATTTATAAAATTGATAGCATGAAGACGTTTGTGAATTTTTATAAATAGTTAATGAGAAAAAGTTGAATTCCCTAAATACAGTAGTCCAGGTTTTACAAACAACATGAAAGTATAGAAACTTCAGAACTTTTCAGAAAAGCTTTGTATATCTACAAAGATAACATGAGATCTAATTTGGTGGCAATAAGCCTGAGCTAGAAGGCGCCTATTCAGTTGTGAACATCTTCAAATTTCAAGAATTTTCAAATGCAGTTTCTTACACTGAATCTAGGAATACATCTTTAATTTCACAGGAGAGATCACTAAAAAAAATCCAGCCAACCAACCAACCCCCCAAAACAACAAAACATTTCAAAGAAAAATACTTAATGCAAAGTGTTATAGTTTAGGAATGGTATTCTCCAATTTAGTGTTCCCACTGGAGCCCACTCCAAATCATGCCCTGCTCCCTCCCTCCCACTTCCCTGTGGTGGGCTGGAGAAGACAATTGGAGGTACAAAAGGTAAAGATCATAGGTTGAAATAAGAATGATTTACTGGAAACAGCAATGAGATAAGAAAATTAACAGTAAGAGCAAAAATTTTAATAACAAAAGTGTATGAGAGGGGAATGATTCACCTGTAGAGAACATTTACTGTGAGCCTGACAAGACCCAACTGCTCCCACTGCCACCGCTTTTCTCCATCCCTGGAAAATGAGCTGACAGAATAATCACCAAATCCTAGCCATGCCCCCTCCTGGCTACTACAAAATATAAGCCTGTCCTGGTCAAAACCAGGAGACAAAGTTAATCTGATCAAGATGTACTGTATACTGTTAAATATACAAATTGAAGCGATATGTAGTGTAAGCTAAGACTCCTTTTATTTATCATAATCCCATAGAAATATTTATTGTAACTGAGTAACAGGATTAACAGTGTGGCTTGATGTGACCTCTCACTGACTACATATGAGTACTTAAGGAATGCATATAAATCAAGTCCTGATACTTTCCATTTCTTTCAATGTATAACAAATACAGAGCACTTATGAGATACAGATGTCACAGTTCATTACAGACAGCTTAGTGCCTTGGGTCTGCTCCCTCTCCCTGGAGCTTCAATTTCAGTCCTTGTGTCAGGAAGGGCTTTTTTTTTTTCTTTTTTTTTTTTTGTGAAGGTATCTGAAGCTAGAGACAGAATTTGTACAGGAGAGATTCAATGCTGAATCTGTCCATTTTGACAGACTGTTTTACCTGGTTTTATTTCCCAGTCAAAAAACCAACACGGAATTGCCATACATTGCATTCAAAATAAAATAAAGCTGTCCTCAAATCCCATATTAAATATTAGCAACTTAATCCTCAAGAATAGACTCACTTGGTCACCTGAAATTTCTGGTTCATTTCACTTGGTTAAGAATACAACCTAATTGATGCAGTTATTTATCCTCTTCTCCCATAAAATGGGTCACATTCTGTGACAGCAGCAGAATTATGGTGGTATGAAATTGCAAGGGGGGAAATCTGGCTTTGCGTGGGAGTAATGAAGAATAGAGAACTCAGGCACATACAAAGGCTTGTGGTACATACTGTCTACCTGTTTTGTGAATTTCCACTGTCAACTCACTGTTCAATGGGGATGAAATTAAAGGAGACCCTAAACCAGGGGAATTTTGAGTAGTCACAGATTTTCCTTTCTTCTTACCATAAGCAGGGAGGGTTTGTTTACTTAAATTTGCAAGATGTGAGTGACATCTGCTACACAGTGAGGAAGGATTTATAGAAATAACTTTTGAATGCAAATAATGTGATTTAATGGCAAGATTTCATATAATGCAGGTTCTTTTACTGTGAAGAGATACATGGACTTATGCTGAGGAATGCACCTAGTTAAAATGAAAACAGCATGGAATGATGGCCTAAGCAAATAACATTCATTAGCAATTGAGGAATTTGAAAGAGATTTTCATAGAGAGGAAAAAAATCCACAAGGGAATTCTCATATAAAGTCCTCAGAACCCAACACATACATCTGAAAGGCTTCACTACTGTGGGATGAGCAGATTATTCAGTTATCCTCTTTCTCTAGACGTGAGAGATGCTATGGAAGGATAACAGGATGCTCCCTGTTTAATGAGTGCAGGCTGAAGAGAGCACTGCATCTGACACTGTAGCATCAGTAATACAGAGGGACCACCAAAATGGGCCTCAATGTGATGATGGAGCCCTGTCACACTGCAGGCAGCAGGGCTGGTGTGAATGGAAGAGTTAAAACGAAGACAAATGCAACAGATTTATCATAGAAGAGCCTCCCAACCACTCTAAAAAAATCTCTTCCTCAAATCCAGAAGGCTTCAGTGAGGGAAAAGAGGGTAAAGGCATGAAGTGGGAGAAATATTAGAGACAATAAGGAAAGACAGAAAAATCTGTGTAGTAAAATCAGGAAAGTGAGGGATTATTTGCTTCTGCATAGAATAAAAAAGGAGCTCAAGCCACATCATGCAGGGATTAGCTGCCCTGTGTATTACGTTAGAACTATAAAAGAATTGGAGATCTTTCTTAGTTGTTGTACTGGAGACAAAAAACATTGTAATTATTAGCCTTTAAAGGTACAGCACCTTTTTTTGGTGCCTAGAGAGACTTTCTGACAAGTGCTGCCAAGGTGCTTTATCACACTGTCCATACAGACAGGTGTTCACAGTACAACTGCAAAGCTCCAACAACACACAGCTACACAAAGCAATTGCAGATAATGTGCCCAAAATAAACACTGTAAATTTCATGCCAAGAAGAGACCCTGTTCCTTCAATGCATACACGTGGGTGCACACATGCCCACCCCCAAAGGCCTGATAATCAGCAAGAATTTTGCAAGCCCTAAGCAAAAGCTAAGTTTGAGAAAGAAATCTGAGAGCATTTCTCAGTTTTGCAAAGCTTTGTGGAAAGTATTCCTTAGCACAAAGTAGAGAGGAGAAGGCAGGGAGGTGTTTGATAGGAGAAGAGAGAGATGAGAGAGGAAGTCTGGCTGCAGATGACAGCTAAGGGAAGCACAGTTGCAAAAGCAGTCAGGAAGGAAGGGTGAAAATTCCAAGTGCTGCCTCCGAGTTTGCCTGCTTTTCTCTGGTGGATGCTGGCTCCTTCCCTCCTGCCTCCTTGCTCCTCTCCATCTCCCTTCCGTTACCTACCTTTCCTTGCTTCTTCAAAGCAGAAGAGCTGACTACTAAATCTAAGCAGCTCTGCTTCAAACAAAAACACATCAAAACCATCTCCATTAGTGCCATCACATTGTTCACTATGCTTACCCAATCCTCAGCATCTATATTACCATTTAACTTGGATACTCCTTGGGTTATTCTGTGTTGCAAGTCCTGACCATACTTAAGACTACATCTCCATGGCTTTTGGACTTGTGTAATAAGCATGGCTAATAGCACATGTTCTGAGAGAGGTCAGTGGCAGAACCTACTACATAGAAAGTAGCTCCAAAAATAATATATAACTTGCTGAGCAGAAAGGATCCAAACAGTGCAGTGGCAGCACTGGTAACCTCACCTAGAAAAAAAGCTTTGTTTCTTTGTTACAAGAAAGAAGTGTGGATGGTCAAGACAGTATTTTAAAGGATGAAGGTGGAGTAGCAAAGATGGAAGACAAAACAGAATTTTATTGGTGCAAAAATTAAAAGGCCCATAGAAGAATACTCTTGGCTCATTTTCATCATTACACCGACAAAGAAATCAATAATTGAATTCTTTCTGTGCATGTCAGTAAAAAAAGATTTTCTGGGATGAATTTATTTTTAATTGCTGATTTTTTCTATTTTCTCTTCTCTTTCAAGAGAAGACAATCTTTCTGTATACTACATCATATGAAAATTTGCAAGTCTGTTCCCTATCTCCAGACTGGGAAAAAAAAAATAACAGAGGAGAAAGAATTAATCAGACTTGAGCACAGACAGACAAGTTTAAGTAATTTTAAACTTGTGACATAAAACCATGGTGACCTGTCAGGGTATTTTTTATGATGAGTGCCTGGCAGGCTTCCCAGGCCCACAGGAGGCCATTACATCTGTCACAAGCCAACTTAATCCTTTAAACACTTTTTTAAAGATTTTCTTTTGCCAACACTGCAGAATTTCTGTATGATTATTGCAATTCTGTCTGAACTGAACTCTACTACTAAACATGCTCTGTCAGGTCTAATGAATTAAACATAGTTAAAAACAAAATAACTACAAAACAAGTTATAACTACAAAACAAAACACCAAGTAGAGGAAAAATCTGATTCAGTTAACCAGAAAAAGCAGTAGATACTCTGTCTTCTGAGCCACTTCAATGATTATTGTGTTGTGGAAGGACAGCAGGGTGGACAAGTGAGTGTTGTCATTGAAGAAAAAGAATTGGCCAGACAGAGTTCTGCAATTGTTCCTGCTTTAAACCAGACACTGTTCTTCAGCTTCCTCTGTAAACTGGAATTTCTAAAAACCTGTAATGTTTAAAGAGGAAAAAACCCAATCCTAATGACTGTGCATAAGCCCAAAATGTTTATGCCTGTACCCAGAGTGTCCCAGCCCTCCTGTATGGCTGATCATCATGCAGGGCATGGCAGGGGAGAAAACTAAACAGGTTTTTAATGCCACACATGGGAGGCAAAAATAGCAGCCTTTCACACTTTAAGATATGACTGATTTTTACACACTTCCAGCTCTCATCAATAGCCATTCTGCCATACAGGCTTCCTAAGAAAACAAATAAGATCCAATCATTACATTTTTCAACTTTGGAATTTAATTTTTTGCACACACAGTGCCCTTGATAGTCTTGTTAGATATTCAACTGAGAAATGCCATGGTTGGAAAGGCATTATTTCAACAGGAAAATTTATAAGATGCTATAATTTGCAAGGTGATGGTGTGCTCTGAACCACAGAAGCACGGTCAATGTGTAGTTATGGTTTTTTTTATTAGTTTTAACTATGCCTTTGTATTTCTTTCCTTGTCTGTAATTTTCAACTCTCTATTTACTCTCCATTACTATTTCAATTCTGGATTTCACATCATCCTTATTTATAAATAAAAATATGCACTTATCTAAATCACTCATGTACTCAATAGCTGTAGAAGTGCCACCCCTCTCCTACCCCTCTTTCCTCTTCTTATGGATGAAAAGCCCTAAAGCACTATGGAAATGGGCTGTCTATCATAACTTAGTTGCAGTTTCAGTAGGAAGTTAAAACTCAGAACCAGGAAGAATCAGCTTTTAACTTCAGGAAATCCTTCATTTGAGCACCTCAGAAAACAGTCGAAGTCTGTGTTCCTGTTTCCCAGAGAGGCTTTTGATTTCCAGAGCTGGGACACCATTAACTTTTCCACAGGCTACATTAACTCAAAAATTATTAATGATTTTTGATAAAAACATTTTCCATTGTTAACACAGGAGAAAGTTTCACAGCTTTCAACACATTTTGAAGATTCTTTACAGGCTATATGCATTTTCTTTTTAGAAAGAATCACATCTATTTTGTTTGCCTAGGCTCAGTGCAAGCCGTACTTTTATTTAACCAGGTATCCTCAAATTTGCACTGTATTTGCAGTAAGTTACAGAACAGAATGGTTGAGGCCCCCATGACTGATGAAGAGTGGGCGTAAAAAGGAAGATGAAGTGAAACTTCAGATGTTACAGGTATCCTATGAATTAGACTTCTGACTGAAAAATAGCAGCAAGTAGGAGGAAACCTCAGAAACACTACCAGTGTTTTTCAGAGCTAGGAGGCCACAGAAGTCTAACAATTGTGCTTTCTGTGAAAATATTACCTTCTAAGCTGTTTATGTATGCACAGACTGCTCATTCATGTTTTCCTTTGGTCGGCACAAGACTTGACAGCCAAATATATGTTGAGTTGATTTAACTCTCTAGTAAATGGATACCTACATTTTTATAGAAGTTGCCTGAGATTGCCAGGCAAACGTGCTCAGGGTAAGCAGCCAGTTCCTGCTGTGACAATCAGTATGACAGATACTTGCACACAGTGGAAGAACGAGCAGTTTGTCTGTAAGGAGGCTACAGCAAAGTGGCATTTCTTTCAAAGACTATGACAAGAACAAATCTCTGATTACACATTCTGAAGTGCTCTGTGCATCTCCTTACACCTGTCAATGTTGGTCACAGCCCTGCTACTGGATTAGACGGAGAGCAAGGGACTTCTGGAGATGAAGTATTTACGACATGTACCTGGGAATCCTTCACTGAGAAGGAAATTCTCAAAATTCTGCAAAAGCAACTGTCATGCAGAATACTAGTTTTGATGTCCCACAGTTGCTCTAGTTCCTTGTGATGACATCAAAGAGACAACAGTGCTGGGTAAGTATTAAGCCCTGTGCTGATGATCTTAAATAGGTCCATATTATTAAGTGCTGAAAAGTTCTGATAAGGTAAGAGAAAGCTCTCACCTTGCTCTGTTTCAAACTTTAAGATAACTGCTAAGCTTGCATTTACCTGAGAGCAAACATACTAATCAGAGTGAGAAAATCTCCATACCTCAGCAGTTTTGAGAGGAATTTGAAAGACTTCGTAATATTAAGAAAACAGATCAGTATTATTGCAGAAGGATTATTGCATTTCTTTACCAGATAAGGCTTGATTATTTGATGAAACCATTCAGAAAAGGACAGTTTGAAAAAAACAGATGTGTACACCATCACATGCTGTACAGACAATGGTGAAGTGATTAAGCAGTGGGGAAGCAAATTCTTGAAAGATTCAGCTCTTTAGGCCAGATGAGCATTAAGCAGTTTTATTTCAGCCCACCCACTCTTTTTGGTGCAAGAGCATTATGCAAGAATGAAGGAGGAGTGTGCACACAAGGCATGAGAGGGAAAGCATGGATGTGGGTGTGTGCATGCCAGAGATGTGCTAGTTCTTCCTAGTTTTACTTAGGTGTGAAGTTACACAAAAATAGGTTTTTTTTCCTCTTGACATGTTCACACATTTGCACTCTAGCTCAAAACTTGAAAGAAAAGAGAAGAAATTAAGTACTTGGAGAACTTCAGCAAACAGTGGTTGGTTGAGAGCCTGGACTTCTCATCATATAGCAAACAGGAAAGGAACTTTACACTACCAGCCACAGCACAGAGACCACGCAGAATGCAGGTATGGAAAGTGAAATGTAACTAATGCAACATCTGGTGCAGCTCACAACTGCCTAAGGAGTCATGATAAAACATCCAACCCTTATGCACAAGTTGCTATATGCACCAAATCCTTCACAGGTAAACATCTGTGACCACATCTTAACCCAAAATTAAGCTCTCTTATGACCAAAATATGAGTAAACGTTCCCAGGAGAAAAGGAGAGTGAAGAGGTGCTGTCCATGTTCACTTAGTTTGGCTTCTCTGGTAAAACTACCAGCAAGAGTGACAATTAAAATACAAAACTGTAAGGAGCTAACATAGCTGTGTTGAAAGGGACCATAAATTAACTTTTGAGTGTGGCCTTGTGCCACATTGACAAACGACAACTACCCTTTCTCAGAAACCACTAGAGCTACTGAGTCAGGGGAGAGAGACCCTTAATCTACTGCACCATCAGCTGCTGGTGATGGGGTTTTTCAGGTGCATTCTTTATCTCTGCAATTTGCTTAACTTCTCTGGTTCTGCTATATCCATAGTTTCTTGAGCTTTACAGTGGTCTAATTTCCCTCCTTGGCTGTATGACAAATGCACGCCTTGGGGGGAAAAAAAAAAATACACAAACCTACAGGTGTATTTTTTTAGGATGTGGGAAGTTGTATGTATCTTCTGACTTTACTTTGCAAGTTTATTGACTCTCTGTGGTACTGGTTTTTCAAGACTATGTGCAAGATTCAGAAAGACTGCAGTTTCAACTGAAATTGAAATATAACCTGGCAAATATTTCACTAAACCTCCCTCTTGTAGCCAACAAGCTGCTAGCTGGTAACCTGTACCCTTAGGCCTCCGGTGGCTCCTTTTCTTCACGCGCTCTTGCAAAGAGGTTATGAAAACCCCCACACTTTAATCAAAGTCCTTTTGCAGTAGGCCCCTGCAACCTGGTGTTACTGCCTGTCAAGGTTAATACTGCTCAGCTGGATGAAAAAAAACAAAGAGGCAAAATTTAGACTCATGCAGAATACCTTTTGCAACACGAAACACAGGTTTTATATCCCAAATTTAATATAAATGCATTGAGATGAGCAGACTGAGAGTTTTCCTATCCAACTGATATGATCTGTGTGAAGTCACCTAGAACATGTTATCATATTCATTATGGTCTGGAAACCAGAATGAAAGCACCTATCAATTAAATTGTATAAAGTACTAAATTGATTTTTTTTTAATAGGAAGAATGATAAAGCAACACTTAAAATGAACTTTTAGCAGATAGGAACAGTAGGAAATAACAGCACATCATCTGTCTTGGACAAAGAGCACACTGCAATTCTGCAATAGCACTACTGAACTGCAATTCATACTGTTCCACTTCAATGGCATCATTAGGTATCTATTGAGGAAATAGAAGAATTAGCAGATCACCATGCAGCCACAGCACTCACTTAGCTAAGCTTTAAGCATATTATGTTAAAGATATAATAAAGCAAGAACTTTGGTGCATCTCATTTTCAGGTGCCAAGAGGCTCCTGGTACAGAGCAGATGGAAAAGAGACACCTAAGTTGGGGCTGTGATTTCTGCCTGGCAGCATAACACATGCACGATGCAGTATCAAGTCCAGACTCCTATTACATATCTTTCCTAAAAAACTTGACTGAGAGTGAACTCCATCTTCAAAGACCTGCATTCACACTGAGACCTGTTACTGCAACAACTTTTATATTTTGCACATACAAACTCAACACAATTCTATTACATCCCTTTAATTGTACCCTGTGACAGTCCCTCTCATTTAGCATCATCACTTTGTTTTGAAAGCCTTGAAGGTGCTAGCCAAAATGATAAATCCTCAGTATTCAACTTTCTGACAACAGTGATCGTTCAGGTACTTAATCAATGTGATCCTTCCCTCTCATTTTTCTTTTCACTTTAAAGGCACAAGCTTGTTAATTACTGACATCCTTTGTGTGGGCAGGAGGACCAGGCTGTCTCTTAGTACTTGCTAATGATTCTTTGACTGACGTAAGGGGAAGAAAATACCGCTGAAATGGCTAGGAGTAGATACATTTGCAGCCCCTGAGCAACAGCTGATGACTTTAAATGCAAGCAAAGGGCTGAATTCATTCCCTCTTAGCCCAGAGGAACAGCTGGGATCAATCTGACCCACTGAGTAGCTTGAAGCACACGTCACTGCTCACTCATTTCCCGTATTGTGTAACACATGGATTAACCTCTCTGGCTAAAGCAACACCCTGGTCATAGGACAGGATCCCAAAGTGGCCAGAAGTGCCCCATCTTCTTGGGAAACAGTGTTCAAAGTGTGAGTGGGAAGGTGCAGGACAGGTATGGGGAAGGAAAACAGTCTCACTGATCTTAAATACTTATCCATTCTCTCTAGCATCCTGCTGACTATGCTCCCTAGGCTATGAACAAGAATGGGAAAAATCTAAGGAGGAAAGATAGCCAAAAGGGAGATTTGTATTTCAGGCAGTTTTGGACAACACCATAAAACCTACTTGGACCACTAAGATTCATGTCACACTCTCTAATGATCAGACTCTTACTTCAACAGAGTAGTCTTGAAATGTGGTTCATTACAGCAAACTTGACAAGTCTGAGATGTTTCTGCAAGATTCTTCAAAGCAGATGTCTACAGATTTCAGAACTGAGTGGTTATAGCTTTCTTTACTTAGCTTTGCCTGCCATTCTTGAAAACTGTGAGCAGTCATACTGTTAAAAATTTCTACCTCTATATTATTATTAAAATCCATCTGTCATGCCATACCAAGTTTCACTATTATGCTTAAAAATACACATCAGCTTGTTCTGAAAATGGGCAGCTTCTCTACACAAAGGCCAAGGTTTTAATTGCAAAGACCAGAACAGGAGAGGACTGAATCAAAATCAGGTATTTTATCCGTTACTACATCAGCAGTCTTTGTCCTTAAAACCTTTTCATTTGGATATCAAATACTTCACGTTCTTACAATAACACTTCTTAAGAAAACAACTGCAAAACATTTGATGTTTATTTGCTGTCTGATTCAATAGGTTAGTGAAGCTGCTTTTCATCGTTCCCCTTGTCTATTCACCCTCCAGCTAAATGCCCTCGTTACACAGGGTGACCTAGAGCTGATGAAATGTAGATCCCAGTTCACTCCACAGTTACAATCAAAGCTCAAATCCCCAGCTGAGGCTACCATCCACAACACAGCCTAGATAGGAAGAAAGGCCAGCATTCAAAGAGAAACTATTAGTTAAATACAGTACATGAAGGTTTGCCACAGGGATGAAAATTCATCATCAGACTTTCCAAGGCAAGGAAAGGAAGTGCATTGCTAAAATTTTCTTTCAGGAAACACAACAGGTTGCTTGTTTTTCATTTTAAACATGCCTATTGGTAACATAGCTTGTAATATGTCTTTCTGGGTCAGGTTTTTGGAGCAATAGGTTCCTATATTGAAAAAGGAGATGAAAAGACTGTGGGCCTGAGAGCTTTCCTGTTTCTTCCAACTATTTCTATTCAACTAATAAAAATATTTTCTCTCTGTGAAAATATTACCTTGCTTATAGTCAAAATTGAGTGTTGGTTTTATGCTTTCTACCATCTGACTGTAGCAAATTCATGTTTGAATTGTTGTGTTTAAAGAAATGGATGTATTCCTAAGAAACCAGGTATCTGGGGTGTTGCGCGATGGAGCACTGCACAATGCAAAAATCCAGAAACTATGTAAATTACACAGTTTCATAGAAATAAACTATTATACCTATGACTCAGGTGTCAGTTAAGCCTTAGGCTGCTATCAGCGGTGCAAACCCATCATTGAAATGTTATGGTACAAAAAAATTTGTATCCTTATTATAGCTTTATCATGGCTATCATTACTAAACCACAGCAATAACTTGAAAAACAATACATCTGGCACTCATTTCCCTGGATGAGGAGACTGTCACACCATCCCTGATTACACCACTTTGAGCCACGGCTGCCTTACGGAAACAAAGCAGAAAGTGTCAGATCCGTAAGTACTGCACCACTCAGCATGCAAGAGATCAGCTGCTGTTAGTGACAGATCATACACTGGCCACAGCTCTGTCAGTCCAAAGTCCTGCCAAAACTAATGTCATTGCTAAGCCAAAAGTGTTAAGAAAACAAGATGACTAAACCTATTGTGAGCCTCTGCAAAATATTTTATGGCAATACAGATTAATCAAACTTCTTTGCCGGGGAAATACTGTTATGCCACTTTTCCCCTCCCCTTTTACTAAGACTGAATATTAAAGCAAAATTTTATTTAATGTATCTACTGTTATACTTGAACGGTGTCCAGGCAATGATAACTTCTGTAATGAAAAATGTAAAAAGTAATGATGTGAGACACTTAGGAATACTGACATGTGTATCAAACTTTAATGGTTTGAAGAATAAACTAAAAGGAGCTAAATTAATAAAGATATCTTAAGAATGTTCTGTTAAGAAAGTCTATAGAGACTCACCAGGGTTGAGCTAGAATAAATTGTCACACAATTAAGCTTTATGAAAAATGTGTCCAAATAGGACTGTAAGAAAAGTGCCATTTTATTTTATACTAAGATTCTTACTACCTTGGCATCTTCTTTCCAATGGTACTTGACATCATTTGTTTCCCAGAAAGATCAAGGAGGAAAACAATTCATCCTGACAAATCCAACACAAATCCTGACACAAATAAAATCGTAAGAACCTTTACTGGTGTCAAGCTAAGTCATTCTGCTATGAACAAAATCAACCAGGATTTGAGGCAATTAAAAACCTCCTAACTGTATAAAAACAACATAGGCGAAATTTCATTTCTAGAACTTTTAGTTCTAAAAATATGAGCAGTGCACAGCCAAAACCTGTTCACTAACTACAAGAACTCACTGAGTTCTTGAATGGATCAGTTAAGTTTTGAACACAAAATGTGTTTTGGCAAACTTATTTTTCTCCTCTGTCTGTAAAGCACTGCACTAATCTTAGCACTCTAATATTAAATAAATCTATCTTTACCAAGGAGGAGACAGCTAGAGAGAATGCTTTCTATATGAATGGATGTCACACTCACATCTTGAACAGGGGCCAAACTGGTTCCCTCTACATGTTAACAGATTCAGGACAACCAGAATGTTCCCACACAGAAAATGACAAAAGAGACAATCAAAGACACAGAGGAGTGTGTGTCTGCACATAAAGAGCATTTAAACAGAGCAAGACTCTTCAGGATCTAGAGAAATGAGTGATGACTAAAATCCTCATTAGCTTGCAGAAAGTGAGTAGGAAATGACTATTCACTGTTTCTTCTAATAGAAATAAAATGAAAACAATAAGATGAGCATGTGGCAGGATAAAAACAGCAAAAGGAGGCTTTTTTTTTATGTAACACACAGTTCAGCAGTGGAACTACATGCTGTGGGAAGACATGCTAAAAATCTTACCAGCTTCATAAAGCATTCAGGAAAATAAATGTAAGGGGAGAAAAAATGTATCTATCAGGGGCTAATAAACATGGAAAAACTTATCTGGCTCACATAGACCATAAGCTACAGATCTCCAGAGACCACTATGATGCACTGGGGAAGTATTATTCTATACTTACCTCACTGTGTTCTTTCCTAGGCATCAGCTACCATGTGGTATTAAAAACTAGGCTAAACAGACTTGGTAGCAGAATGCATTTTATTAAGTTTATAAAACAAAACCAATTCAAAATGCTGACATGAATCTCAAGTGCACTCTAATTAGTTCCCATTAACAGACTGACTGACATGAGAAGGTTAAAAAATACAAAAAAGTCCCAGTACTCAACTGTGACAAATATTAAAAGCTAAGAATCTTTAGTATGCATTCATTTGGAATTAAAGTATGTAGACAATTATATGTTGTGCCTTTGCCAGTTTAGGAAAGTAACACTGGCTTTTAGTACAAAAGCTTTATCATGTTGTAAATCAGCATGTTTTGAATGGTCATGCATGCCCTAAGAATGCATGCTGCTCCTGGAAAATAACTAGCAAGTACAAATGAAATAGAAAACAAAAATGAACTATCTATGTAAAGGATTTCTGCTGGCTGATTAAAAAATCTATTTTAATCACGATTTCAAATCCATCAACTCTGGCTGTAAATACATTCCTTCAGCTTAGAAGCTATTTGCAAGAAATATCAATTCAAGAACTTCATTAGACTGTCAAAAATAATACAATGTTCTTAGGTACTAATCAATTACAGACAAAAAAACCATGAGTTGTCAGCACATTTTCACTAGCAACTGTTATTGGAGCTTTTAAAAGATAAATCAGCAGAATCAGCTGGTTTTACCAGTGGCCTGAGAAAATGAAGTTTACTTGATACACTCTCTATGTGTTTCTTTTTCATTGGCCTTCCCAGAAACGTAAAATTATCTGGTGGACAAAGCTGCCACTGGCTAACAATCTTGGCAGCAGTAGTACTTCTAGAGGGAAGGAAAAACTCCTAGGATAATTTGTTTGGCTTCAGCTTTTGATGAGCTTGAGCCATCACTATGAGCAGCAGCTGTCATACTGGACAACACAGACCCTATGGCTGAAGCTCATCTAACCTGATCAGAGCCCTTCCCTTCCTGCAACATTGGTGAAGGGAAAAAGGCTTTGGCTCCAGCACAGAGACACACTGGATGGGCTCTCCAGAGAAAGAGAGCAGGCTACCCTCCACACCCACCATTGGTAAGAATTGCCTGAGTCTCTTCTCCAACCCTGTGGACATGGGACAGCCTTCATTTGCTTTGTTTAGCTCCCTTATCCTTATAAAGGGTACCCACAAGTGAACAGCCCGGTGGGAACAATCCCTGTACTGCATTGACTTGTAAATAAAGTCCAGAGGTTGTCTGGGAGAGCTTCTGTTGGCCATAGTCATGAACACAAAAGAGAATTCCCTCAAGTGGGATCAAATGCTCAGAAACAAGTCCTTTTCAAGCTACCTCTATAGATACAGCCACAGAGAGCACAAGGAGTGAGAGATCTGTGAGGAAAGATTCCACTCTATAGTCCTTCTTCAACAGTGAAGACTTCAATGACAGAGAGAAAGTCTACAGAAAACTTCACCTTTTTTCTGCTGTGAGACCACATGGAACGATTAACACAGGATCCATTCTGCCCCTATTCCCTGCTCTGCTCAATTGCTATCATCTGCAGGAAAATCCAGTACAAATTACAACCTACCAAAAAGAATAAAGAGGAGATAACAAGATGGAGTATTTGCAAGGAAAAAAAGAGGTAAATGGGTGTTCAGCTCTCTCTGATGCTGAGTAAGAGCTGAGAAACTAAATCTCACTTAAGACTGTGACCCAGCTATTAGCTACCAAGCACTGGCATCCCAGTGCAGACAGCAGTAAATTCCCCTTTGAAGAATATTTGTTGAAGAAAATAGGCAAACACTGACATGCCTGCTAGATGAAGACTTGATCATGATAAACTACAGGTGTTTTCTTGCAGCATAGGGGTATGAGGCTGCTGCTCTGAAGGGACAGTATTGTAATGAGACTGACACTCGGAGTGTTTACGAAGAGTGTTACTCTGGGGAGCACACGAGGGACTGGCCTTGTATTTTCAGTCATTATCATTATTTTTTTTCCTCGTCTCATTAGCACCATTATTTAGAACAGCATCTGCACACAATCACAAAAATAGAGTCAAGCGTGCTGCTGTCTTTTCCCATGTGTGCTGTTAACTCCAATTTTTCAAACAAGCATTCCGTGTGCACGCGGCTCCACCAGCATGAAGAAATCTATTTTGGGACTGCTCTAATCACTGGGCACAAACAGGGAGGCAGTCAATGGCCTATGCACTTGCAAGCAGCTACATTTGCACAAAGTGGGAACACAGCGAAACAAGCATAAATATAGTCACAGAGATTTCTAACTCGAAAGAAAAAAAAAAGAAATAAAAGTTACTTTTCCACTGTGGGAGTTTTTTCAAATCAGAGAGAGATGTGAGGAAGAAGGTTCAGAGTGGTGTTAGCCAGGTGTTAAGTAACATGGATGTGTAAAGGAGAAAGGGACATGTAAGTGCAATGAGCCATTTTCTTGAACACTAAGTGACAAAGCAACCAGAGAGAACATTAAAATATAGATGAATGGTTGTGTTTTTTCAGTACCTTGAAGAAGCAAATGAAACATTTGGTCATAAGGAGCCCAGGAGACAAAAGCTCTCCGAAAGCATTATCTATTTTCTCAGCCACTCTGCAAAGTGTAAAGACTACAGTTTAATCTGGAAAGAGCCTCTTCCAAGCTATCAGGGAGATGTGCCAGTGTGCTTTGACCAGATCAGGAAATGCATTTTGTAATAAACTACCGCAAAAAAAAAAAAATCACCTGATTGAGCTTTGGTGGTGCCCTGATGGGCAGTTTGCCCTCTTATGTTGATGGGACATCAGTACAGCCCCATCCACTCCAGTGCAAGCAAGCATACTAATTTGAGGTCATCACAGACCTTGGTTTCTCAAAATGTTCTCTTTTCCTCTCATGACTGGCTGCCCAGCACTCCTGTATCACCTAGGAACAAAGTTGGGCCCTCCTTCAGTCATGTCTTTGCTTGAGCAACAGAAGGACTGTTCAGGGACTGAACTTGAAGTCAATTTCAGCTGGCTATGCACCACAGACTTGTGTAATTTATGCTAGCTTTTATTTTTAATAGGGTGTAGATTAACCTTTCAGATCAAGTCAATACAAAACCCTGAGTAAGTCTACTTGAGTAAATCTATTGGAAATTAGCTGTCTCCCATAACAGCAAAAAGTCAGAAGATGAGAACTAAAACTAATAGCAATAAACATTTCTTCTGCATCTCCTCCATCTCTACATTTTCTACTGAAATGCCATCAGAAGAACATAAAGTTCCCCAAACTAGCATGATCCAAGTTTCCTGACTGTGTATTTGCTGACCCTCTGTTGTACCTCTAAATAATGAGGAGATCTACAAAGCTTATGGATGCTGGGGTGAGGGGGAAGAAATCATGCCTTGTTGGTAAATCACTAACCACACATTTAATGAAGCAAGCTGTCAGACTGGCATAAATTGTGCCTGCTACTGAAACAGAAGTTCCTGATGGATGAGCTATTCACCCCTGGCATCAGAAGGACTCCAGACCACAGTTTCCCATGACTAGAGTGCCTCAGGAGATAATTAGCTAGCAAATAATGCCTACTCATGTCTTCACATTCGTCATTATTGCTGTTTGGATTTCCAGTTCGGGGCCATTCTAGCCAGTCACTTTTACTGTTAATACAGAAGAACATGTAATATTTTTTTTGTGTGTGTGTGTTCATAACCAAAAAGCACTGAAAAGGAACTTACTTGTGGGTGTTTCAATGAAAAAAGTGTCACTTGGCAAGCAAATGCTTCAGTTGTACCTTCAGCTTATGCACACTGGGCTGAATACAACTGTGCTGATCTAAACTAGTGATGCACCTGACCTTTTACCTCCAGCAGATCACAGTACACCCAATTTCACATCAAACAACAACACTTCTCATTGGATAACAGAAATCATCAGATAATGTATATTTAAATATAAATGTGTCACAAAAGAAAATCCCAAATTACCTTCCCTGATTAGTACTGATAAACAACTTCTAGACAAATTTCAACAGAAGAAATAATTCTGCTGAAAAACTGTCTTAAGCTGACATAAGATTTCTCAATGAGCTGAATAAAGGTTGCTTTATCATTGGAAGTTTTTTGATTGAACCCTCTTGTTACTCTGGGTTTGATATCAGCTTAAGAAAGACAAGTGACAGTTTTAATACTGCTGTAAAACTGCAGCTTGGTGTGCCACTTAGTCAACTGCATCTCCTTTCATATGAACTTCAGGAGAAAAAAATACAGTGTGGAAAAACCAGTGGAATAGGTTGTAGTCATCCGTTTTGCTAAAGCCACAGAAAAGCAAGAAATTTGCCTGACATAAATGACACAGCTGAATCCCAGAAGTCCTTACAGTCTTCTGATCAAGCAAGATCACTAGTAACTTCCAAGGTATAAGCAACAATTTCATATTCTCCCCTCCTTTAAGAAAGTAGGAAAATAAATAATCAAGCTGGTTTTGAGATACAGCTGAGTAATGAATACAGTACAATACTGCACTACTCCATCATTCATTCATTCAGACACTTCAGGATTTCCCAGTGCTCTTAAGAACTACAGAAGCTAATCATCTTCCATTTGAAAATCAGAAATAATAGCAGCATCTCAGCATATGAACTAGGATTCATGAGCTGTCTGAAACTTACTTCACAACAAGTTACTCCAGCCATTTATTCGTTAAATTAACTTCTATTCTATGACATGCTTTCTTTGTTTGGGGAAAGGAGTTGGTTGGGCTAAAGACTTCAGAAGGAAATTTTAAGATCAGGTGTTTAAATGTCACTGGTATCATGTAGCTAAAAAAAGTGTTCTCTTAAGAACACACAAGGATGAAAATCTGGCCCTACAGAAGTTAGTGGAAGAAACTTAGCCTTTGATTTCAGTATGTCTAGAAATTTGGTGAAAATTTGTGGATTGGTCTGGCACATTCAAGACGAACTGATTTGTTTGCTGAAGAAAGGGTGTGAATTAATTGCTCACCACAGATGCATGCTCTGAGGAGTGTGACTTCTCTCATGACTCCCACTGACTGCATCAGGTTTTATGGTAAGGGCCCTCTCCAAGTAAAGGTCACACAGATTTTTACAGGAATAAACACAGAGCGCTTAAAATAGTCCTCCAAGACAGCAGTTTGCTTATAAGAATGGTACTTAACTGAAGTTTCATTTCAGTGAATTATGGTTTGCAGTCACCTTGTCATTTAATAACGTAGACAAAACAATTTAGATGAAACTGCAATAGATTCTCACCAGATTTTTGTATGCAGGACATGAATCAAGACATGCTGAACAGACAGAGACGCTGACGAAATGATTACTTGAGATATCATTACTTGAGTGTATTGATGAAGTGGAAAATAGAGCATGAGGAAAAGATGCATGGGAGGCGTAATTACTATTTACAGTGTGTGACTTTAATGCTACACAATAGTAATGTGAATAAATCCACATCTTAAGCACTCAGGTGGCTACAGTGAAGAGGTTCTCCTGAAACCATTGTGCACATACCCAATACACACACATCTGCAAGAATCTACCTACACAGAACTGAATCCACTGATTGCCAGATCATTGCAGCACCTCTTCTGTGCCAATCCACATAGCTTAGAGATGATTATACATTGGAACAATATTCATCCACCTTCAAGTATAATCATCTGCTCACCTCACTAGGACATCAGGTTAAATATGTGTATAAGACCCAACAAATTCTTACCCAGCATAACCTAAAAGCAAGCGAAACTGGAAACAAGAGGTACAACAGTTTCTAACTGAGATGACCCTTGATGTACATCTTTGTCTCTAACAAACACAGCTGGGCATTTAATTCTCACACTCCGTTTACACCCATAAAAGCCACCTCTTCGTACATGAGCCGCTGCAGAGCTGTGCTTTAGCACTTGCTGTTTCTATGTATTTCCTCAAATTTTAATGAAGTACTCATTGAATGAGAATGCCTTCTGATATTCAGAAAGACTAAAAATGACTTTTGCCTTCTCATTTCTCCAGGTCGTGAACTAGACCATTCTCCAATTGGTAGAACAAAAGATGCGGTCACATAATGTGTTTAGCCACTCAGAACCAGGATCTTCCTCTACCCCTGCACCAACCATTAAAGACCTTCAAACTTTTTACTCATTTCCTCAGGAAACCTTTGAATTAGAAGAATTTGCAGTGGTGTTTTATAGGCTCCTCTCCTGGAGTATTTGAAATGTGGGTCTTCTCAACTGTCAGAGCAAAACAACATTTCATTCTGGGAACGCATTTTAAAGAATACAATGAAACTGCACTTTATTTCCAACTTTGAAACAGAGAATTGTTTTAAAACATGGTACCAAGTAAACAAACACACATTTCGCTTCATTAAAACCAGCAGCATCGCAGCGCTCACTAGGAACAGAAGAAAAACACAGTATCTAATAATTCATTCATCAGTACAAGCACTGAAAGAAAGCTCAAAGTCCACAAGAAAAACAAAACCATGATAAAATCTCTCTTTTTTGTTTTACATCTTCAGATTTTGACAGTCACAAGGTGGAGAAGCACCCTGTGCAATCCAGCTGAGGGCTGATACTCTCTCTTTTTATCACAGGGACATATGCAGCTGCTTGGGTGTCAGACTGAAGTAAAAATGGGACTTTAATCAAGCACTTCATTAGCAGCCTGAACTCTGACAGCCACATTTTTTCCTTTTATTACCTTTAAAATAAAATGTTACCTTTGATTCAAAACAAAGAGCTAAGAAAATCCAAGACAGACATCCTCAAAAGTTTCTTGCTAGAACGTAAAAAGAAAAAAAGCCATTTAATTTTATAGTC
Source organism: Leptocoma aspasia (assembly GCA_013399835.1). NCBI lineage: Eukaryota > Metazoa > Chordata > Aves > Passeriformes > Nectariniidae > Leptocoma > Leptocoma aspasia. The sequence goes on from VXAX01006611.1 coordinate 1,657,538, forward strand.
TCTAAGTATTATTAAAAAAAAAACAACTTACAGTTTTCTTTTTGTTTCAAAAAAATCACAAATCCCAAAGCATTGAAGATATTTCATATAATGCTAGTTAGATTTTTGGAAAGTCTTTTGTTATCACATGGTTGTAAGACCACTGAAGAATCTGGGTCTCAAACCATAGGTTAGGACTGGGTTTGGTAAGTGCAGTAAGGACAGAGAATTCTTAAACTAAGAACTGAGCTAGAAAGCCACATTATACTCTCACTTAAAGTGCTATGAATCCCAAATAACACAACAGCAGTAGAGTTACCAAGATTAAAAAAAAAATTCTTTCACATGTATTCATGTCACCCCATGAACCCACTGCAGAGTATAAGCATCTACATCTGAGGTACTTGCTCTAAATTCTCTTCAAACTCATTGTGGAAAAGAGATGACAGTAGCTCATCCACCCTTAAAGTAACCATCATAATATGGAAAATGTATTTCTCCTTTAAAGGCCTTGAAGAGTCTCTTTAGTTCTTTTGTCTGAATATGGGGCCCATGAGGATTAAGTCATATTTAGATACCCCCCTTGAACATACTCCTTTGTTAAGGGATATGAATCCTACCCAAACTGTCTTTTTGTTAGGCATCTAGATCTGCTGGGCCTTCCTTCCCATGTTATCCCATGAGCTGCTGCAAAACAAATGCAAATCCTAATAAGCAGAACCAAGAGCTCTGTATCTCTGCTAGGCTATTTAACAGAAATATTTGAACTGGAGGATTTCATCCTATTCCCCATTACAGAAATATTAAATGAGGAGTAAATCCTGGGGCTGCAAACACAATGTGTTAAAGATAGAAAGGGCAAAAAGATTCAAGCTGTAGAGTAAAAACAATTTGAGCTAAAACCATGCTGGTTTAGATCATCTGGTCTTAATTTTTCTGGCTGTTAGTTTGAGGGGAAGAGCAGCCTTTTCAAGCTGTTCTCAGCAATGAGAAAGCCTTGCTGCATTTTTCTCAGGTGCTTTGGGGAGCAGGAACACTCAGCTCTTATGGTTTGTCCCATCAAGCTTGTTTTGTTTCAGTCATTGCAGCACAGGTCCTGCTGTGCACGGTGGCCTCAAGGGGAGAACCAGGCAATTCCTCCCAAGAGTACAGAAGGCACCTCACTAGTCACCACTGAGGTGGGAAATCTACTTAACTTGTGGATTTCTTGTTTGAGAAACTATGCAGGGACAAAATAATGCGGAGAAAGAGTCACTGCAAAGAGGTTCACATCACTAAAAAGAGAATGAAATTTTAAGAACTGTAAGGTTTGTATCAGCGAGATACTTCAACAAGTGACAAATATTTTCAGAGTAGGAAACAAGTATTTCCTATTAGCTTTCTTTGCCTAAAACATACAGCAGAAAGACAACCAGGTATCCTGAGTGTCGACGGAGTCTCAAAAATTCATAATAACAAGAAAGCTATTGAACCTCCCCCTGATCTGTCTGCCTGTTGCTGCAAACCTCTTCTCAACCTCCCTAGTTTATGCAGTCAAAATATCCACACAGAGAAAGACCCCCCCACCAAAATCCACACAAAGATTCTGGCCATGTGCCAGGCATGTGAAGTACTGCACAAATGCACAGTTTTGGGGCAGAAGGGAAGCCTGGTACTGTTTTCTTTTGTTGTTTTGTTTTTCCATTCTGTTGATCCTTTAGGATTAACATCCTAATGTAAGCAGTGGCTCAGACTGTCATGATTTCTCTGTGATACTCTCAACAGGAACAAACCTGGAGGACTCATTGCCTGGTGTATTTTCCACTGCAACTCATGGTATCTGAGCACAAGTCATCAAAGACAATCAGCTGTCTGCAAAGAGTGAAGTTCAAGGATGCTTTGCTGAGGATGCTCCAGCACTCCACAGCTAAGATGGAAGCAAAGTCCATCCACACCTCAGGGAAAGAAGTACTCAAAATATTTATTTTAAAAACTGATGGTATTTTATGAGTGTCTCACAGGAGCCCTCCAGAGTTCATTCCAACCCATTACTACTGACCTGGTGAGAATTTGTAAAACCTGTCTCAGCAAACCATTCATTCCAACGCCAAATCCCCACAGGGAGGAATCTTTACAACTTAGAAAAATAAAATTAAGCACAGTATTGCAACAGCATTCTTCACATTTCAAAAAGAAACTGCTAGTTACTTTGATTCATAATAAAGTTAATGTGCATGGTACTAGTGAGGCCAATTTCCTGTGATTAGTTTCTGCCATAAATTTAAGAGGCCAATTTCTCCAAAAAGTGTTCTAGGTTTTACCTCGCAGGATTTGACAAAAGTGAGGGTTTAATAGATTTTGCTATTTCACAAGTGTACCACTGAAAACCTAAGACCTGCTCCCTGTGAGAATGACTGAAATGTTAATAACAGGATTGGATCTATATTTCACCAATTTTGCAGCTCTTTGATAACTACCACAGGGGATTCTCAATAACTCATTAAACTTATGCCAACCTGTCATGCTGTTTTCTTCTTTAGGTCAGATTGATATGTCCCTCCTCTTTTATTGCTTTTATTTTTTACCCCTTAAGATGAATTTCTGCAGAATCACTGAAATGCAGACAGCATGCTTATCTCACACGCTTGGAAGACTTATGGGAGCTTTGTGTGCAGCCCTTTTGCTCCAAAAATTCACATATCTGGTTGTTTGGGTAGTGCTACTCTAGGGCCCACCTGTTAATTATAGAACCTTATTTCAATAATAAAATGGGATTATTTTTCTTCTCCACAATTAACTATTCCCTGCCACTTTTCCCCAACCTCCAAGTAATTTCTAATCATGTTTTAAACTTCCTTTTTTCTTTTTAAACCAAGAGCACATGAAACATCCTTACCTGCTATTACTTGTGACAGTCATTACATTACTCTTTTATAGAGATGGTGCCAGCATGCTGGGCACCAGGATATTTTAAGAAAGCGAAGGGTACGCTCCTGTTTTCCTTCATCACCTGCAGCGAATTCATGTGACAGAGGACGGAGGAAAAACCACCAGTAATACGCTCACCAAAGACCTTACGGGTCTGCTGATAGAAATAACGTTTTTAAAGGTAATATCCTTTGCATGTTTGGACTCTGTTTTGAGCAGCCAGATTGGGGTGGAATACTTGTCAGCAAATGCAATGGTGAAGATGAAAAACACCCAAACAGTTCTGCTAAAAGCAATCAGAACTGTGAAACAGCTGAACCCCTGCTACAGACTTACTTGAGTTATTTTTAGAGAGGAGCAGGATGGAAGGGGATGGCTATAGGAATAGTTTGCTTGGACTGAAGCCCCACTCAGGACCTGAGTGCTATTTACCACTCCACAGCATAAGAAGGAGCACCAGGACTCAGGCCTGGACTGCTGGATCAGTATTCCCAAGTGGGAAAGACTGGGGTCTAAACTCTACCTATAGCCATTCTAGGGGCTTAGATAATGACAGAAAGGCTAAAAATGCACCAAAAGGAAAGCAGCAAGAGTACTTTAAACAGTTTCTTCAAGTACAACTGGGACATTTTCTAGTGGTCTTACCTGACCTGAAATTCATAGTTACAATCAGAAGACAAGATCCTACTGCCCCTATTCCTTTTTCACTCTGGCAAGTACCTTTTTCTCCTCTTCTTCAAAAGGCAAATTATCACTCAGCTTCTCCTCAGTCTTTGAAAAACAGCTCATAACTGGTGAAGAATGCATAACAGCCTTTATATTCTCACTTGGGTATTCATCTAGGAACCAAAAGAAAACTCCTGCATTCATAAAGGCCACCTTTCAAGGCTTTGGTAGGTCTGGAATCAACACAGCACAATCAAGGATAATTGATTTTTATTAGTTTTACTGCAGACTCAAGTTCCCTCAGGCTCAAAAAACATAAGCAGATGTACAGCTGGCAAGGCTGAGTAGAAAGCTTATCTCCATGGGTCTATGTTAAAATTAGGTCTTATATATTCAAGCATCTGTATTGCTCTTTTTGCATAGTTATTATTTAAGGCTGTGCTAAGGTACAACAGTTTTCCCTGAATGCAGGAAGGGGTGGAATTTCGCCTTGTACTTTCTTCTGTAGGGTGAGAAAATCTGTGCTTTGTGGTTCGTAATGCTAAAACTATTTTACATCCAACTAGTACAACATGCTGCTGCTTCTCATTTTATCTACAGACAAGAAGCAACAATGTTCGTTTCTTGAACTCATGCATTTTTTGCTGTTACATGAAAATAACTCATCTCACTTCACCAAACAAGAACCTAAATGAGTAAAGGTAAAAAAAATCTAGAAAGAAAAAAAATTGATGTCCTTTTCTTATAAACAGTAATATTACAAGATTATTTCATATTGAGACTCAGAACTGAACCCGACAAAGTAGGCTCACACTACAATACAGACTTGTAAATTCTTTGACATGATGAGCTTTTAACTGGTTTAGAGGAAACTCAGTGAACATTCCCTAAATTAGGGTACAATATGAAGAAAACACCACCAAGGCTTCTATTATTGCAATACTGCAGGCAATGAGCTCTGTCCAGTATATTTCCTTAGTATTAAGAGACAGTTACTTGCTAAATGTCACACTGAGACCAATACTTCTAGTAAGATTATGCTATTTCCTTCAGTCCGAAAAACAAATACATTTTCTCAGTAAAAAGTCCAGTTTAGGATAAACTTATTCCTCTCCAGAGATCTGTCCCTCTTCAGGACATGCCTTAGATGTATGCTAGGGAAGGAGAACTCTAGAAAACCTTAATGAAGCGTGTGATAGAGATACTGCCAGGCAGGGCACCTGCTCTATTCATTACAACTATAGCAAATTTCCTACCAGTTATCTAAAGTACAACTTTCCTCCTCAAATGTGTTTTAAGTTTATAACCTTTGTCTCTTTTCTTCTGTGATGTATGTTCAGAATTCCAGCAGGCTATTGCTTTGTAGAATTTGCAGATCTAGCTACTGCAATAGCTATGTCCAAATGTCAAGAGAAACATTTCTGGTTTGCATTGGTGTTTTGTGTGATAAATGATCTGCCTTAACTTCCCATTCTTCTATTAGTAGGAAATAATTGTTTAATGCAAATGTATTCTTCCGCTGACATGGCTTAAGAAAGCTGGAATTCACCTCAGTTGACTTTGTCATTTACTGCCTTTGTTTATAGAAGTGAAAAAACTGTTTTAAAACCAGTTGTTTTGTTGAGATGCACTTGGAGTCTCAGCCTCTGAAAAGAGATTGTGATTTAAGCTGCCCCTGAAGCATTTAGTCTAGATTTTTCTTCTTTCTACTTTAGGAAACTTTCATATTTGAAATGGGGTAACTGTTAGACTTGCTTTGCACCAGAGGTCCACCTTATCTTTTGATCAAGTGTTTTATTTGACTGACCTCTGATTACCACAGGAAATTTTCCAGAAATCTGTACACAGGAATGAAAAGTGAAGCACAATTAAAAAATCATTTATCTTTCAAGGTAAATTTATGACTGAGCAAAGTCTATTCAGCAATATTTGCTTTATTTGGCATTTCATTATTTGTTTAATCATGGGTCTACTTAGAAAGACATTTAAATAATATTAACAACATACATGCGACCATTGGTTCTGAAGGTTCCCACAGAATAATTAAAACATACGTATGAGAAACAGAGCCAGTAATTTCTAAAGATGTCTAGCACATTCTTATGCCATTTTTCCTCCTCAATAACTTAAAACTGCAAGCTACATTCTAGTGTTTCTTCAAATCAAGTTCTGAATAAAGTAAGTTTTGAGTGGCACAGAATGCTGAAATTGTACACTTGACCAACCTAATGAGAGTTGCAGAGCTCAGAACTTCCAGAAAGCAGCCACAAGATATCGCTCTTAAACCTAACTTTGGACAACATAAGTGGAAAATACTTGTAGGATTGGTCACCATGTTGGGTATAAAATTTAGGCTTAATGAAAATACCATTGAGTTATTTATAAAGACAGACTTTATATCTGAAGGTAATTCTAGATATAAAGATGCTTTGTTCTTCTCGAGTTACTCTGTAATTCATATATTATGTTTTCCTGTCACTTGTTATTTTATATTTCACAGATAAAAAGTTCAAGTAGGCAGAGATAGAAACCACTGCTAGGTCTGGTGTGGGGTTTTTTTTGGTGTTTACTTTTTATTCCATTTTGTCATTAAATGCTACAGACAACTCTGCTCATTTACCTTCCTGAGGCATGGGTGCTAGATTTTTCCTCCCTCTTGTCATACAAGATGCTGACAATACCTTCTCTGACACAGCTCTCTGCCAAGGCAGGAGCAGCCCATGGAGAGACTCCACACAGAAATCTCCACACTGGAAACACATCACTTGACAGCTTCTAGCCTGCAGAGGAGGACATTATTTTCCCAGCTGCCAAGGACTTCAACACTACTGTTGATGCTGTATTTAAACACTTGGGTATGTGGGAAATTGTAGCCTTTCTAAATTTTCAAGATTAGGGAAATTAAATATCCTCATATTCATTATAGTACCTACTGTTTAGGATTATCAGATTTCACTTCTCAGTCCCACATAATATCCAGATGGGAGACGGAGTTACTAGTCCCTTCAGACTTGAAAATGAAACTTAAGATTTGCCAGCAAGTTTCATACAAGAAATGTGTGTATAGAAAGCTTCTTATAAAGAATGGACAGAATATGCTCTGATACACTGGGCCAGACACACAGCAGCAATATTCTGTTTGAGAATGTCATAATTGACATTCATATGGTCATAATTGAAGGCTGGCATGATTTAAAACAAAAAGCATCTTAAAAGTATTACTTTCAATAATTATGATGGAAGTCTTTCTTTTGCGTTTAGGCTTTCTTTTCAATAAAGTATTTTAAAAAAATATACCTGCTTTCATTGTACACAACTCAAGAGGACATGACAACATGACTCTGATAATTCTTTCCAGTGAAAGCCAAAAAAAGGGAACGAAACCAGTATGCTGATTATTGTTCTTGTCAGCTTATTGCTCAATAGGCATCTTCAAACAAGAGAAAGCAGGATACTCACTTCTTCTCGTGGTAAGTAATGGCTAAAAAAGAATTCTGCCCTGAAGTTCAGAAATACTGCAGCTATTACAATTCCTCTGCTGTTTCAGACAACACTGTCTTCAATGATGCTAGGTAACCATTAGCCTTACATGATATCCTTGGGAGTAGGATACTTTCTTAGGCAGTAGAATTGTTCAGCTGAAACTCCATTAATCTTCAACTCTAAGCTGAATAGCCATCTTCTCTCATTCTCATGTCATAATTTAACTCTAAAGAAACTTTTGATAAGAGCAAAGGCAGTGAAGCAACACATGAAACATCTTGTTTGATCCTTTGAATTTTTATGGGTTATCTCCTATATTGGAAAATTATTGTTTTCATTGCAGTGATGTGATGAAATTACAGTATGATAATGAATGAAATTCACAGCAAAGATGATGCATTAACTCTTTTCTACTGTATGAGTATGTAACTATTTCCTCCAGTGGAACCTCAACTCCTCTTAAGTTCTAGCTGTGATCCTCAATATGGAATAGAGATGTAGAATAAAAAGGAGACAGTTGGGTATAAATTTTGAATATACACATCACAAATGTTCTTATGTCACCTTGCTATCAGCATTAATATTGGAAAAATTTCTGGCAGAATGACAAATCAAGCACTGGCTAGTTGAGTAGGTATGTTTTGCTACACTTACCAACATTCCAGCTGATTTCTTCTGCCACATCTTGGTTTGATTTTGAACTTGGAAAATAAGTTATGGGCATTTTGCAAATGTACGACTTGGAATTAGTTCAACTCTAAGGAAAAAGGCATAGATTTCCAGATATTTCCAATGGAAATTATTTGGCTTTGGACAAGTCTTTTACTTGGACAAAGTAATTTACTAAGCAACATGCATACACATCTTAATTTTTACCTTCTGCTCTTCTAAAGCTTTTATTCTAACAATACCAGGCAGAAGGAAAGGAGGGTATCAGCAAGTTTGGTACAAGAGAGCAGTAAAAAAGAGGCCAATTATTTCCAGAATGAAACTTGCAACTAATGTTTCAAAATACCTAAATTACAATCTGCCATGACACTCTTAGGCTAGATTCCAGCAATTAAAGATATGCCTACTTTGGATGGTACTGCAGAAATAAAGGAATTCAAGATTCATCATCATAACAGTTCAACTTTGCACACTTTCACTGAGTGAAAATAATAAGAATTCCCCACTTGTATGACAAGCATTTGTGCTCTCAGCTTTAGTATGTCTGGAAAGGATGAATTAATAGATATCTTAAGAAATCATGTAAGTGACTAGAATTATCTGCAATAGATTCTGTATTTTTCATCTTCGTGCAATTTCACATCTACAAGATTTTAGTATGGAATGACAGCTGTATCATTGCATCTTTTCCACAGATGCACCTTTATTTTCCAGAGTAATTATGCACTTATCTTGAGAATTAAAAAAAAAAAAAGCCTCCAAGTGAGTGATGGATTACAGTGACTAGAGTCAATGAGGAATTCAATGAAATACACATTAAAAGAAGGAAAATGTGCCCAGTTTAGTAGGGTCATACTAAAAACAGGCAGCCAAACTTCACCTCTTTCCATTCCTTCTTATGTGTATTTTCTTTTCTTCACATGCAAGTGTTTTAGAATTATAGTCTAGAGACCATCAGAAACTATAGATGAAATGATTCTGTCTTTGGACCATATAGTGAAGATATAGCACCATTAAAACTGGATAGTTCAAATTATCCTGCTAATTTTCTGGAAGAGGGAAAAGTGTATGACATATTCAAAACAGGTAGGAATGCTTCAAATGGATTTCTCATTGCAGAAAAAAAGTAAAATTCCGAAGCCTTATAATAGCCACAGAACAAATTGCTGTCTTCTGATCAGCTCCAATTAAAAGAGAGAAAGAAAAAAACAAATCTCACAACAAGCCCCAAAGTAACCAATAAAGCCCAACCAACCAAAAAAAAAAAAACCCACCAACAAAAACACACCAAAAAATCAAGCCCCCCAAAACCCCCAAACCACCTCTTTTGCAGGTTTTGAAGTCAATATAATCTATGTCACTAGTGCCAAAAGAAGCAATTTTCACCCTTTCAACTGATAAATTCAGATTATAAATCAACAAGTTTTCCATCTTATCTAAAAACATACTGTTTGCTGTTGGAAAGTACCTGACTTCAGAAACTGTAGACTAGTCTATCAGTCCTGTTTAAAAGACACAAAGTGCTGTATCAGTGGAGCAATGGAGATTCTGCAAAACCAGATAGCTTTACAGGCATCACAAGGAAGGGAGCAAAAAAGGGATTCAGTAAGCCTTGGGTTTAATCCTAGTATAACAACAAGCTTCTCAAGGCATTTAGATGATAACAATAGTTGGATTTTTTACTTTTTAATTTTTTTTTTTGTTTTGAGGCACAGCTTATTTCCTGTTTTCTAGGCTTATCTGGAAGCAAACACAACCCCCCTGCAATTTGTTTAGCACCTACGACACAGTGGCAGGCAAATGACTTCTTACAACTGTGCCAGGTAAAATTTGTGGAGGCAGGATTCCAGACCTGACACCATGTTGCAAGGTATATCATGAAAAGGTTATACGTAAATGACCTCTGCACTCCTCTTCTGTGCCTGAAGTTTTTAAATGCTAGAGACACAGAAGAGCATATTGATGTGAAGGCCATAAATGGATATGCCATATTTAAAACCACATCTGTATTACTGTTCAAGATAGTACTTTAAAAGAGTCCTCTGAATTTGATGGAAGAATTTAAATATCCTAAATGAGAATAATCTCCCAAGATATTTATGAATGATTATAACTTCCATGATATATATAAAAAATTACCCCACAATATCATTTGCCAACTGCCACATAGAAAGCCATCTCCTGTAAAAGAATTTGCTTCAAATTTCAATCCTTTGACATTTTCTAAAATTAAAGTATTTCTTTATGGCAGGAAGTTCTAGATTATTAATGAACAGTTAAATAGCTAGGAATAAAATAATAATTTGAGACAACTCTAATGGTTTCTCTAACTTATCATAAAGGAGCACTGTAAAATGACAAGTAGCATGTTAACATTCGTTCCATCACCTGAAATTGATTTTAAGTGGATATCATCTACACCAAAGTGTTTTTAAAGTCAATGGTTCACATTCATGGAACGCCTTTTTCTTGTTTTTTTTTACCTCCATATTTAGCTCATATTGATCACTTTGGCTGGCAGACAGTGGCTGATATTCAGAAGTAACACCATAACTTATAGAACTAACCGAAAAATTATGTTCTGAATACAAGTAGAAAATTTCCATCAGATTTCAAAGCATTTTTACAAACACTGAAGAACTGCAATTGAGCTAATATAATCGTACAAAATATGTCTAAGAGTACAGGTAAAATGGGATTAGGAGAAATTAAGGGCTAGACAAAATTTAACTAAATGCAAGTTAAGTATGGAGAGGGACCAATTATGTTAATGGAACTATATGAAGAAAGTAAAAAGTGAGACTAGATTCAGCTGTCACCAGAATTAAACAAGAACTTATACTTGTTTTTGAACTTTAACTTTCTGGTGTGAACTGCACACACAAAGGTACCACAGCTCTCCACTCTTACTGACCTGACGCTTGATCGTAAGAATCTCCGCCCAAAGCTTCCCATCTGGCAGGTTCTTCTTGAACAAGCTAGTCAAATACTTAACCCCTTAAAATTTAAAAAAAAAAAAAAAAAGGAGGTGGTGCTGCCCACCTTTCACGTACAGAAGTACAGAAGTGGAAAGACTGTTGATAGATTTGGGTTTGCTCCCCTTGCTAGTGTGAAGGATTTCACATCTAACAGGACAACACTCAACCCAGTGGACTTTTATTTGAGATACTGAAACACTGTAATACTACAAACTTAACTACACCACCCATGCATTTGCCATGATCCTGTAGAAAGATGCCACAATTATTTTCTCTGTTTTATATTCCTGAATATTATTGCTGAGATGCTTTAGAACATAAAAGCACAACAGGACAAAACTAAGAGCAATCTCACCCCATATCCTGGCTTTGATAACTGACAAAAATAGAAGCCTACAGGACAGCTCAAAAATAGAGCAAGCAAGAAATTTCTCTTTTCCAGCATATTCTTTAAGCCTTGAATACACAGAGGCTCAGGGACTACCCAATCCAAGAGGAAATGTTTTTGTGGTTATAGCCTTTAGCAGATTTTTTTTCTCCATGAATATTTCCAGTCTTCCTTTAAAAACACTGATAGTTTTAGCATCAAGATCCTCTGTTAAGGAATTCACAACTTAACAGCACAGTGTGTGAAGAACCATCTACCTTTTCGTTTCCTTTAACTCTGCACCACATAAACGTCACTTAAATTCCCAGCCCTCATGTTGGAAATGGTGCTGGACAATTGATCACTAATTCTGCTTTGCACCCAACCCCTTTTATATGCCTGAATTGTACCTCCTCTCAGCTGCATCATTTTCAGGCTGAAAACTCCTAGTGTAAGCAGTTCTTTCTCAAAACTATTTCCCTAGCTTTGATCACCCTTAGCACCCCTGTGACATTTTCACTGTACTGTATTTCTTCCAATACAGGCCCACCAGAACCACAAAGAACATTTATAAGGCAAGTACAATATACATCAGAGGCACACTGATGTCCTCAGCACCTTCAAAATGATGGGAGGTTTGGCTGCAGAAAGACTTCAGGACAAGACTCAAGGAGGAGAGGAGTGGTAGAGTGCCAGAATCTGGCTTTGGAAAACAGTCACACAAGAGCAAAGTCAGCCTTCAGTCTTGCAAACGGGCAGCTTAAAGAGATTCCAGACAGCAAGCAACTTTGTCACTACGTTATGAACAACCTTCAAAGGATAGAGTCAAGAAAACATGAGTAAAACAAAAATGTGTGTAAGGTCAAAACCAGTTAAGCAAAGCGTTCAAAGCAGTAATGAAAAGCAACATGAGAGAGACCTCCCTGCTAGACTTTTCCTATCTAGTCTAAACCTTCATGGATCGCAAGGTTACTTCTTTGGCAAAGCCAGACTGCTGTCTTAAAAAGTGTTACCTGATTAGTGGCACTTCTGGTTTGTGGTTGTAAGCTCAGATGCCCACCTAAGCTGTCAGAGGAACCGCAGCCGGATATATCAATAAAGAACAACTTCTGAAAGCGACAGCGCACTTCCTGCAGGGAGAACAATCACTCCTGCCCAGAGGTACAATTGCCACACAGTAGCTGAATTTTTCTGAACAGTAATAGGACCTCTAAAGCAAACACTCCCTTCCTTAAGAGAAAGGGACTGTACAATTTCAAGGCTACAATAATGCCTTTAAAACCCAGTAAGGACCATTTGTTGACAAAAGGCAGGCACTGATGAAAAAGTAATTATTACCTCTCAAAAAAAAAAATTGTATATTGCTTTGCCACTACACAAATGAAAAAGGGACAGATGCCAGGCACAGACTGACAGGTCCCAGGAGAAGGGACACTGAAGGAGACTGGAAACAAGCCAGAGAAAGCAACCCTAAGTCAGCAGATATTTTGATGAAGGAGGGACAGTGGACATCAGTGGGAGTTGGGCAGGACTTGCGTCAGAGTTCAGAGGTCACAGAGTGGAAAAACTTTGGCCTAGCACAGTTAACCCTTGCTGACAAAGAAAGCATCTAACAGAAAGGAGCAAGTTGCTCCCTATCTCTGTGAACTTCAAGGGAATTCTGCCAATAAAAGGTTTGAAAGTAACAGATGTCATGGCTAATTTATTGGCAGATTATTACTTGACTTTATTCCAAAATGCTCCATGATAAAGTACAAAGATAAACTTAATTGAGTGGAGAGAGGAAAGCAGCACATGATTTTATAAACTAGTATCAAAACAGAAAGCAATGGAAGTGGTGAATGCGGGGCACTATGTCTTTTGATAAAAAGCCTTCTGACAAGTGGGTCTAAATGAAAAATTTTTAGAAAGCAAACAAACCCTCAGGTTCAGCACATTTCTGAAAACAATGAACTCCACTGATTCTCACACCTGCTTGTTTTTCAGGAAACTATTGAGCAGGTTAAAGGAGGCCAAAAGCAAAGAAAACTACAAAAACAACAACATTACTTACTACCTGGTGGCTATAGCTGTTAACTATTTTGGCTAGCTGTTGACTATTCCTGAAACTCTAAATTTTCTAATTAAAAAATTAGGTTTGTAATCCCACCGATGGTGTTACATGGTTCAGATAGGTATCTAGTCTTTTTAATGAAGGGAACTGTGTGACAAATTCAAGTGGAGGGAAAAAAAATGTGAAATATCAATTAGTTATCACTATATCAGGAAGCATGTTCTATCTGGTTCTGCCAAGTACCTTGATTTTCTGATTTGAATAAACTGATTAGTCTTCATTGATTCAGTCTACCCTCTTGGGAACCAGAGTCTCTGAGGCAGACTGTTTTCCAATTGTATGTTAAGTATTGAGAGCAAAAATTGATTTTTCATGGTTACATAGCTGCTACACATTTTCTTACACTGCAAGAATTTCCTTCTTTCATGTCTGAGCCCATAAAAGTCAAGAGTCAAATCCCATCCCTCAGTAAAGTCAAACCTCCAGGGACAAAAACTTTCAGTACAAAGAAAGAACTGTGGCAAAGGATTGTGTCAACCCAAGTTAACTTCTGTTTCTCTTAAGAGCTTTGAACATGTATAAGCAAATGCTCTGCCATACCATCTTCTCTTCCTAATGCTGATCAAGCAGAATTCAGGTTGTTTAAGAGATGAAATCATCAGGTGACCTGAATTTTCATGACATGGCAGAAAAATATTGCCTCTTGCAAAACTGGGGAGGGAGGAGAATGCTGCCAAGAAACATTTTAGCTACGCTCTTGATCACTTTTCCTGCAGGTGCTTGTATGGATAAGATCCACAAGGAAAAATGAAAGAAAGGGACAGAGTGAAACTACAGTAGGGGAAGTGAAAAATTACTCTAAAAATTCACTTGTTTGAATGATAAACGATGGTCTAATAGTATAGCTAAACATAAATTCCGCTTATGCCTTGAAAACACCCAAATAAGTAAAACCACAAAATCTGACCAAAAAACCCCAAACCCAATAAAACAAATAGTTATCTATTCAGATAATTTAACACAAAAGACTCATTAAATTCGCAACTTCCCACATTTGTTAGAAGGATTCCTACTCTGCACTCAACTGTACTGGACGGTTTAAACAACAAAACCACAACCGCATAACTCTATAGAAATGTTTCCCCTCTCCTGAATTTTCCAAGAGTTTTATTAGTAAAGAATGCTACACTTCAATTTTCCTGCAGTCTCCCCTATCACTGCTCATACAGACTGGTGGATGCACACTTGGCTTCAAGACAGCGCCTAAATCCTGCTAAAGCCCACAATTATCTTCAGGAGTGCCACATCCAAAATAAGTTCATACCCAGAGTTGAACTCCACATGTAAAGACATGTGGTCGGCTCGTGTTGCCTACTTGAAATATAATTGCATCGGCAAATTTCCATTTGAACTTTGAAAGTCAAGCACAGCATTGAAACCTCACTTCACCAGCCGCTGACAAATAAAGTTCTCCCGTGCCTCTGCCACAGTTCCATCAGGTCTGGTTGCAGGTGCCAGGGAGCTGCCTCGGCACCCGCGGCCCACTCAGCCCACCGCGATTGGAGAGGTTGAGTTAAGTAACCCCAACCCACAGCTCCTTCTTTGTACAGATAATTCTAGCTCTGAATAAACTGTCAATCACATCCGGCAATTGTTCCCGTTTCAGAAGGAGAGGAAAATTAATGGCTGCTGAATCAAGAGAGGTGAATAACATTAACTGATGCGTGTGAGGTACTTGAATGCTAAAAAGCATAGCAAAAGTGCCAACTATTGTTCCCACTGGTGATGGCTTGTCATTGCCCTGATGTCATCAAAAAGCGGCCCTTCTTCCCTTTCCAGTTGTGAAAGATAACAAAAAAATAATAAATCACCAAATCCTACACCATCATACTTTAGGATAAAATTATTTTCACCTGTAAGTTGACATATCTTTACAGAGCTCAGACAGGCTGTGGCAGGATATAATTCCTGATGATGCTTGGACTCCAACAAGCAGCAGCTAACAGTTGTCTCCTGGCCTTTAATTCCTTGTGATAAAATTAAATAGCTTTAGAGATGTCTCAGCAGTGAGTGTGCTTGTTCAACAGCCCTTCTGCAAAGGGTATCAAGCTGGATCAGCCACTGCATGGAGGATTTATTTTGCATGAGTGAAAAAAATCCCCTTTAAGCCTTTCTTCCCCAATATTAATTCTCAATTTAACGTCTAAGTCTAGAGATGGATTTGCATTTGCAGCTTCCACATGAGGGATTAGGTGCATTGGAACAGCCCATACAGGAGGGAAAGACTTCCACTCACACTGATATGTAGCCTGATCCAGGCAACCCACTCCAGCTTTCCAATACCTCATTTTATGGTGCCCGAGCAGCTATAGCACTCACTAACTGCACTGGGAAACCCAGTTCTTTTACAAAAGCTTAAAAGCCCTGGATAACTAGTGAGAACATTGATACATTATTGTTGTCTTATTGCCCCTAAAGGCAGGCCAGTGCCAAATAGCTTTTAAAAAGAAACTGGTTGTGATTGGAAAATGGGAAGATAATATATAAATACTCATGAGATATAAAAACATGTTGGTAACAGACGTGGCTATGGATTAAAAAATGATCAGTATTCTTGGAGTGTTTAGATTCCTGGACTTAGTTCCAAAATATATTTGTTTTATTATATAACTTAAAATTACATAGCACTTGGAGAAGTATCAGTTTCACTGTGGTTACCTAAAAATATATTATTAAGAAACATGCCTATCACAAAAGTTCTATTATGCAAAGTTACATCTGATTTTGAAAAAAAATGCGTAAACTTGAATATTCAGTCTTTCCAACAGAAGCATTAAACTAAGGAAAATAATATTCTACACTGGGAAATCAGTAGACAAGTCCATTTATAATTATTCACATCAATGCCAATTCTAGGACATTGATACAAATGTTACACAAGACAAAAAATTCCATTTGTTATACCGTTTGCAATTCTTTCTAAGTGGAACAATTATATATATATATATCTTGCTTTAACAAAACCATTTACAAACCAAATCCAATCAGCCTCCAGGTTAAGTCAAAACCCAGATGATTTTTTTTGTTTTGGCATTATGGGACTCAGCGTGGCTTGACCACATAGAAGTAAAAAGGAAGTAAACAAAAGCACCAAAGTAAACCAGTCTCTTGTCACATCAAGAAGGGACACTCAAGTGAGAATGTGGCAATACAGAGCAGGATGAAGCTACATCTCTTTGAAAAGGGGAAAGAGCTGTTTAATATTGACGTAGACAGCAGTCAGCTGTCCCAAATAAGTTTTTTAAGGTCCCTTCAACCTTAAAACACTCACTTAGGACATCAGGTGAGCAATAGAGTTAGCAACAGGACTGACTGATATGATCAGGATATCTGATAGTATCCATCAGATCAGAGTGTAGGATTGATATTACATTGCTAATTTTTTCAAATTTTACTTAAGAATTGTAAGTATCGGATGCAAGTTTGCAGTCCGTAGGGGTAACAAAAACAAAATTTAACATCATAACTGTAAAAGGTACAAAAGCACAGGGAATATTCAGAAAATAAAAGATGATGGAGTGGCAATATCTGTTAACCACCAAGGCAGCAGTTTCAGGATCCATTATAGATCCAGGTCAAGTCAGTAACATCACTGGGAGGAGAAGTACTATTGCCTCCAGAGTAATAGGAGACACTTCTGTGGGCTTTCCAAGAATTTGCTAGCAGAAGGGAAGAGACAACTGCTCCCAGTTAATACTTTTCTTCATCATCTTAAGTTATTAATATTGTATTTTAAAAATGTAGCTGATTTTTCTTCTGGAAGAGAGAAGTGCACTAAAAATGCAATCATTCAATTTGTTCCTTTCTAAGTGATTTCCATCTGTCAGAGAGGCCACACAAAGACTCAGCCTGACAGCACTGGCAAAAAAGAGGAAGAATGGGTAACACAGCTCCCTCTGTGGCAGAGAAATTCTCTCAAGCATCAGTGTTTCAGCTGGATAGAAGGTTCCTGCTGGAAGCAAGCCCAAATTTTTTATGTCCCTGCAGGGTTTTCCACAAAATTGGTAGTTTCTGGACTTGACCTTACAATATAGTACTTACATAATTTTACTATTCTGAAAACGGAAGTTCAAAACCATAAAGGTTGGCACTCACGTTCTGTTTCACAATTTGCTCTGCAAAATTATTTCTTGTTGAATAAAGTGATGACACCTTATTCAATAAAGAGTTTTGGTCTAAATAGCAAATTAAAAGAGAGAAGCTCCTTGATTCCTCATTCTTTTGTTTGAGAATATACCTACTCTCAGTGATTTAGGTCTGCCTCAGACCAGGGAAAGCCATGTGCACAGAGACCTATGACAAAATATGGAGAGTACATGACAATTGTAGAAACGAATGGGAACAAAATACTGGTGCATTAAGGAGTTGTTAAACAGTTCCCACATGCTGTTATACAAGTTATTAAGATCTGATGGCCAATAATCACTTGGACTACATCTGCTCAGACTCAAAACTTCTTGTTACCCTTGAAATACAACTATTTTTAAATCAGAAAAAAGGAACAGCTGATAGATAATTTTAATTGGTTGTCTTCCCTGTTTAATTTTCTTTTCTTAGAGATTTTGCTATTCACAAAGCTGCTTCTGTTTGTGACTGTATTAATCATTTGTCAGATTAAATAATTCTCTGCCACTGGACAAATGTCAGAGCACTGCAAGTTCCCTTAAGTGCCTGATAAACTAGAAGTCTAGGTTCTCCTTCATACAAGACAGAAGTCAAGAAAGCATTTGTTTCATATACAAAGGATTCCCTCCTACCCTTTCTGAAATTTCCTAAGACACATTACAGACATAAAGGATAGAAATACATGTGAGACTTCAAGTGACCACTTGTATATCACAGCTCGAAGTTCACTGCTCATGCTTAGGTCTGAAACCTTCTGCAAGGGGCTTGAACACTTCACTCAACCTGTCATTCCCATCCAGCTGCTACAAACACAAACCAGAACATGCTTTACCTACTACACCATGCAAACAGTGCCAACCCCCCAACAGCCACAAGCTGTAGGACAACTTTACACAGAAAGTTCTTGAGCTCCCCAGATTAAGCTGGGTGTGTTAAACTCTTTCTGTTTACAAAGCCAGTTTCTCCTAGAGCATTTCAAGTTTTCCACTTTATTAAACAAAAAAATTACAGGGACACAGTAATAAAGCTTCAGGAATACTAAGAACTCTAACAGCAGTGAAGCACATTTTTCATTCCTTTATATGAAGCATTTGCTCACCATGAAAACCCCAGTGGCTGTCTTAAACTTGTTTTCATAACACACTAAATTTGAACCTCACAGAGAGACAGGATAACACCTTCTCTGTTACAGAGCCAAGGAGGGTGTAAATAGATGTATCTAACATAGAAGAAACTTTTTTAACATCTCCTTACTTGTATAACATGAATGACTGGGGATATTAATAGATACACCAGGGAACTTGACACATGAAACATTATTTTTACTCACACCATAAATCTGAGAAACCACAGAACAGAGAGTCAATTCTGCTAATATTGATCACAGATAAGAATCTGAACACTGTCAAGGAGCCAAGTAAAAACCAACCTACACCTGGGGTTGTTTGGGGGATGGAGTTTGCCTTTTTTTTTTTTCCTGGCATTAAAACTCCACCACAGAGGATACAAGTATTTCCATTGGATTGATGAAAATAATCTGTTCTCTACATCAAGCCTTAGGCTTAATAAATCTTTCATTATGAACCTGAAGAAGCCCTCTTCCATTGCACAAATTGTGCTAATAAACCTAGCAGAGTAACTTGGCATCTCACCAGTTTGCAGATTTAATAAGCAAGAAAAACAAGGCAACTTTTCCTCCAATTACTTTTTTTCAGGTAAAGAAGGAAAAGAAGAAAAAAAAAATTGTTGTCAGAAACTTTAGCTGGCAAAGACAGCAGCCAAGCAAATGATTCAAGGAAAAGATTAGGCTTATTAGAACCAGTGGAAAACAAATGAGACTATAGAATAAGAGAGGATAAGAAAACACTCCTAAGGAAATGACTTTAGAAACATGCATAAATGGGAGCTATTTCTTGCTCTGCAAAATACTTCCTCAATGGCCTCCAAGAAGTCACTCAAGACAATAGGGTTCAAAATATTAAACAGCCATGCTGCGAGTCAGAGACTTGGTTTTACTTCTTGCCCTGCCATTAACCCACTGTGTCATCTTGGCAACCATGCTGCTTCTCTAACCCTTAGTCATCTTAGCACTGAAGCTAGGAGAGTGGTATTAAACCAGTAAAAAAATACTTAGATGAAAAGCCCATCCTTTTCTTAAAGTAGGGATTTCTTCTATTAGCTTTGACAAAGCTTTCACTCCTTTAAGAGCAGATTTTGTTTCAGCGCCCCTCTAGAGTGGAGACAAACTCATTTGGCCAATGCAGTGTGAGGGAAAACACTAATGACAGTCTATTGCACAGAAGTTCTTAAAGGAGAGATAAGGTAGAATTATAGAGGCCACCTATTATGATTCAATCAATCAACTGCTTCTTGAATCATCAACTCACAGTCATTAAAGCCCTTTCAAAACGTATCTGCTCCTGAATTTTCATTTTCTCTCAGTTTTCAAACTTTTCAGGATAGATGGCTCAGAAATGAGAAGTTTTAGGTTTCCTTACTCTTCAATACACCCTCAAACAGTTTCATGCAGTTCAGGCTAATGTGATATGCTGCTGGTCCAGAACACCTACTGTGGCAAGCAGTGTGGGCTGTTCACCCATGCAACAACAACTAGAGCTGTAGACCTCGTTAGTTAAACTTTGAAAGAAAAAAAAAAAAAAAAGAGATTAAAAACTAAAATAAGCTCTTTCTGAGCAAAAAAGATGAATTAAAACTTTACTGCAATGTAGTCCCTGAAGTCCCTAGCTGGGCTCATTTGTTCTGCATGCTTGGAACCACCTGAAGACAGGACCCAACAAATATCTCTCAGTGAAAAAGAAAGCCACTCGTATATGCACATGATGCATTAACTCCAAACACGCAAATTTAATTCTAAAATAAGCCAGCAAGTCTGTCTATTAGTGCAGTCCAATGGGAGGCCTGAAGCCAGATCAGCAGGCAGCTTGCTTCCATCCAGTCCATTGCCTTTGTCCCAGAAGCAGGCAACCATGCCTGAGGAGGCAAAAACCCAAATGGCTGAATGCCTCCTCCTTTCTAATCTGGCTTGGAGCACCTGGAGCTGAGCTGAAAATGCTCCTGTCTTGGTGATAGGCAAGGAGCTTATTCCTCACCCCTTTCCTGCAGAAACCTGGATCCCATCCCAAGCTGCAGCAGATGAGATGTCTATCCCTCTCCACAGAGCCAGCAGGGTCTGCCCCACTCTGTGTCAGACCACAACAAGGGCCTTCAGCAGCTTCCACAGTGACGGAAAGAGAAAAAACTAACTGCTACATTAGGGCAAGTGTGGGGAATGCTCCCCCCGGGAAGGTGGCAATGTGGGGCCTTTGGTGTGGGTCTCCAACTGTCTCCAATGTTTGGACATCTTGGGCAAATAATACAACAGCAACACATCCCTTACAGCAACACTGAGCACAAAACCACTTGCACTGTTCAACTTACACTGAATAAAATCTGTGCAAGCCTGTGATAACTTTCTCTTTCTATCCATCTTAAAATCTTTTTACTCTGCTACAGCTGAGCAATAATAATACTGTTTACTCAATTTTTTCCTTTAACAGAGGTAGGCTTCCAGGTCTATTCAGTGATCCTTGAAATATTTCAGGTATGCAGGTTCACCCTCCCCTCAACAGATGCATTATTTCCTTTACTTAATAAAGAAACAAACAAAGTTTATACACACACAGTAGAAATATTTCAACCTTTTTTGCAGTATGGGGGATGTTCTCCCCTAAGTATTGAATTACTTTATCTACAAAAACAAGAAAAGAGAAATTCATTAAGAAAATGTAACCCATTTATATTACAGCAGACAAATAAGTCATTTTTCACATCCAGTGTTGTCAAAACACCTTCAAAATGGGAAGCTTTGCATTTCCTAAACTTGTGTTTTATGACAGGCTACCTTAATGTCACTTTAAGGAGATATTTCTCACTCTCTCCTTGCAACTCTTTCACACCTAGAACAAAAAAATGAAATAAAAAAATAAACCCTTTAAAGTCTGTAGAAGGACAACAGCTAATGACAGAATATAAAAGGGCAGCAAGTGTGGGCTTTGGTGTTCACACCAAAGAGAATCCCAAGGTTGAAAGAGTGGAGAAGAGCACAGATGTACTGAGGCCATGACAGCAAAAACCTTCTCACATGCTGGCCCAAGGCACTACAGTGTAACCATGAGAAGGTAGATGGCACATGAGCATAGGTATCTTTCAGGTCCTTGACCATGGAGGTCTCACCCAGTAATTCACTGCTTCACCCAAAACAAGATAAAGATAACGGTAAATATACCATGGGGCTTCTTGGAATGCCACTGGGCATGGCTTCCCCCATCACAATGCATTTTCAAGGATATCATGGATTGCCTAAGAGAACATTCATAGGCGTTAAAGTGAAAATTAAATACGAGTTGTTTAAGTCTATAGGAACTTCATTTTATAAACACATGAACAGAACTATAAAATCATGTCTGCTAGAGTGGTGCTCTGAAAACCACAACAGGGCAGAGCTACCTACAAACCCCCATGTTTTGAGCGTGTATGATTAGTCTCTAAATCAACTCAATTGAAACAGAATTAAAAAGGAAGAAACTACTGACCTAATGTCAGCCTTCCAAGTGGACTTGTTGCCAGTTCATCAGAAAACAGAAAATACCCGTTCCCTTAGCAACTTTAGCCTAAAGTTCTGAAAAGCAAGAGATTTCTGGGATTTACAATGATGTTTCTGTGATTGAATGTCAATTGGATAGACCAAAAAAGATAAACCAAATGAATCCTAGGACCCCTAAGATAAGAGATGGACACTTATCTGACAACACACTACACTTAGAAGAGATGTTAGTAAAAAACATCATTACATATTGGGATGCTGCACATAGTGAGCAAAAGAGGAAAGAAAATAGGTCTTGAAACTGCGCTACACAAAAATTCTCACTAATGACAGTCACATTTAATGCCACTCCAAGTGACTAATTTCGATCTTCTATAAATAACTGAAGTTAGAGTAAACCAGGAACGCTGTTTTTGTCACTAACAGTTGTCAGTGAAACAGTTGCCTGCTGCTTCTCTCTCCAAGTGAAAGGATATGGAGGGAAGATGACTGCTTATTAGGAGATATCTTGGATGTGATGTCCAGGATAGAGGTTGGATTGGATGACCCAAAGTGCCCCTTTAAGCCTGTGTTCCTGACACAAGTCTGACCCAGTGTGCTGAGCTTAGACCCAAACCATGCTGGTATTTTTTGGTGACAATTAAAAAAAACCTCAAAATGAACAAAGAACAAGACATAAAACCCACAAAAAAACCAAAATCACAAAACACTGAAAACTCAACAACAGGATTCTCTAAAGAAAAAAATGTGCAAAACAATCGTTTAGATGGCAGTATCAGTGTATCCCATCATTTTAGCTCTACCCAAAATATGCTTGTTAATCTCCAAAATTACTGTAGTTTAATCATGTATTAGCCTCTGAAGTATTATACTAAGCCATAACACTTCAGAAGTGTTTGCAGTGACAGCCACAGCCTTAAGAGAACAAGAACATACCGTAGTCTTGACATGTCAAGCCATCACAAAATTGCAGAGGTTAGAAAGGACCTCTGGAGTCCTTCTGGTTCAACACCCCAGAACAAACAGGGTCACCTAGAGCTGGTTGGCTAGGACCATGTCCAGCTGAGTTTTGAACATCTCCATGGATAGAGACTTCACAACCTTTCTCATCATCCTCACAGTGAAAAATTGTTTCCTGATGTTCAGAGGGAACCTTCTATGTTTCAGTCTGTGCAATTGCCTTTGGTCCTGTCACTGGGCACCAGAAAACATCCAGGCTCCATCTTCTTTATGCCTTCCATTCAGGTATTTATACACATGGGTTAGATTCCCCCTGAGCCCTCTTCTTCTAGCTCAAGAGGGCTTTCCCAGCTCTTTCAGCCTTTCCTCAGTGGTGAGATGCTCTAGGCTTTTAACCATTTGCAAGGCCCTTCATTGGCCTGCCTCCAGTATGTCCGTGTCTCTTTCACCACCATTCACCTTTAATGCACTTGTCCTTTAATGCATTGTCCAGCAGGAAAACATCTGGCTAGAAACCAAGTACCATCCTAAAAGGAATCATGAGCAGGTGCTCCAGGATGTATCAACAAGAAAATAAATACAAAATAGGGACAAATATGTTTTATTCTTTTAAAAGCTGTAGCAACGTAACAACTACACTAATTAGGAGTAATGAGACACTTCAAAGACATAGAAAGCAGGAGGAACTAATAGAAAACATGGAGTAAAAAAAACATATAGCTTACCATCCATAGGAAGGAAAAAAAATCACGTAAAATCAGAAAGGTAAAGAGGCAAAACCACTTTACAAGTAATGAATATTCTCTAAGTACACCAGGAACTAGAGGAAGTCTATTATCTCAGTTAATTAACAAGGCCATTAATCAAGGCGGAAGGAGAGCTTACAATGAGACTAAAGTATTCAAAGTCTCCTCATCATAAAAAAGTTAGTTATAATTAAGTACTTAAATTAGCTTTAACAATGAAGGAGGAATACAGGTCAAAATACAGAAGGAATAGGTCAAGAAATATTTAGTTAAGTTAGTTTTATTCACGTCACTGAGATGATAATATTCACCCCAGTAATATTAAGGAACAAGGTGGAAAAAAGTTGTGGAAAAAATGCAAGTGTTATTTCCGGGTAAAAACCATATAGTGTCTAGTTTTCAAAAGAAAGGGGGAAGAAAAAGAATTACAGGCAAGACAGCTTCATTGTCTGCAGGAATGATATTAAATTATTAAACAAACAGCTGTATGACACCTTCCTTCACCCCAACTCCCAAACGTCACAGACTTTTCAAGAACAAAGTTAAGCCTAATCAATTTAATTTCCTTCTTGACCTCATGGGTTGGAGGGAATGGCAGAATGAAAGGAGAATAGAAGCAGAAGACGTAATGTTAAGTGTTGTATTTCATTAAGCCTGTTGACTTTGTTCCCTTAAATCACTGTTAGATTGACCAATTTGTTGGAAACATCATCTCCATAAGTATCTACTAATCATGCAGCACAAACCAATAACATGTTTTAAGTAGGATTCCTGGGGAGAAGTGTTCCCTGGACCTGGGTGCATTCAATATTTCAGCAGTTACTCTGATATCATAACTGAAGAAGTCACCTAAAATTTGTGGATTGCTTTGGATTGGAAGAGCAGCAGCAGTTTAGAGAATGAGATTAGAATTAGATATAAGTCTGATAAATTTATGATGCAGCCCCATATCAATAACACAAAATTAAGAAAAGCAAAAGCACTACACTGCAGAAAGAGAAACCCAAAAGCAGAACATGAACACTGGAGTAACTGGCTAAATTGCAAAAAATAAATACTTAACAGACAATTGAAATAATATTTATATTTCAATATGTCATACACTTGTGAGCATGAGCTACACAATAATGCATGACAAATCAGGGACAGTGTTCTCCAGCAGATTCTTTTAATGAAAGGAACCAGCTCCTGATAAAAGAAAGATCTCACTTTGATCACTATTTCTGTAAGGTCCCACTGAAATCTAACAAATGGCCACTAATAAACAATATGTAGGTATTGAATATATAAAAAAGCTTTAGCATTTAATTTAAAAATATTAAAAGCACATATTCAAATGACAAACAAGTCTCAGAGAGTGTTTTCATTTTCCTTTGTGTTTTCAATGCTCCAGCACCATCAAGACTGTTTATCATTACTGAAATGACGAAGCTTTACAATATATTGGGGAAATAAATAATTCCTGTGCATTAATTATTAAATCTATCTCTGTTGCAGCTCCTTAGCAATACTCATGCATATTCCAAATAGTTTATCATCAATAATCTTAATGGTGAAGAGACAGGGTATATGGGGGTGGGGGTGTTAAAAAGAGGGTTTTTTCTCCTCACAGCAATTCTCAGCATATATTTTGCTTTTGCTTATAAAGTGGAATTAATTTAAAACAGAACAGCAAATATAAGAGAAGTCCCTTGGTTTTATCTTTTTATCTTAATGTTTTATGTAAATAACTGCTGTGCTATCTTGCAGAACGAGTTGCAATGCCTATTAATATTATGTGAAAGATTCACATTGCGATGATATAAAAATAAACCACATAATTTGAAGTTTATAATAAACTAACTTGATTCAATTAAAAGCTTGCAAAATTCTACATTTTCTTCTCTCTAAACACTGATAGTTGAATCAAAGTGGATCCCTTTTATAGGAATATCGTAGTGTTTTAAATTGAAATATTCTTTGAACATACATTGATGCCGACAGCACAAAAACCTACAGAATGACATTACTGATTTCACTTTCATTTCATAGAAATATAACATCTTTGCATAGCTACAGCAATGTGTACTGGCTTGGGTCTTCGCCCTTATCTTTGGACAAATATTCCTGTATTATACCAGAACAAAGCAACCTAGTTTGTTAAGAAAATATATAACTAATATAAATCAGTCTGTATAACTAAATATTCAAGCAGTGACTTAGATGTAAATTTAACAACTAAATCAAAGTGACAAAAGAAAGCACAATGACATTAAATCAACTTCTTTGTGTGCAACATTGGCTCCAGGTGCTGACAATGTAATTAATGATGTACCACAGGAACTCTTAAACACAAAGCAAAAAAGCTGACTTTCCTATCATCCAAATATTCTTACTCAGCTTGAAGTGTATTGAAAAACCCACAATCTCCCCAGTCCCTCTAATCCTCCAACCCAAACCCAACTCAACAGAAATCTTCAGGCCACTTTGGTAAAACCTGTAAGGAAATAAGCCTGTGCTGTACAAATACTTGGAGGTAGGGTGGAAAATTTTCTTATGCCAAATGAAGGCAGAGTCAAAATTTTTAATGTCTTTATTAGGGGAAAAGAATAGTAACTTAAAAAAATAGACTCTTCTCACCATATAATGATACATACCTCGGGACAGAGATCATAGCTTAACAATTTGTTACTGTGCACTCAGGACCAACTTGAATACTCATCTCCCTATCTCAGGAATGGTTTTGCCAGTTGTGTGGAGTTGACCCACACAGCGAAAAAAAAAAATCAATAACAATTCCCTGTCTACAGATAATTCCCTTTCTCTTGCACATGCTCTCCCATCCCATCCCATCCCCTGAATCTTTTTTCTTTCTTCACATATCCAAACAGGTATTTCCAAACAGGCCCCAAATTTTGCTTCAAGCTTTTTTTTTTCTCCAAGCACTTTCCTACAGATCTGTGAAAGAAAAATTGTCACTCATGCCTCAATGTAAATGAGGCACTGCACCTTAGCTTCAGATGTTTTTTTCTCTTCACATTTCAGCATTACGGCTAAATCTGACACAGAGAAAAGTCAATTAAGCATTCTAATAACATTAGCTAAAGCCACTGCATAAGAAATTGCTCACAATTTATTTAAAGTATTTGTACAGCAGTTACTCACAAGTTACTGCTCTTAGTTGGGATTTCCTGTTCAACTTGATCTGATTACAAGAAGTATTTTGTAATCAGGGCAATTTGAAAGCATTTCATAGAAGTAATGATGTCTACATGTAAAATCTAATTTGGAAACCTGAAAAGCTAGCTTTTGTTAACTGTCTCTTGGACTAGGAATCTTGTACATAGGGCAGCCGTTTTGAGAAAAGGACAGCTCCCATGATGTTCCTCTCAAAACACCAGCACTGTAGTTGTAAAATCTAATTATGATCCTCCATGAAGAACAGTAATTATTTTTCTTAGGCTTCAATATTTATCTCCTCCAGAAAATGCTGAAGTGTGGGTATACTATGGGGAAAAACCCACCAAGGACACTATTGGTCAGTGAAATAGAAAAACCACATAGCTAGAAATTCAGGTACCTCTTATTCTGGGAACAAGCTTGATAATACCATATGACATACCTCATCCCATGTAATAACTGGAAGTTTTTCTGTAAAATGAATGACTTGTGCTAAATGTCATTCAGATGCCAGAGTCAGCATGTTCTGCACTCTAAATCTTCATAATGTGACTACAAAAGGTGCCAATGCAGAACTCTCAAACAAGCATCACAGAAGTCTGTACCACAGAAATACGTATACTAGCTCTTTCTCTAACCATTCACAATAAATCCAGGACAGGACCATGACAGATGTAGTATGTGCTCCTGAAAGCAAACAGAAATTACATGACTATCAGTGCCCAGAAGGGAAAGGTCAGATAAATCTGAGTAAACATGCTGATGTTGTGAAGAACTGCTTGCCAAGAAACTATTCTGCATACCCAAGTGTTTCCCTTTAAGTAAGGCAGATCATATAAGATGATGACTTTTCTAGTTTTGGAGACAGGTGCCCAACATAATTAAGTGAGCATGAGAAGGAAGGTGATGAAGGAACAATTTTAAGAGTTCTCTTAAGTGTTTGAATACAAATGCTCAGTTTAGCAAAGCAGTATACCTTGGTAATCAGTGTCACAGTCATGAAGAGTAAAGTGTCCTTCATTGTGTTACCCTTCAGTGATCTCCAGGTCTGCCCTTCACAAATAAGTTAGCACTCTCTCCTGTTCTGCTCTCCATACCCAGCCAACTTTCAATGCCCCCATACTCCATCCATGCTGCTCAGATCTCTTTCAAATCTCCTCTAAAGACTCCAGTAAGAAGAACCCCCAGTGGGTGGTGTGTGTTAGTTACTCCTAGACTACACCATTTGGTTTAATTTAATCTGAGATGAGCCCAGGACCCAGGATCACAGACTGGAGTGCTCAGAGTTTTATGTGACTGGATATTGAAAGCCTCCAACAATTGAGGTTGCACAGCTTTTCTAGGCAGGCTGGTCCAGGCCTTAGTGTCATGGTGACAGCAATTTTTTTTTTAACTTCCCTTTGGCAAATCAGGCCCTTCCCTGCTCATTTCAAGACCATTGTCACTTGTCCTGCTTCTGTGCTCCTTCACACAAAGTGTGGCTCTGCTCTCTCAAGAACTTCCCTTCCAGACTTTCCAAGGCTCCCACATGACGCCACCATGGGAAACATGGACCAGAAGGAGATCTGTTTCAAAACTGCCTGAGTTATCTACACCAACATTGGAACACCTGCTAATTTACAGCCTAATTATAGGTGTGATTTTACACCTGTGTAGACATTACACTGGAGGAATTAAATGGTATAATTTTGTATCAATAGAATGAAACTAGTTCTAAATCCTGCTAGGATACCCAGTTGAGTTCAGATAGATATATTTTTCAGATTAGCCTATGCTTGCTAGTTTACAGGACACACTCTGTTCTAAAATGAGATGATATATTCATGCAGGAAGCTTTACAGAGGTTTAAATGTCATCACTTTTGTGTGACCTAAAGAGCACTTCAGAAAAAAAGAGGTTATGCTTTGAGGGAAATATGGGAAAAACCAGCAAATGTGGCTGGCTCTGTACACCTCCCACCTGAGGCTGAAGAATGTCCTGAGACCCTCTCCTGTGCTTGTAAGGGCTTGCTATGGTCAGTTTCCAAGAACAAGCAGTCACCTGCTTCACATAAACCATAGGCATGCACTGGAGAAAGGAATAGGAAACATTGATTGAACTATGAAAGATACAAAATTCAAGCTAGACAGGGAGCACCAGTCAGAAGGTGAAATATAACAGTAAGAGCCATGTGCTTCAAAGACCACAGACTCAAAGCCCTCATATCCACTGAGTTTATCCTTTTGCTTCACATCATACTGCTCCAAAACAGGCCTTCTACAATTAAAACGGGAAAAATTTGAGAAACACAGTTTCCAGACACAATTTTTCTTTCATTTTTGGAGAATTCAACTGAAAAAAAAATATCTGTTTTCATTGTGTTTAGATAGATTGAATACAGGTCAGGGAAATCCTGTAAATTTTTTGTTTGTTTCTACGGAACTACCCGTAAACTGAACAAAAAACAAAAGACTGATATCTTTCCTACTTGCACCATTTAGCTACTGCTGATTCCTGGAAAGTCTCCAGTGCTCAATGTCACCTCTCAGATCCTGAGCATTCACTATGATATGATTTATTATGTGGAGTGAATGCACAGTACTGCAATTTCTTGTTTCTCCAGTTTAAAGGAAATTGCTTTTATATCTTATGCTGACTTAAATACTTTTTTAAAAGTTCCCCAATTGTTTCATTTACAAAATAAACCCTAGCAATTCTTGTGTAATTAGATCACAAAGGACCGTATTACATTAAATTCAGTATGTGTATCTAATTTCTATGGCATCTTTTCACAGCGGTATCTAAGAATCAGGCAGCTTTTTTTCCTTTTTTTTTCAGTTAATTTTGCCATGCTTTCTCCTTATTTAATAAAATAAATGTGCATGTTTGAATTAGTAACGCTCTGGGAAATGCATCTTATCTAATTTCTGATATTACCAGTGCATATGCAGCTTATCACAAAATCTAAACATGGTCTACTTGCTTCCAGTCAGATTACACAGCCATGCAGGTCTGGAGGCCCCCTTGACTGCAGCCAAACTTCAGCTGTATCTAGATCTCATTTCTGCACAAGAGCAACCAGGTGGAGCATCAACAGTTATCTGAGATGTGGACCAGCACATTCAGGTCTCAGGGCAAAGAAACACAGGTGGAGGTATCAATGGTAAGCTGCCCAGTACACAGCTCTTGCACTTCAGTTTCATTTATGGCATGCCAAGTAGCAGGAAAAGAAATAACAAGTAAAAGAGAAGCTGATATGGTATTTTATTTGCTCAAAATAGGAACAGCTAATGGCAAACTTTTTAAGCTACAGACCAAGTCCTTTGCTCCCAAGCGTCTGTTCCCAGGCCATGCCTGCTGCGACAGCAGGGCAAGGAAGGCTTTTGCAAGTGTTGTATTAAACCAGGAACACCTGTAACTGAACACTGGGAAACAGGCTTTAAAATCTGCTCAGATTTCTAACATTTAAGGTTACCCGTGAGTTGGAGAGTTGTGGGAGGTGAAATTAAGACACCAGAATGTTTATTACTTGTTAAAAACAAACAAAAAAGGTACTTCCATTGAGCAAGAAGAAGCTTTCAGAAGTGAAAAGTGCAGAGAACTCAACTTTTGTGCTTGCATAACACAACCCCAACCCTATACCAAGCCAGTCCTCCATGCGTGACTTACAAGATAGTTTTTCACCACTGCGAATTAAGCTTAGCACTTTTTTGGTTATCCATATTGGCAAAAAACCAACTAAACTAGCAAACTAAAGTGAACATAAAGTACATGTTCCCAAAGAAGGAGTATGTAGGGAGACAAGCTTTTTTTATTGAAATAGAGCATACATTACAGCTCACTTGAGCAGACTGAGAATGAACTCCAAGCAGTAGCTGCCTATAAAAATGTTCAAGACTCCAAATAACAGAAAAATTAGAATTTTCCTCAAACTAAAATATATTAATTCCTTTTTTTTTTTCCACAAAGAAAAAAATTCCGTTCATTGACCGGAAAAATTAAGATAAGCAGATATCAGATACCAAACTGTACCTTCTGAACCTGCCTACCTGCCACCACAGGCAAGTGACCTTGCTAGGCTGACCTAGAAGACATTTATAGAAGGTTTCTGGGAAAAAGAGGAAATTATTAATACACAAATTATTCTTTCTTAGCTAATCTAGTGGTAACCTGATTGCTGCAATGGGGAATTACAGAGCTAAATGACACCTTGTTCTTTGAGTAGATAAAGAGGAGGTCGGTACATCTTACTAGCTACATGGGCAGGATCATGGGGACAAGCTCAGAAGAGTGTTTTCTTTCTCCCCTCTTTCACATACGAGGCAGAATAGAGGGCACATACTTACTCATTAAAAATAAATAAGTCACGCTCTCTGCTCAGAGCGTGACACTTCCTCCGCAGGGTCCTTGTTTGGCTCTATCCCACACAGATGTGCTGCATCTTCACAGTTTTCTCCCACTCTGACTACGCCACTCTGTGGCACAGGGGGTGCCCCCCAGCAAAAGCAACAAGAGGTCCATCATGATGGGATTTCCTGTCAGAAGGTGCATTTTTAGAGACACAGGAACTGCAGCACTCCTAAGGATCCTTCTGGCATATGACCTTGAGCGCAAGACAATTTGCTTCTTGCTGAGCATCCCCTCGGGCAGTAGCACTGAAATGAACTCCAGTGTAAATATCACCTCCCACTGCCCTACACATAGGGATTGTGGTGAAATGGCAGTATGATCTTGGAAAAGGTAAGTAGACATACTAAAATCTTACAATAAGTTGAATTATGTATTGTGTTTCCAGAAAACATTTCATGCCAAATTCATAGAATCAGTTATTTCAACTGAGCCCGCTGATCTCAGCTTTGGGTCAGTCAGGTCTGTGCACATCAACAGTGGTGGCACACATAACCACAATTATACAACTGACAATCACACATCTCAATCAACAGCAATTACACCACTGCTATCAAGAAACCTAGAGTTCTTCAGACTGTTCAAGAATGGGTTTTATGATAAGGACACTTAAAAGTTTTCTAGCACTAGTGGAATAACTATGCCACATTTATTAAACTAGGGTACAGGCATACTTCTCTATTAAATTCAGACTTGGATGCAAACTGCTGGAAGTAAAAAGACCTACACTGAATTTAATTACTATGTAATCAAATTGAAGTTCCAAATTATTCACATTATTATTCTGATTACCATTTCATCCACATTCTTATTGTTCCCAGCAGAACTGCTGGTTTTTTACAGCTGCAGGAGAGGAGAAATATTGTAAACTATGACAGGAAAGATAACCATTTAACTGGCCCCAACCCCTTCTTCAGCACCTCCTGCAGCTTTGCTTAGGCTGTCTTCAGGCCAGTTAGCAGCTCTATGTGAATAATATCCTTGTCCACTCCACTATACAATGAGTCCATGCACCACGATTCAAGTATTAGGACTCCTGTTCAAAGCAGATTGCATATGACGTACATTTGGAAAGATTTCAGCAAAAGCTCCAACACCTATGCAGTACTAAATGGCTTTATCAATACATAATTCTACTCTTATTTCTGTGAACTTTCCCCTATATATTGTTGAAGTCTAAAACTTTTTGCCTTTCATACTAAAGGCCTCAAAGTTTATCTGGGAACATGCTGTAATTCTTTGTAGATCTGAACTAGATGCTTTCCATTTTACTCTGAATTAAATTTTAAAAGAAAGTTATCACGGAACTTGAAAACTGTGAACTGCTTCAGGAATTGAGCCAGTTGTCTTTCCCTATTCTCCCAGGCAGAGGCAAGATACTGAGGATAAAGAAGAGAAACAAAGTTCAAGGGTGAATCTGTCAAGTCTTGCAGATGCAGGAAATACTCATTTTAGCAATACAGTTATTAAAAATAAAGTTTTCCTGAATATGTTTAAAGACACCTAAAAAACACTACCAAGTCCTGCCACAGGGAAATTTACCTAAAAGTTCATTCTAAATACACTGTTAAGCCTCTCTCTCAACAAACAAGGTTTACTCAAACACAATGTCTTCACAGCACTGAGAGCTCACATTTTGTTTTGCTTGTTTTATGTGGAGTTAACACTTATTTCATTTGGTCTCACCGCAGTCTTGCTAAGTGCAGGTAGGGTATTGACATCAGAAATACACTGTCCCTCCTGGGTAGGGTCCCCCAGTATCACATCCAAAAAGCACTGCTTGGTAAACAGGCACCTTACTCTGCATTTCCATACATAACATCAGATTACAGGGAAGGAAAAAAAAAAAAGAAGAAAAATCAAACAAACAAACAACCCCCCCCACAACTTCAAGACAAGGGAAAAAAAACCCAAATAACTGACAAAGTAATAAGAATAAACAAATAAATGAAGACAACTGCCAGCCATTGAAACAGTCTGCCAAAAGACCACAGTTATGCTTTACAGTACCTCTGAAGGCTTAGTGTGCCATTATGACTCTGTAGAGGCTGAGATATGTCAGAACAGCAACTGCAGAGATTAAAATGTGCGTTCTCTCTCTTCCCCCTCCCAAAATACTGTGGAGGGATAAGCCCAAAACCACAGCAACAGTTCCTCCTGGTGCACCCTGAAGAGAGGCAGTATAAGGAGGAATCATTAGAATCCTGTAGTCACTTGATGACTTGCAGCATTAGCTTTATACCTTGCACCTGATGATGATTGCTTCCCGAGCAGATGCAGTTAAAAGAAAAAAGGTTTTTTCCTGTCCCCCTACACCTGCCTACAAACCTGAGTGACCTGTTACTTGGCCTCTCTCTCTTGGCTGAATAATCCTAGCCTCTTCATCTATTTGTTATCAACATTTTTACCATTTGTGTGGTGTCAAAGAAAATAAGAGATGGTCTCCCTATAAAAAAAAACCAAAACAAACGAACAAAAACCCACCAAAAAACCCCAGGAGAGAAATATTTATTTTCATAAATTATCATATCCTTATGAAAACCTGAAATTAATGTTAATGGAGGGGAGGGGTACTTGTGCTAACAGCTTGAGGATGATTTTTTACTTTCACTTGAAAGCACTCTTATAAATCTAATACAAATTCAGAAAAAGGAGAAAAAATTTAGTGATTGGTTCTTCTCTAAGAGACTTTAAACAAAGTTTATCTGTGCAATTTTAAATGGCATAAATTACAAGTTTTCCTCAGTGAAGGCTCATTTTCCCTGTCAAAATTAGATGTAATTAAACAGCATTTTTTCATATTCCAGAGAGAAATAAATTAAAATTTGGCATGAAATTACAACTTTCCATGTGAAAAAAATGACAGTGTTTGAGCCTCTAACCTTTCCCTAATGAAAGCTGTATTACATCATCCTTAAATCTATATAGAGGCAGTCACATATTTCCCTGGCATTTTTAATGACATTCACATGATGTTTCAGTTCTCCTGTATTTTTTAAGACACGCAGAGAACGCTTCAGTCTCTGAGAAGAGCCAGGCTGGCATTTCTGCTCTGGTATTTTGGTTCAAGTGATCATTTTCCTTTTGATAAAACACATATTGATGATGATTCCTTCCACACTCCACAGAACCATAGAATATGCTCAGTTGGAAGGGACCCACAGGGATCACTGACTCCAACCCTTAGCCCTGCACAGCACCATCCCCAAGAATCACATCATGTGACTCTCACACGTGGACAATGTGAAATCATTGTCCAAAAGCTTCTCAAACTCTGTCAGACTTTGTGCTGTGACCACTTCCCTGGGGAACCTGTTCCAATGCCCAACCTAAACCTTCCCTGACACAACCTGTAGCAGACTTCAAAGCAGTAAAGGACTGGTCCCAGCAGAAATATGTTGGTGTCTAAATGTGGCTAGTTCTCTTTAAAAAACTCAACATTCCTCTTCAAGGACAGCCCTTGGGGCAGCTCCTGAGCTCTTCAGAAAAGGCAGCACAGATAATTGTCATGACATCCAGACAAAACTGCCCAACTCTGGGAAAAGGGGTGGATGGAAATGTCCTCTCAACCACTCATCTGTGTGTAACACCCATCAAAGAACAACACGCTAATGAGGGGTTGGAGACCATCAGTATTTCTCAAGCGACAGTGGCAACAGGTACAAAATTGAGCAACAGAAACAACAGCTATGTGAGAGGATGTCCTGCTAGAGGGCAGCACATACACTCCTAAAAGCTGCCAAGAAAATGACACGGAAAAGGTAAAACACCTTGGTTATTAAATATCATCTGAGCTTTATTTAGTTTTTAATCACCTTTGCTGGAAATTGCACCAGGAATATAAACAGTTTCTTCATGGTACACCATATGTCCCTGGACTGTACTAAGACCCTGATATGGTGGATCAGGATGAGAATCCAAGACGAGCAGATAAATGCTGATGGGAAGACGGATTATAGCAGCCAGCTCTCTCAGAACATGGCATTATGAGGAGCAAGTAATTTTTGTCACAGGTAGCAAAAACATTAACTCTCAGGGGTAGAGGAATGGAAGATTGAAATATTAAGATCTAAAAATAAACTCAGCATGAACTAAACCACGGAGATATTGCCAAGAAGTTCTTCTCACTTTACACTGATATTTCCTAATTTGCTTAACTTTATCGAATATCCTGAGCAAACAACTTTCATCATATACATTGTCCAAAAGCTGCTTACCCATGTGATTTAGATTTTTGTGGTAGTTCTCTGTTTCCCTGCTGAAACTTTTTATAAAACCAGATGGAAAATCTAAGGATTTATTTATATTATAAATTGTTATAATATTGAAAAGATTATTGAAGAATTGCCAGAGAAGGTGGAGTTCTGCAAACATGCTTGCTAAGAAAACACTGTTTCTGTGACTGCTCATGAAAAATGAATGAAAGAGCTCATGAATACCATCAAAGTGTTCTGGCTGTTTTCATGATGATTTTTTACATGTTTATTCCAGATTCAACCTTGTTTCCCCAAGTCTCTTCTGACTGATAGCAGTCCATACAGTTTTACAGATATAACTTTTTCTCAAAAATATGTAGACAGCTCTGCTGGAAAACAAATCTTACATACCCAGAACATCCAGGTTATTCAAGGCAATAATCAATGATGCAATATCACACTTCAAGTTATTTACTTGAAATAATTAGAATTATTAGTGTAGTCCGTTTGGCCTTTTAAGAAAAGTCATAGAACAGATATTGTGAAGTTGTGAAATATCAAGGAAACACAGTTTCTGAAATAGATTTTTATCTCTTTTTATCAGTGTGCATCTAGTGTGAATAACTCGAACAAGAATGACTACAGGGCTTTGAGAGAAAAAGCAGAGAACATGAGAGCCCAGGGGATGACCCCATTGATGGGAAAAGCCTGGATAGGTGTGGATGCACATTGAGAATTAACAATGAGCTCTGCAGCCAGTGTTACAAGCTGTGCTTTGGCTTTCACAGCTCAGGATCCCTCTTTAAAGAAGAAGAGCTGAGAGACAGAATCCATTTGATGAAGCAGGGTAAAAGCACCTTTGCTGAAAGGCTTGTAGATCCAGTGCAGAGGATTTTAGGCTGGGTACATGTGGGGACACTGAGAATAGCTTGCAGGTCAGTGAGAGACTGGAAGTAAAGGGGAGTTAAGTACACAGGGCAGGGTGATGGGAGCCAAAGAGCCCTCAGTTGGGATAAAACATGTTGAAAGGGGACCATCTCACATGCTGGTACACAACTGCACACTGCCTGTGTGCCACAGCTCCGCAAAGGATGGGTGTAGGCAAATGAATCCAGCAAATGAATCCCAACCTCCTGCAGTCTGATTGCGTATTTAAAGAGAAAACCTCAATTTTTAAGTACCAAAATGCAAAAAGTAGAAAGTGCACCTAGGTTGTACTTTTGCAGTATATCCAAGTTTGCACTCTTCTATCTTGATACAGGCCCTCCTTTAAGATGCAAATGTTTGCAGCCAAACATTCTTCAAATATTTTCCCCATCTAATTCACCTTAGCAATCATAAGACTTCATCCCTAAGCTTGACTTCATGCTGAACTGTTATCTTTTCTTCATTACTCAGTAGATTTTTGCCTTTAAGAGTGGGCTAACGTACATGAATTTGCAAAGGCATGCTATCCCCAGCCTCTGATTCAGACTAAGGAGGTGTTACTTTTGTGTTCATTAAACCACTTTTTTTTTTTTTTAATAAATTTTAATTTATGTACACATGGTCTTCTGCTTTGGATTCCAACTGCCAGAATATAAATTTACCAAAATTTTGTTACAAGTGCTACTGGTAATGAAACACAAACAAAATCAAATGCACAAGAAAAAAAATATCTGACATTTTACCACAAAGGGATCCAAGCAAAGCAAGAGAGACTGAGTTAATGGGAGAACTCTGTTTTCTTTCTTCTTGGAGAATACAATTCTCTGCACACTTTGATGAATTAGTGAGAGTTTATGCATGGTGAATGTATGGAGATGAACGTGGAAACAGGATTAATAAATCTTCTGCAAAGGGAAAGCTCAGAGATCTCGAAAGCTTTACCATGTCAGTCTGGGAAGACACACAATATCACACTGTACTTATAATTCATACCCTCTATGCTCAAACCCACATTGGCAGTCGCAGCAGGAAGCTTTCCTGGCAGGTACTATATGAGCTCTGAGATGGCACCTGAGACTCTCTGGAGACTTTTGCTCTCCTTCACGGAAATGCGAGCCTTTTTTTTTTTTTTTTTTTTGTTTTAGAAGAATACTGGAAGTATGAGAGCAAGTATCACTCCAAATGAGCAGAGATCGCTCCCAATGACCACAGAAGATAACGCCAAAGCATTAGGAAATTCTTAACTTTTCAAGGTGCTTTCTGGGGGTGTAGGGGGTGGAGCAGGAGAAGAAAGGGTATGAGGAATATGCTTACGTTTCAAGCTTAAAAATTACTGATTCAATCAAATATCTAAATTTGGGGATTCTGAAGCATACTGTACAGACATATGTGCTGTCAGCTGCAAACTACTCCTACAGCACTAGGAGTTGAACACAGCACCATATGTTATGCCAAGATTACTGATTTTCATTAGATATGAAAGATTTCCAATTTTAATCTTAATTTTCAATCATTATTTTATTTGGCAGTCTAAACACAATTATGACAGCCAGTATCTTAAATCTATCTCTGCACCTGCTGCAGGTGCATTCGCTCTCACATCCTCCCTCTTCTTTTCAAGTCTAAAGGGAAACAAAAGAGAAACCTTGAGAATGAACAAGCCCTAAGGATTTTGCTAGGCACAAACACTGAGGTCATAAATCCCTCTGCTTCCCTACAAGAAGCTATGATGGATAGTAGATGGCTGTGACTTGGGGCCTTTAAAGAAAGAAGCCAGTCTTTAAAGTAAAAGTCGTGACTGTGTTAGCAGAGGTTATTTATTACCTGTATAAAGCAGGGCAATCCTATGAAAGAGCTGGCTTACCCACCTCTTCTCACATTCTGAACAGCAACAGGAGAGGGGAATGGGAAATCTGTGAACATTCATTTGCCTTCTTGTATCTTCCCAGGGGTGGGTAAACAGGCAAGGTGAAGCGTTTAAAACAAGATTGCAATGTCTCAGCTCCAGGTCCACGCTGGTTGACTAAACTAACACCTTGTGTGCCAGCCCCATCAAACATGATGGAAATTACTTAATCCCATCCCTGAACAAATAGTAGATGTGAAACAATTATGTGAAACAATGGTGTGAAAAAGAGGAGAGTTTCCTCTGATCCTGATGTAGCATGCTGGGATTGCTATCTTTGGTTGGAGCAGTATGAGAAGTTGCAATTCCAGTTAATTTTAAGAGACCAGACTAGTGTTCCCAGTCATATTTTATACTTTATTACTTAAGGAAGACGGAATTTCCTAGACTGTTAAAATAAGGAACAAAAAATGATTGCAGCAGATGAAGCCTTCACAAGGACACACTTACAAGTAAGTATTTACAATAGGGATTTACAATGAAAAAAGCAAGAGAGAAGCACCTAAGGCCACAGAAAATGGTTACCCCTTCAAAATTAGTCATCTGTATAGAGACTCATCAGCAACGGGATTTCAATGGAAGCAATGCAAGTCAAATTCCACTAAGAGACAAATATGAAACACAGCTATAAAAAATGAACACAACTTTCCTGGGAGGTGGAGGCTGATGCTCGTCTCCTGATTGCTTTGACGTGTATAGACAGA
Organism: Leptocoma aspasia; assembly: GCA_013399835.1. Lineage (NCBI taxonomy): Eukaryota > Metazoa > Chordata > Aves > Passeriformes > Nectariniidae > Leptocoma > Leptocoma aspasia. The sequence continues at coordinate 1,696,412 of VXAX01006611.1, forward strand.
GAGAACATCATTCTCCAGGGGTGCCTGTACAGCAGTTCCATGGTCACTACACCTTCTCCCACACCAAAATGCCAAGCTACTCATTACTTGCCCACACATACACATTCTGTACTTGCATGAATCCTCTTGGATCTATTTCCACATCTTCAGTGAGTGTCACACTATTTGCTTTTCCTAAGACCCCAAAAGCTTTTAGTTTTCATTACAAATCACAACTCCTAGGTGCACAGGAAGCAGCAGAAACAGGTATGTACGTAGCAGAGCAGCTGGCAGCACAGCACGCAAAATGCCAAGGCAATGCTCACGTAGTCACTGGGTCTGAGGAAGCTCTTCTCCGCCCCTACTTCAGTAACCACTCTGTCCTTCTCATTTCCCTCATCTTTGATGTTTAAAGTAACCCCAAGCAACCAAACATATCTAATTATGTTTTGGTTTGTAACGAGCCTAGATCATTCATGTAGTCTACCAGATTAATGGCTTTCACTCTCTTTCACTCTGAGGTGAATAGCTTCTGCAGTTGGATGATCTGTCTCCCTAATATAATTTTTACTTCATTTAGCAGAAGATTTAAGACATCTTTCATCTACAGTTTCTTATGAAACCTTCTTTCACAATTTACATGTAACAGCCTGCACTTCAGAATGTCAAGATCAGCAGCAAAAGAGTACATTTTTCTATTGCAAATTATGTAACACCTGCTAGTAACAGTGAAGGAAAAGGGATGCATGTATCTACAAACTTCTTGCTTATTTTCTTTCCAGCTCCTCAGGATTCTTCAGGTAATAATATGCTGACAGAGCAGCACCAGGTTATGAAACATCACTGTGCATCCCAGCCTACCATTCAAAACAAAACTCACTTTTTAATATGGCTGGGTCATTAGTCTACTGTAACTGGAGTCACTGTCAGGGTCCTGTTAATAGTATAGCCAACATACAACAGCTGGCAGTGCAAGGTCAAATACAGTAAGCACTGAGCTGTGAAGAGCCATTTATTCTATTTGCTTAATGACATGCTGAGCTTCTGGTACCTACTGGAAAGTGGCACCCCCTTTTCAGTACAGTTTGTGCTAGCTCTACCACTGTGCAACTTAATTAGAGAGCAATTTTGCAGGAAATAGCTCTTGCGGCTTAGGCAGGGCTGGAGCACAGGTAGGTCAGTAGCTGCTGTGCCACGTGGAAAATCAGTGATGACAGCTACCATCAACCCAAAAATAGTGCTGCTGGGCCAGCACCATGCCTTCTGGTGGTAGTTGAATTATTCCACACTCTTATTTTACTTGTCATAAAGCAAAGCAGGCAAATATTTCTAACCAATGTGTCTCAGACTGTTAGACCATTAAAGTACCTGCACATACTTGATGTCTCAGACAGATGTCATTTCTAAGAAAGGTGCCATTTTACACATGAATATAGGACATCTGTGTGTGTTTGTGTACAGGCAAAATGCAACTTAAGATGCATGTGACCACTGTTCTGAAGCTCCTCTTGCTTTTTCAGTGCAGTGAGAAAACTCGATGTTTTATCAAAGCCTGACTAGACCAGAGCTAGGAGCTAGAAGACAGTTCAGTTTTAAAACTGATAATCTAGTTAGACTTACATGTTGAGTTCTTGACGGCAAGGTTGTGTGAAGAGATCAACATCTTGATCAGTGAACACTGATTGGAGCTTTTGAGCTCTGCATGTCCAAATCACATCACTCTGGTGGTGGCAACTAACAGGTATTACTTTGCCTGAGGGATGCTGCATCATGAAAACCACTAGAGAGATGCCAAAAACTGAATGGGCAAAGGCATGAAATAACACTACAGACAATTTCTTCTGGTTGGAACTGAGGCATCCCACCAAGGAATCAGACCATCACTTCCCTGGTCTGCTGAGAAAGAAAGTCTCCTTTTCTAGGCCTGTGTTTTTGAACAACCACTCTGGCTTGAGTTGGGTTTTTCTTTTGTTTTAAATCAAGCACATGCTGTTTGCTGCTTCCTGATTTCTTCCAGGCATAAAAGTTGCCCAGTGGGATCAGATGCAGCAATTTTAAGTATACAAAAATCTTCTGGGAAGAACATGACTGGAATATTAATTTTAAGTAACAATTATGTGCACATTTTCTAGCAGAGGTGACTGAGGAGCAGACAAGAAAAGCATTCCTGATTCTCTGAAGTCTCTGTTTGTTGAGTCACACCTGGAGGGGGAAGGCTCTCAGATGTGTTTTTAAGTAAACTATCACTGTCATATTCCCTGTGAGAAGGATTAAAAGTATGATTATAATAATAATAATGATGATAGAAAAGACAACAAAAACTATGGTCTGACCCACAGTTTTTTATGCCTGGCTGTAGTCATAGAGGCTCGAGCTCTGAAGGGTCTGGTGGGTGATATGCTAAATGTTTGTGCAGCACAGATGTGATCATTTGGTTTCTATACCGAAGCACTGAGTCCTTTGATTTTAGCAGCTGGAGACAAATCGCTAAGCACATTGACACGCACTGTATCTTTGTAGTAAGATCTTCAAAGGACTCCAGCAGGTTAGTCTGGCTTTTCTCCTCTCAGCTTAATTCTAGCATTTTTGTCATCAGTCTGTGTTTTTCCGCACGGCTTCCCAACAGATCAGTTAAAGACAGATGCAAAGATGATTTTCAAACAGGCTGACCTACATGCAGTATGCAGGCTATGGCTCTAGATAGGGCTCTTCAGTTAAGCTTTATACCACTTTGAGAAGAACAGAGACTTATCCCAAACTTTCAATTATCCCTAAAAACTACAGATGTTGAATAAATCCAAAGGATGAATCTACTCTCTTTCCACCACTGCATTTCCTTCATTTTGTACTGACAGTCTCAGATGATGGTTATCCAGTTGAAAGGCTTCTGCTCCTTACACAATTGAAACGTTTTATCATCTGCTGGGGTATTGTCCTACCAGTCATCTCATTTTCACAGAATGTATTTACTCTGTAGCATCACATGGATGACACCCACATTTCCTCATTCCTATTTTTAATCATATTTACTAACACTTCAAGGTAAAACAGCAATCCAGGAGGAAACACTTAGACTGTCAGAAGAACAGCAGATGTTATGCTTGTACCTGGTGTTTCCTGTGCAACACTTTACAAAAAGTCAAAATTCATAGAATCATAAAATATCCTGAGTTGGAAGGGACCCAATCAAGTCCACAGCAACAATTTTTTCTATGGCTTCCCTATTATCATGGCAGATTGCTGGTTCTTGCTAATTATTTTTCAATTAAAGTAGGTGATTTTCACTCAGCCTTCTTCCTCCACTTTGAGTTCCAAGACGATTGTTCCTCCCTGGTTCAAGCAAAAGCAGCCTCAGGATTGCCCTGACTTGGTCTGCTGGTAGTTATCCATGATCAGGGATGCACCCTCCTGCATCTGGAAGTCATTTTAGCAATCTTTGTTTTGCTCCTGCAGAGAGAGCATCAACATAAATACCTTGAAAACTTGCACTAACTGGGACTTGGCACAACAAAATTGTGTATTCTATAGGTGAAAGTTTTGGCTGAGCACTTGCAAAGGTTGGCTGCTTCTCCCCACTATCCCAGCAGCACTGAATCACAATAGTTTGAGTTGGAAAGGACCTTTAAAGGTCAACAAGGAACGTTTAAAGGCACAGAGTTTAGCACATATTTCTAAACTGATCCTTTAATATATAATAGTTTTACCACTATTTCTTAGTGGGAGGCAAGAAGGAAAAAAGAGAGTGAGGGACTCTTGTCGTCTGGAAATAGCTCCTCGACAAACATGATGCATTGAACTACCACCATTGCTGTTCCCTACAAAAACTCCTCTCTGATTCATCTTTCTGAGTAACCATTACTACTTCTCAAGAGTTCAAAAAATATTCTGCTGCTGCAAAAACTAAAATGCAAGCATATTAAGTGATTCCTTCCTCAGGGTCTGTGGTATTCTCTAGCTACTATTTAAATCACAAGTTCTTTATACCTTGTTCAGTAATGACCACACACTAACCAAAAATAAATGTCATTGTACTCTCTTCAGACCTACTCTGGATGCTGAGGAAAGGGAACTTGGCAGCCAGCAGCACTTTTATTCAGGCAGGATCAAGTTCCCTGGGGTTCCCTTGTTCAACTCTCTGCCTCTTTCATCTTCTGCTCATACATGCAGTTCTTTTTCTGTCCTACACAGGATCACTCTGTGCTAGTACTTTACATGAGTATAATCACGAGTTATAACAAAAAACAAATGGCATTTATTAAATGAGCAAAGTTCATTTCCTTAAACAGCATGTTTCTGACTCTGCAATCTGCTGTGTTTATTCACATGTCCATTGATGAATATTTCATTACTTCAGAACAGGCTTCCTAGTCAGTGTATCAGACTAAGCTCCAGGCCATTAAAACATTTAAGCAAGTGCAGGACAGAATTTCAGGAGTGTGGATGATCCTATTGAAAGAACTGAAGCAGAATCAGCTGCACTATCAACATCTGCCCACAATGCAGAATAAGAATGTAGGAAAAAGTTAATTTCTACCCTCGAACATCCGCAAAACACGGTCTGTTTTCACAGTACTTAACAAACACATTCCTTCCCAGGAAAGGAGGTTGCACATTAATTGCCAGGAACTGTATGCCTAAAAATAAAGACACAAAAAAGGAGTCTTACGATACTGATGAAGTGAGAAGAATCTCAGAGCTTTGAGCTAGATTCTTGACGGCAATAGAGTGCACTAAGAATAGCGAAAGAGTAGGAGTAGTCAAGGCTGAAAAGTTTCTAAAGTGTTTTGATTGCCAATTTCTTCATGAAGCTCTTAATCAGGCTACCTCTTATGTGAGAAGGTTAAATCTTCTGTAGAGCTTCAGTGTCTTGAAAAGCAGTTGGGAAACATGTAGTTCTGGCTTGCACACCATTCAGTGGAGAGCCAAAACATCAGTAAGAACAGCAAGTGTCTTGGATTAGTCAACAGAGAGTTGCTCTGGCTATAGGAATTATTTTGACAAAGAGACATAGTGAAAAGATAGAGCCAAGGCCAAAAGACACCTGTGAAGTGTCTCTCTCCTCATGCACAGCAATGCACAGTTCGAGAGATGCATAACAGAAGGAGTAAAGAAACCCCAATCCCACAAAAAACTCAACCTTTACTAGGTGTGAAAAAAGAATGATTGGTTAGATGAGTCAAAACTGTTCTGACACAGCTCAATCTGAATCTCTGTTCTCCAGAAGAATATACATATTATTCCAGAAACTGCATTTCATAGTCAGTCAAATCCTTGACATAAGAAAGCCACTAATAAAATTTTTGATGAAACTCTGGAGTGCACAAATCTAGAAATGGCCCTAAGAACTTACTAGGTCAGAAAGAACTACAGCAGAACTTCAAACTCTCAGCCTTTTCAAAGACAAGCCAACACTAACACCATGGGCACCAGGACTCTGACACTACCTAAAGACCAGTGCCTAACTCTCTTTTTCAGAAGGCACATTGTTACCTGACCTGTGCATAAGACTTGTTTTTGGACAGATAAAAGGGAGCTGGGATTCTATGTTGACAGGAGGTTTGGAGGGAAAACAACCAAAGTGGACTTGACGTAAGGACCACAGCAACAGAATAGGTAAGAATACTAGGGAATCATGTGCTCTTTGGAAGAAAAGGGTGTTTGTATATGCAAGTACTGCAAAAATAAGCTCACAAGGGCAGTTTATGTAGCTGTATTAACACTGTGGTCTTGAACAGCTCTTAGATCACTGAGAGTGATCACTTCATAGCCATTAACTTTAGAAAAGCAGTAAAATTGTTTTATTTTAAGACTGCTATCCTTGTTCTCAACACCACTGATTTTCCATCTGGAATAGATATCCTCCTCTTATATCCTTTTCTGCAGCAAAAATTTGCACTTGGAGCTAAATATATTATAATATTATGGCTACAACTTGAACCAACCCCTGCGAAGCTGCGGCATCCTAGGACTGTCACACATCACTACCACCCTGAAGACAATCAAATACATTTTCTACATAATCCTCTTTCACAAAATCCAGGAATGAAGGCACCCACAATATCCACATGAAGGGACCCTGAGCCTGCATGCCATACAGCTAACTGCTGAACAGAACCTGTTCACCTGTTCAGAAATGTCAATAGAACATAAGAAAGATAATTTTGTGAGGATTATTATTTTAGACTGGCAATAACAAAAGCTGGAGTAGGTGGGGATTTCACTTTCTTTTCATTCTGGGTCACTAGTTTACAGCTGTCTGCAGCTTTGCTTTTGTACACTAGTCGAAATTGCCTTCTGGTATTCCATCGAAAATGCTATGCCAGAAGGCTGGTTTTTTCCCTTTTCATGCCCTCAGCTTTCCTTTATTTAAACAACTGATTCCCCTGTCCATGATAAATAAAATACTGCAAGAACTCAACAGGCTTGTAGACTTCCCAGCTGTATTTCTGCTCTGAACTGTAGTTACTTGACGGCATGATCATACCATGGATAATGCTCAGATCTTCAGCTCCCAAAACATAAAAGGATTTTTCAGTGCAGGAACCATGATGCTACACTGAGCAGCTCTCATTTCATGCCCTCAGTAACCTGAGTTCCAGGCTACTTTTCCAGTATATTCATAGAAGTCTTCATTGTAGAATGGCTGATGTTTAAAGACAGTTAAATCATTCATATAAACAACTAACTACAATCAAAAGTACTGCATCAAACAATCCTCTCCTTGCTCTTATCCTTACTCACAGCATTACATGAGAAGATGTAGTAACATTCCTAGATGATGTTCCAAGGCGATGAAACTGGACAAATAGCAAAGGTCTTATTGTTTTCAGTGTATCACAATGTAATCTTAAATTTAATTTTGTCTTACTGCTAATATTTAAACTCCTTTCTTGTCACCTAGAGACTTACAGCACTGCCACTGTGGGAGCCCATCATTTAACATTCCTCACAGAATTCATAGCAACAACTTGAGTCATCGCCATTCCGGTGACTCACTCCTGCCACTCGATATGCATCATTTTAATTTTAAGTCACACAAAACCATCTGAGTGACAGCCAGCAGCAGCCCTATGATTTTCTGGCTTCTGCATCATTACATTTCTCTTCTTAGCACTTCTTAGTGCTCACATGTCTTCAGTAGGCAAAAAAAGTAATTTAAAAAGTAATTTCTATTAACATAACAAAAAAATCCAGATCCTGTACATGCATACAGAAAAAGAAGCGCCTTTCCACCTGATTGTTTCAAAGCACTGCAGAAATGGTCATGAGACATTCTCATTGCCACCATAAGGGATCTAAAGCTGATACGTGCAAACAGTTTTCCGAGACTGACAATAACCTAAGCCCTAGAGGGGCACTTCAAAACATTGTAAGCTCCCCACTTACAACAAGGCCTACTGCCTCCGTGTTTCATATCTTCAGGGCAAAAGAGGGAAAGAAGTAAATATGTAGAAAGGACATCTACTCTCCTTTGCTTTCACACCAAGGAGATGGTAGTCTCCTCCCAAGTTTAAGCACATACCAAAGGTTTGTCTTTGGTGACACTATCTGAGACCAAGATAAGCACATTAATTAATCCTTCTCTGATGGTAGAGACATTGTTTAACCCATAGAGGCTAAAAGTTGCATCAAAGTAGCTGGGAGGTGGAGCCAGGCATCCATCTGCTTCCATCTACCTCTTTTTGAGGAAAGAATAAGTACACGTGGCCGGTGTAATGGCAGCACTGGGGGTTTAGGTCAGCCCAGATGGGCTGGTTTGGGGAGACAGCTGCCGGGCTCGAGATGACCACCTGGAAACAAGCAGTGAATGAAGCAGGTGGAGGGGCAGCTATAAATATTCAGGAGATGCATGTGCTTTTAGCACCCTGAAACCTACTGCCATGCATCTTTGGGGTCCCTTGATAATACATCCACAAGAGGCTGTGGAGCCTCCATCCACAGAGAGGTTGAAACCCCAACTCGACACAGCCCTGAGTGACCTGCTGTAGTTGACTGTCCTTTGAACAAGGTGAGATGATCTCCACAGGGCCCCTCCCACCTCAACTCTTCTCTGAGAATAACTTACATAGTGCACACAAATAGACCATTGCCCCCTGCATACAATGCCTCGAGAATACAACATGCAAACACATTACACAGCCTTCAGGAGCAGTACTTAATTGTCAAAGGTATCAGTAACTGCTCTCAGCAACTCAGCAGGAGTCTTCCAATTCCTAACAAATGGCCAGTGTCACTCCCCAGTGAGACATTCCCTGCTAAACCAAAATTTTCAGCTTCTACAATGTCATGGTTTGACTCAGGATTGCTTGAATTTCAAAAAAAACCACACAAATACTTAAATGAAACACTGAGGAACCACTTGGTTTGGTTTGGCAGCTGGCACTACAGACTATATTTCAATCCTATTGGGCATATTTTGTGATATATTTCAAAACAGGGTAGCAAGATGAGACTTTCAGTAGATGGAGGATGTGTCTCCCTTTGGTCCTGTGGTCTTCCCCCTAGACAAAAATGAACAAGCATTGATTTCAACTGACAGTTTATCCTTTCCAGGGATAAACTGGATAAATTTAATCTAGCTAAAGATTGTCATAAGAACACAGTAACCCTAACTCTTTCCTTTGTCTTGCTGCTCAAATATAAATAATGATGGTCATATTTAGGGACTGGAGAGCTAATGGTTCCTATTTTTAAGTTATTAACCTTATTAAACAGTGAGAATTTCTCAAAAGTTTCCCATAATCCTCTCAAGGTTGTTTTCAGTATGTTAAAAGAAAAATTTAAGTGCAACCTGGACCATTGTGCAAGGCTAACATTTGCCTGTGCAAGCAATGAAAAACACACAGCGTTTGACTTTATAACCAAAAAGAGGCTTGGCAGGATATTATGCCCCTCAAATACTGGCAAGGATCAGGCACGTGTAAGAATGAAGAGAAAGAAAAAGAGTGGTGTGGAAGGAGGAGGGAGGGATAGTTTATAGAAACAATTACCAAAATAACAGTTCCCATATCATTAACAGAGCACTAATTACTTCACAGGACTACTTCAGTGGCTCTAAAATTGCAGAATATTGCTATATTGTGGGGATAGTCAGAAGCCATTACTCTCATCACTGGCAATAACTGGTCAAACTGAGTTTAGGGAACTCTGCAGAGAGTGAAAGGAGTAGATATCTCTTAACCTTTCCTTTTTAAGAATGATTTCTGTTGTAATAGACCTTGAAGATCATTCAGTTCCAACCCCCCTTCACTGCAGGGGCAATTTCCACTAGACCAGGTTGCTAAAAGTCTCATCCAACACGGTCTTGAACACTTCCAGGGATATGGCATCCACAGCTTCTCTGTTCCAGTGCCTCACCAGCCTCACAGTGAAGCATTTCTTCCTTATATCTCATCTAAACCCACTCTCTGACAGTTTTAAGCCATTCCCCCATGTCTTATCACTACATACCCTCGCAAAAAGTCCCTCTCTAGCTATCCTGAAGGATCCCTTTTGGTTGGATTCAATCCAACAGGTCCATATCCTTATTACGTTGGGGATCCCAGAGTTGAACACGGTAGTCTAGATGGGGTCTGATGAGAGTGGAGAAGAGAGGGAAGGTCACCTGTACCCCTTCCTTGTACAGAGCATTGTAGGAGGCCCCTCCATACACACAAGCACAGCCCTTGGTCTTCTGCTCAGTTTCCACACCTCAATAGCCACAAAAAGCACCACATCATCTTTTAAGTACCGAAGCTTCACTACCAGCTAAATTCTCCATGCTGAGCCACATGGGAAGACAAAGTAGCAAAACCTCTTTGTCTTCAGCTTCCTGAAGTCAAAACCTGAGTAGGGTCTGGCTTGTTAATGATTATTAAAAATTGTTAGATAAGTTTATACCATGATATTTTTTTCTACAGGCTCTCAAGTTAAGCAGCTTTGCAGGTCAGGTAATGTATAGAGACAAGAACAATTTTAAAGTTCACTCAGGCAAGTGACCTGTCTTCAGGAGGTACCTTGTCCAGTGGAGCAAAACAACAGTGCTCACAGAGACAGGTTTTAGAAGAACCAGGAGCACACGAAAAGGAGCCAGGCTGATCAATTACCTCTATTCTGAACACCATGTCTGCAGCATATTTTTTAAACAACATCAAGTCAACTTTACCAATTATACAAGTCCAAATAAACATGAATAAAAAGACTACTTTTATAAAAACCTAATTGGAAATTCTTTTTAAATTCTCTATCCTTACAGCTCTGACATACTGAGAAATAGTTCCTATTACAGCTTCCTTTGAGGATTTTCTAAAGCACTAATCATAGACCTAGCTGATACTACTTAGTGAATAGAAGTTTTATTTGTTAGGCTCATGCCTACCATTGAAAACCACAAATTTGAAAACCCATCCCTTAAGTAATAACAAAAAGTAACAGTATACATTCAAGACCAAATTGCTACAATAAAGAATACCCAGAAGAAAAAATTATGGTTGAATGGATACTGTAAAAAAAAGGGAAGTGACAGTTTAGCAAGCAAATTAAATGCTGAATGCTGAAGAGCTGATTTTCAGGATTTCCTTTGCATGGTTACTGTTCTAACTTGTACTTGTGCAAGAGAAATTGCTATGGTTGAAATCCAGCAGTTGAAATCTTAAACCAAGCTGCTTTCACAGGTGGGAACAGCCAAAATTAACTGAAACAGGGACTGTTGCAAGAGCATTCCTTGGGTCACAGTTCAATGAAATACTTAAGTACAGACAAGGTTTTAAGCTTACATTTTTGACTTTAGTTGCTCTAACTGGGACAAAGTCAACAGGTAAAAGCAACAAAACTCTCTTGAGTCGGGATATGGATGTACAAAAAAAAGTGTAAAAGCCACAAGTACAGCTTGTTTCAGTTTTGGGAAACAATGTACATCAATAACAGTGTCCTGCTGTATGATTCATGCTTTTACATATGTTTGGGAAAACAAACGCATACAAACAAAAAAACTCATATACCTTTATCCAATGTAATGCTGCCAGTAGCACTTCTGAAGTATAGAAGAGCTCAATGTTCTTGAACTAAGCAGAGAATGAATAGGTCAAACATCAGACAGGCTACATGAGCAGAGAGTTGGACACAACGACCTCTTTCAAAGCCCCTCCTAGTCCTGAATAATGATCCTTTGTTGATGAACACAAGTATGAACTTTGTTGATGCTGATAACTCTTTGAAATTAGATGTCAGAGCAGCCATCCTCATGTTGTCCTTGCTGTGGCTTTAGCTGGGGTTCCACAGTAAGGTAATCCAATTTAAATACAAGATGATACAGGATTTTTCCCTCCTAGCTATAAACATGTGTACCCTCCCTAGGTGGTCCAGAAAACTGATGCGGCAAAACCAGCTGGGACCTATTATTTTACTAGATGGTTTTCTGTGCAAGTCCTAGTTCCAGATAGAGTGAGGAATCGGTGGACTTCATGCATGAAACAAATGATGTCTGACCATAGAAGGCAATCATATTCCTGAAATCTTCTTTACACAATCTGGAAGGCTCTCTTCCACAGCCATTACCCTCTCTCAAAAAAGAGCAAAGTTTTCAGTCAGAGTATGAACGGCATGTATTTTCAGTTCATTAGCACTCTAAGTCAAAAGTTTTTCATTACAGCCACCTCCTATTTTGTCTATTCTGCTTTTTGCCCCCTGTTCTGGAAGGTCTTACAGTTCTAAAATTTTCATAAATTTTAATCAAGCTGCAAAAGAGCAAAACAGTATTTTCCCAGATTTAGAAGCAGTATGGCAAACCAACTTCAAGAAGATAATTTCCTGCAAGTATAGAAAAGTAATTTTTAAAGCTAGCCAACTTTGAGTTTTCCATGTCAATGAAAATAACAGATGTCTCATGCCCAGTGACGGAGTGCAGCAAAGTACTTGTATAACACCATAATGAAAAAAGACAACGCAAGAGTAGGCACTTTCATCAGCGAGAAGCTTTCAAAATATCTGGAATTCAGACTGTGGGTAGAGGGAGAAGAGATAATATCCAGAAACTAACATTGAACTGCAAAGCATATTGTTTTGATGAATCCAGAGCTGCCCAAGGCCTGCAAAACACAACTTGACTGAAGATATTTAACAGTTTTAACTGTCTAAGCAATCTTCTTTGATCAAGTACATTTCCAAAGCACAAAATCCCTGCCACTTCAACAGAAGATGAAGGAGTTTCTCTGCACAAAGGCTGGGATTCTGCAGGAAGAAGTCCAATGGATCATTTTGGGAAAAGTGAGCTCTCCACTGACCATGGAAGCAGCCTCAGTATTGTTTTTTAGCATCCATTGCTGAATATTTTCCTTAGATATCAGCAACACTACTTTATTCCTATCTGTCCATTTAAAAAATAATTGATTTCACTTTTGCATCTAGAAATGTCCTGTCTGAGAGATACAACATATATGCACATTGTGATAAATCCAGATTTGTGCAAAGAAAAAAAAGGAAAAAAAAAAGAAAGTAAAAACGAGCTGTTNAAAGAAAGGCAAACTGGTTAAACTAAAAGTATCAGCACAGTCTATAAAATAATTCCAAAATTTATTATTTCAGAAAGAAAGGAACAGATTTAAGTTTAGATTTAAGTGTGTTCTCTCAGGCAAGAGGGAAGCCATCTGATAGGACGACACACAAGTATAAATAAAGCACAGCTGATTTGTAGCAACTGAGATATCAGGCAAAATGCAAGCCCTAGTCAGCATTTGAATACTTTTTATTTGAGCTTCCACATGGAAAGAATTTGAATTGACAGGGTGGTCACTATTTATTGGAGTTTTCTTTTGGTGGAGGTGGGCTTTTTTTGTTTTATGCATTGGTTGGTATCATCTCGTTTCCCCTCTACCAACCTCTATGAATCTCTGCTCATCCCTGGTGAGGCCACATCTGGAGTGCCATGTGCAGCCTGGGCTCCTCAGTGCAAGAGAGACACGGAGCTCCTGGAGAAGGTCCAATGGAGGGTCACAAAGATTATTAGAGGTCTGGAGCATCTCTCTTATAAGGAGAGACTGAGGGAGCTGGGCCTGTTTAGTCTGGAGAAAAGAAGACTGAGAGGGGATCTCATTAATGGATTTAATTATCTCAAAGGCAGGTGCCAAGAGGATGGTGCCAGAGTCTTTTCACTGATGCCTGGTGACAGGATGAGGAGCAATGGCCATAAACTGAAACACGAGAAGTTCCACCTCAACGTGAGGAAGAACTTTACATTGAGGGTGGCAGGGCACTGGAACAGGCTGCCCAGGGAGGTTGTGGAGTCCCCTTCTCTGGAGACATGCAAAACCCACCTGGATGTGCTCCTGTGTCACCTGCTCTAGGTCACCCTGCCTTGAAAGGGGAGTTGAACTGGATGAACTCCAGAGGTCCCTTCCAACCTCAACCACTCTGTGATTCTGTAGNGTAATAAATCCAGATTTGTGCAAAAAAAAAAAAGGAAAAAAAAAAGAAAGTAAAAACGAGCTGTTTGTGAATCAGTTCAAATTTTCTGCCTGACAATTCTACTAACTCTTGTTCAAAGGTTGTTTCTCTAACTTGTTTGGAAATGTATGGAAATTACAACTGTCTGCTGCATTTGCTAGCAAATGCAAATAAACCTCTTTGGTTTGCTCAGAAAATAAATTTTGTTTAAAAAATAATAAANGCCTGGGCTCCTCAGTGCAAGAGAGACACGGAGCTCCTGGAGAAGGTCCAATGGAGGGTCACAAAGATTATTAGAGGTCTGGAGCATCTCTCTTATAAGGAGAGACTGAGGGAGCTGGGCCTGTTTAGTCTGGAGAAAAGAAGACTGAGAGGGGATCTCATTAATGGATTTAATTATCTCAAAGGCAGGTGCCAAGAGGATGGTGCCAGAGTCTTTTCACTGATGCCTGGTGACAGGATGAGGAGCAATGGCCATAAACTGAAACACGAGAAGTTCCACCTCAACGTGAGGAAGAACTTTACATTGAGGGTGGCAGGGCACTGGAACAGGCTGCCCAGGGAGGTTGTGGAGTCCCCTTCTCTGGAGACATGCAAAACCCACCTGGATGTGCTCCTGTGTCACCTGCTCTAGGTCACCCTGCCTTGAAAGGGGAGTTGAACTGGATGAACTCCAGAGGTCCCTTCCAACCTCAACCACTCTGTGATTCTGTAGTCTACCTCAAGATTACCCATCTATGGAATTACCTTGAAAACTAAACTCTAAAAGCCACTTGAAAGGAGAAAAGTGAGGGATGCATGGAAACCAACTGTATTCTATATTTTTTTGATTAAGAAAAAAAAAAGAATGGAAGGATTCAAAGACCCTTGGAAGTTCAATAAGCACTAAAAATATATATACAAAGAAATGTAAGTATATGGAAGGTATTCAACACTCATTTTACAAGAGATGCATCTATTTTTTCTTTAGATGACTGGCTCATAAATCAGCACTATGCTTCAGGAAACCACTCAAGGACACCACATCAATTTTTAAATGACTACAGGCAAATGTATGCTTTGCCACATGGCAAGTTTTGTCAGAAAATATTCAGGTTGATATTTTCAGAGCTTACTGTCAGTATGAATTATCAGCAATATACATTACCATAAATGTTCAATAACACTAAATATATTACTAATTTCTTATTTGATGGAATGGCCACACAGGCATTCCTTAATATGGGATCTGCTACACTGACAGCAGATGGTGGTACCTAACTTATTTGCATTTGGTAACAGGAAAGTGTTTCTTTTCTAAAAAGAGGTTTTGTGAAGAGAAGTATGTTTCCCCTTTCCATCTCTAGAATGGTTCTCCAAAAATGACACTCTCTTCCACTGCAGTCACATCCAGTGACTAAATCTGGTTAAATCTACATAATTGAAATAATAAAATAGAGGGCACCTGGCTCAGCACTAATTTCCAAAATCTTTCCCTCAGAAAGAAAAAGAATTTCCTGGAAGTTCATGTTCTTATGGCACTCTGATGAACCAAACCCCAGAATAACAAAAAGGGAGGAAACCCCTCCCCACTGCACACAGGTACTTGAGCTTCAGATGCAAGGCTGAAACACTGCAGCAAGCTGAAATGAGCCCTTAGCTAGCAAGGGCCTTTCAGCAGAAACCCTGACCAGCTGGAGCAATGTCTTAAAAACTCCATCACTCTTAAAAAATACAATTAAGGCTAGAAACGGCATTTCAAGAACAGGGTCATATATTGGGAAGGATTTGGGGATGTGTGTGAATGTATGAATGAGAGTATATTTTTTCACATATTCAAGATACACTTGTACAGCAAATCAGCAGATTAAATCCCAGGTCTAAGAGATTCTTTCTGTGTTTCTCTTGTCTGGTTGAATAGTACTATTCCATGGCAATGGAGGGGAACCCAACAATAGCTATCTTATGCAGCGGCATCAAAAGAAAAGCATGAAATTAACAAAGGACAAGGATAATTAGATTATACTTTACCAAGTAGTAAAGACCCATAGGAAACAGCACAGTGTTTCTGTTTTAGCTGAACCATACACCACCAAGACCAAAAGAAACCCTAATAGCCAACATTGTTTTACCTACAAGTGAATTAATCATAAGCCTAATCCTCTGAGGATTTTTTAAGCTTATCCTTAGGGTAAATACTCATATTTCATTCACAAGGCTGTTGAAATAAATAAATAAAGGTACCTCTCTTAACTGGCAGCCCTACTGGCCTGAGAGATGGTGAACTATGACTGGCCTGAAACTCTATCTTCTCTCTCCTCACTTCAGATTATCCTTGACTAAATCACCAAAACTTAATTCTGTGTGTGGACTCTTCTAGGAGGTCACTTATTTCTACAGCAAGGAGAATGAACATCTTGGTCTGACCCTGTTGTTTACACTGACCTCTTCCAGCAGCAGAATAGCTGTGGGGGGTCTTCATCGCTTCAGCTTTCAGCCTCCAGCCAAAGGAGTTGAAAGGTGGCAGAGCAACATGGAACTATGAATGCACTGGCTGAGAACTAGAAGTAGAAAGAACAGCACAGGCCTGGCCAGGGATTAGTATTCAAATACAATAGAGAGAATTTAAATGATGCTCATAAAGATCACTTACTGGATTTTCAGTCACTTTACTTGCCAAGACTAAACAACTCCCTGGAGACAGTTTAAAAACTGCACTCAGAAGAAAGCCAGAGTAGGCTCCTGCTGATGCCAAAGTCTATGGGGTTCAGGACCAGTGATATTTACTAGACAGCATTTACACCAGGCTGAAAAATGCATGAACTTCATTCTCTTTCAGCTTGGAGTAGAACTGACGCATTGCTATCCCCCATTCTGGATTACTCAGTAAAAGACCAAGCAGATGTATCAATCACCTTACCCACTAAGAAATCTTACCTACAGACCAGCAAGACAAAAGGTGGAAAAAACCAGATATTTTTAACATGAGGGCTTGCATTATTTACATCTCCTTCACACTGGGTTTACAATCTCTTAGCTCACAGGAGTTCCTTTTCATTGACACAGATCTAAACAGGAAAGGAAGTATCGGTGCTTTTCAGACAAATATTGAGGGACACATATTCTCGTGTCTTCAAGGGATAGCTCCACATCGGCAGCAGCACAGAATGGCATCACAGCAGGGAGGCCCTGAAGGGCAGATTTCTTCCCTGACACATGAGTAGAGCACGGCTGGCACTGAGACATATAAGTGACCTTAATGCTACTTGGACTAAACATCTATCCCAGCTGGACACACATCCCAGCAGGAGGACAACTGCTCAGCAAGGTCGAGACTGACCACATGGGCAAAACAGGTCTTCTCTTCCTGAAGCAGAAAGGTGAAACAGTGACCTTCTGCTCCGGGAGGCATGCTGCTGAGTGCCTTTCCCTCCCACCTTCCCCAAGACAGACCAGCAGCACAATGGAGCTGGGTTTTGAGGCAGAGTTTGGTTCTGCAGCCCCTCCTCATTTGTGCAGTCTCAACACCATAAATGGGGCTGCTCCAGCCACTACTTGCTACTTGGAGTGTGTTACCTTTGGACTCAGCATAAAGCCTCAGATTTCAAGGATTACCAGTTTTGTGATGATTGATACAATAACCAGTCTGTGCAGTAGCGATACAAAAATTCTGCTTTAGCTCTTTTTTTTTTTTTTTAATAGTATTAAAGCAAAAAGCCAAAGGTCCTCAGCATATGTTCTCAGCTTTAGGTGAGAGCTTTCTTCCCACAAATAGTTTTGGGGTTTTTTTTATGTTCACATTGCATTAAATGAAGACAACTGTAAATACAAATCTGACTATTAGAGGTGGTTATTTTTTTCTTCTTCTCATTACTAGGTCTGGGTGTTTAGATCCTATGTTGTTTTATGAACATTGGAGCAGGAGCACATAAAAAATTTAAAAGGTAGACAAAAAGAAACAAGGAATTTAAAAAAATCTTGTAATATCTTTATTACTCATAATTAAGTTTAGTACCTGTCATTCTTCTTTAGATAGAACATTACCTTACCCTCCACATTCCACCACTAATTCTAGTCTCTTTGTGAAAAAGGAGATCCTGAGTACAAAGGCAAAGCTTGGATGTCCAGTTCCACCTTCATCTTTTACCAGTGTGCAGAGTATTTATGACAACATTTGGCTTTTTCATTTCTTGGCATTTAAGATTCTAGTAGTAGGCCCCCTGCTACTCCATTAACTGCCAGATAATGCATCATCTGATAGTCATTACTATTTTAAAGGAACCCTGCTGGAATTCTGACCTCCACTATTATTTTCTTAATAATAAATATAGTTTTGAATGTGCATTAATATTTGGAGCTTAGAAGCTTTGAGAATGTGTCTTTAGAAGTGAAGGGGCTTAAGACAGAAGATGTTTCATATTTCATAGAATGGATTTTTCATTCAATTCTTCAGTGACAAACTATTTGTGCTAGATTCCTCCTTCATCCCTCCAAGTCCTTCTACCCACAAAAGTCCACTTCCCAGTAGCCATCCCAGTTCAGATCCATGGCACCAAACAGAGAGAAGCAAATGTGAACAAGCATGACTGTCATACTTTCTTCTGTTTTTCTATCAAATTCTGCCAAACAAACCCACAGTGGCCATGCCAAAAACCCCAAACATTAGTATGCTTCCATGAAAGCATGCAATTAATAAAACTACATGCAGGTCACCCAGTGAAGAGTAGTGTTGAACTAGGGAGCAGGACAGACTAGTTCATAAGATTTTGAAAAGCCACCACACACCAAAGTAAGCTCTCTGCCACATTAAGGCTACAATGGAGTTTCTAAGTATTGGGTACCAAGCCCACATTGAAGCAACCAACCATCTATCAGGAGAAAAAATCACCTTTGCATGTATTTCAAATAAGCTTCTTGCTAGGAGCTTTTGGATTTTTGGACATTATGTGGGCCACATTATTCTAAAAAATACAGAAGCAGTGAAAACTGAATCCATCACTACTACCACTCACTGGTAAACCTGATCTAGGAGAATCCAGACCCAGTTCTCACCGCTATACAAGTTTAAGCTTCCAGGCATGTCCCTCATCATGGTATGTCACTAATCTTACAATAAGGGTGGTGAAACAATGGAACAGGTTGACCAGAAAGGTGGTAGATGGATACCCCGTCCCTCGAAAGATTCAAGGTAAGACTGGATGGGGCTCTGAGCAACCTGATCTAGTTTAAGACTTCCCTGTTCATTGCAGAGGCGTTAGACTAATTGATATTTAAAGGTCCCTTCCAACCCAAAAGCTCTGTAATTCTGTGTTGGTCTCCAGAGAGCAGATTTTCCTCTGCAACTTAGAGAAGAATTCAGAACATACTTCTAATGTTTATTAATGACAAATCTTGATGCATTGGGGTTTTCCTGAACTGGGCCCTTCCACAGTCACAGTAAGCCATTTGTGAGGCAGCAGTTCTTTCCCATGGCTACAGAACTGTAATAGAGTATGTATCTATTTGAACAAGGATGCTGTAATGTTGATCTATCAGAAGCAATATTATCTGTGCAACAGAAGCTCAATTTGCAGAAAATTTAAATACTAACCACACTGATCATCAAGTTAAAGTTCCTGTAAGACATTTCATTAATATCATCAAAGAGTACTTCAAATACGATGCAGCAACTCTACTTTACAGAGAGACTAATTAAATATAGAATCTAGTTACTGTTGTACCAGTGAACCTTAATTACCCTGCAACCATTTAAGGGTTGTTTTGGGAGACTCATTCTGATAGAGTGTGAAAAGCAAGCAGAGCTGCAGATAACTATTCCCTACCCATCTGGGACTAAAAATCTTATTATGTAAGAGGGCCATAGGATAGACACATTATTTAAAAGAACAGGAAAACAGTCAGACATACTTTTCTGAGCATTTTTGATTTGTTTTCAAGCCACTGTGAACTACTCAAAAACTTCTTTAAAAGGAAACTTACCTGCTCATATTTTGTATTCTTTTCCTGAGGGGACAGAGAGGAGAAAGAAGCCTGAAAAAATTTTCAAATACATACTTTTTACTTACTTTTGAAGATGCCAGAAAAGGTTTCTAAGGCAAGGTGCATGTAACAGCAAACACAACACAAATCCTCGCAGTATAAATCACGTAAGTGCAGCAACAAGATATGGCAATGACATAAGAAACTTTTGTGCACAAAATGTATGCTTCATCCTTTGCTCTGAGGCCAATGCAGTTTCAGGGTATTGTTGAGCCAGTACACAAAGGGTTGAAAAGGAACCTTTACTGGATTTTGTAGTCACTTCTTTATCCAGTATGAATACCAATACAGAGAAACTCTGTTACAAACTTGTTAGTTCTCCAATCTCTAAAGAAAGATGACTGTGACGCAGACTTCAGAAGGGAGGATAAGTCCTTCAGAGACAGCATCCCCCTTACTACACAGAATTAAGGAAGGGGATTCCTAAGGGAAAAGCACCAGAGGACTCTGTCAGAAGAAAGAGATTAGCACTCAAGGTTTTCATTTGCAGATGAGAATAAAAACTTCTAAGGATATATATAAATATGCGTGCAGCTGGACAGCAAGGTGCAAAAAATATATAAAAAAAAAATCTTTGTCTCACATAAGACACTGTGTGCGCAGAGATTTATAGAAACTGGTTTGGTAATATCCGATAGGAAGCAATGTGAGATATTACATTTAAAAAATACAGTCCTCTAGGCAAAAAAACCAAAAAACAGCACATTTGATTCTAGCACACAGCAACATCTTTCTTCAGTCCAAAAATCCTTTGCAGGGAAAATGTGTATCTGACTTGTTGAAACCACTTTAGCCATTCTCTCCCTTACACCGTAAATACCTGTTCTTCCCAGAAAATGTGTTGATCAAAATTTGGAAAGGAAAAATCATTAGCAAATGCAATTATTAAGCTTACTTATTAAAGCCCCTGTGATTGAAGAAAGACACAATACAGGTCCTCTTCACCATCCTAATCCCTTCCTTCTGTATCCTTTCTAGGTCTTCTAAGCTTCCTCCCCATGGAAAGGACATACATGGAAGTTGGAAATGACTTGGAGTCTTCAGGGCACATTTGAAGACAAGGGAAAGACAACAGATATGTTCTTGTATTCACTGAATGATGAGGTCATGCTAAGGGATCATGCTGTGAGCAGCAGGAATATTATCCCCTCCCACCTAATAAAACAAATATATGAGGGCCACCTTTATATACAGTTCTGGATCTTTTTCTAAGATAGCAAACCAGCTAAACCAAAACATGAAAGTTGGTCTAAACTACTGAGAATACCTTCTTCAAGATCCAACCTACACATCCTTGCTTAATCCACTTTCAAATTCTGTCTTGAATTCAGTGTAAAATCCTAAGAGGGGTAAAACAGCCAGTTTCCACAGGCAAACCACCCACAACATACCATTCAACAAGGGAAATTGGGCATACACAAGTGACTGCAGTACACTAAAGCTTGCTTGCACACATACACACATTCCCATAGTCCCATGTAAGTGAACCAACAAGACCAAATGTTTTCTAACACAATAACAGAAAGTTGCATGGGAGTCAGTCAGATGTTTTGGATGATGTTCTGCTAAAACAGCTCCGGATTTTATGTATGGCTACTACTGTCAGCACATCCACTCCCTACCTCTTGCTGATAACAATCTTTTTCTTCCTGTTGTGAGAGGTAATGAAAGCTAAGTGCTGCCTTATTAAACACACTGATATATAGATGATACAATGTTTTATTTTAGGAAGGAAGAATGAGATTTAAAAGTGAAATGTATCTCCAAAATGGTAAGGAATTTTCCTGCATTTTCCTCCCTCTCAACACTAGTTGCTTCTTTAAATCACAACTGGCTACAAATGTCAGTAAGCCTTGCCAAAAGCCTTGGAAGAAACATATCCTGAAACAGCTACTATGCAGGAAGGAACACCCATCACTGCTTGGGACCTGTCCACTTGCCACTGACTTGCATAAGTACATTGCACAATTTCTAGAGCGATCCCTCTGCTGCCCATTTTAAGCCTTTTAGACTCATGCTGGTTAACAGATGGTCCCTGCACACTCCTCGGGCTGCTGACACACACCTCTAGGTATATATACAGCCACTCTGGTGGGTACCTGCCAACATCATGTTTCTGCTGCCTCGGGCAGCACTAACTGTGAGCAGTTAAGTTTAGTAAGCCCTGACATGGTTTAACGACAACACATGTCCTGCGCTGCCTTAATTCTGGTGATTCTTTCCCCTAGTTTCCTAGTACTATGTCATGAAGCACGTTAACAAAAAGCTGTATTCCATCTGTGTAATGATACTTCTCAACCAAATATTTTTACCACCCTCCCTCTGGGTCTCCTTTAATATTGACAAAGCTGTTAGACCAACTGCTTCCAGAGGGGAAAGCCTGCAAGGTTAAACCCCAAGGTTATTCAGTGATGCCTATCTTGTTTACTCTAAAAAATAAACAAAATTTATCAACTAATTAGCTCAAAAAAATATTATTTGAAGCAATCTTATAAAATTTATCTCACAGAATGGTTTGTTCTTCTGAGCCTTGAGATAAGACCAAATTACAAATTGAGCTTTATTGATTTCTTCTTGCCTTATAATTATAGGCTATCATTTTACATGTAATTAGTTAGCCCCAGTTAATTTTTTATTATTAGCTTTGAAAGATTTTGCTGTTCTTCCACACAGAGAAAATTAAAATGATCATTTACTTTTCTTTTTTTTTTTTTTTTGCTTTTTCAACCTAGTAACTCATTGTGAAAAAAATAATATTGAAAAAAAATTTTGAAAAAGCTTCTAACGATTTTTGGAAAAACTTTGAGCACATCTAAAAAGAACCTTGATGAACAAAGAAAGTGTTAAGACAAAATTAAATTGTTCATGAATGGATGAACAAGCTAAACTGCTTTAAATGCAAACAATGACTACTCATTAGCATCTTAATGCAGTTTATTCCTAACTCTCCACCTCAGTATTTTCAATAAACCACCTCTACCCACAACCAGAAGAGCAGTCTCTATGCAGAGAGCAGGAGTGATCATTGCTCTGGGGAATGATTGCCTTAACTGGGTTCATGGAAGCACCAGGTAGAATAGCCCTTTATCAGAGCTCCTAAGGATGCACAGTGACCATTTAAAGCCATAGTCCCTAACTTACAGTTTTAAATGCTGGTATGGCATCTCTGCCAAGACAGCAGGCACAGCCCTCAAGAAGCTGCCGGCCAACATATTGCTGCTGCCCACATACATAGCCCTAATAAACACTAGAGAATGGAAAAGGCAACAGGGGAAGAAAGATGCCAACAATGACACAACCCCAGGAGCTGAGAGCTCACATGAGATAGTCAGCTACAGACCTCTCCACCAGCACACGGCACAACATGACCTTTACACCCACATGCTCCTGCAACTAGGCTGGGCATGGGAAGAGCCATTCTCCTCCAAACGTTACAGATGCCTCATGCATCAAGCACAGCCTCATCAAGGTCTCCACGTTTGTTTCTAGCACTTCTCTAGTGCAAGAAAACTAGGAAAACAGAAGAAAAAAATTACGTATGAAAACTGCACTATCAGTGATCTCAGCAAGGAAAACAAAGGGCCGTTACAAATGCCAGATGGGAGTAATCTCTTTCTCAAGGAATATTGCTATATAACTATTAATTTCCCATTTCTTCTTAACTAGGGGGATATTTTCTGTCCTGAGAGAATTTCCTATCTCTTAGTGCAAAGCTGTAGCAAAATGGGACTAGCTTAAAGGGAGCCTTTTAACGCTGTTTCTGGTGGCTTAACATCATTGTAACACTTGACTGACTGAAGGAACACGTAGGAACATTCTTCCCAAGGACATGCACCCCAGTCAGTTCTCAAATCTGTCAGTAGACTCCTTATCCTTCTACCCATAGAACAGAAATAAGCACACACTGATAGACAAGTGCCACAGTCAAAACAGGTCCTCCCAAATTTGGGGCATCAAGCTTGAGTCAGGCTTTAAACAACTTTTCAACATCCTAGCATAGAATTAGATTTAGCCCTGATGAAATTTCTCTTTCATTTTAATAATACATTAAGTATTTAATTTGCTTATAAACTATTAACCAGATGTCTGTCTGTCCAAGTACTGTATCCACTAACCGTAAAAATGATATTGCAACATAAATTATGCATAGCAAGAATGTTCTGATTAACAAAATATGCACTGCAGTTGTTATCAATCACAGTTAAAATGGCATGTGTTCATACAGTAAAAACACAAGTTTTTGAAACTCTCTTCACATGCTTCCCCAGTCTTATGTACTTCATAACCAGAATGAAACCACAGTGAATCTGGAATGCAGAAGAAACATGAGTACTTAATTTTTCAACTCTGCCTCCCTGTTTTCTTGCTAAATTTGCTACTCATTATATTCTTGTTTGGACGTCATCTTCACATTCTTATACACTGAACTGGAATTTCAAGATATGAAAATTATTACAGTGTTTGCAGTAAAGGCACTAATTATCTTCTTTTAAATATTCAGGAACATTGTCTCTACAATGAAACCTAGGGATGGTGACCATGTACTGAGGGTCTAGCTATGGCTTCAGCATATCAGGAAAAAATAACACCACCAATGCATTGTAAGTGAAGGCAACAGAATTGTATGATTAAACATGGTTATTTCATGATTATAAATAATTTTACCCTAATAGTATTCTGAATGAAGAGAACATTTTAGTGGACTATATCAAGAAGTTGTATTACCATGTAAAATGCATCACATTAATATGATTAAAATGTTGAAAGTGACATTTTTTGCACCTTATCCACAAGAGACACATTGTCACAAATATTCATCACCAAGAAAGCATGAAGGCCAAGTTTTATTTCACTATGGAAATATAACGTTTCACACTGACTCTATGGTCTAAAGTAGAAGTACAAGAAATAACTTCTAATAACACAATATTTTATTAACATTGACACTTTATATTTGAAAACAGACATTCTAAGGCATCCTCTCTGGACTAATGACTTTTGTCACATTGCAAAAACTTACAAACAACTTTAAGATTGATTCTGGAGATACTCACATGCCTAGCTCTGAGAATTACTCTGAGTAGTCCCAATGAAACCAATTAGTTGACTCAAAGTAATTAAGCATTAAAGATAATTATACCTGTTACTGAGGATTAGGCCTTTTCTTTCTACTAGATTTTACAGCTAGTAATTCTGAACAGGGTTGCCAGTTTTGAAGTTTTGGAAAAATGCAGTTTCCTTAAAGACCTAGTTCCAAGAAGAAAATTACGGTACCTGATGAAACAACAACAACAAAAAAGGATTTTGCATGATCCCAGCTTGCAGGAATATACTTTGTTGTGTTAACCCATAAAGCTCATCAAGCAAAATACAAAGATAGAGATAACTTCTTATCCAGGCAAATTCTAGAACATCAGTTTTCTTGAAAGACCAGGTTAATAACAAAGCACTACAGCAGCCTTAAAGTCACACATACTGCAGAGAGTTTTATGAGGCATCAGCTCTGCATATTCTGATCCCAAAGCAAGCACATACCTTCCTTCCTTCCTTCCATCTCCTGTCACAGCTGTTTCACAGCAATGTCGATGCCATTGACTGCACGTGTACCGGCTGCCCCCTGACACAGAAAGGTGATGCATACGTGCAGTGCCACAAGGACATCATAACATGAGAACATCTCCAGCATTCAGAGAAATTGATCTTACATCATTTTACTCTTGCCAGTTCCATAATTTTGACTAGCTTCACCCTTCCCTTCAAACTGTCCTCAGTCATATTTGTTCACTCAAGTCTGCATCAAAAATTCCTGTTAGATGACAGCTGGTAAAGCAGGGGTATCTCTCCCCTTTAACAGGACTTGGAGAACATGTAAACTTATTCCTATCTGGCACACAGTGACACAGTGAAGGTCACAGTCTTAAGTCTCCAAAGTCAAGTACAAGAGTTAAAGCTTCAGTTGCTGATAAGACCTCTTCCCCTCTAAACTGCCTGTTGATACAGAGGTGCTTTCAGCCACTGCACTTAGCCCTGGGAAGGGCAGGTTATCTCAAATGGCCTATCCTTGCCACATGAAGGGTGGCTTCCAGCTTGGATGTTCATTTTTCCTGGTATGTGTACTCATGCTACCAGGGCTGGAAAACAGCCAGGAAATGAATGACAAGCACACATCTGATCTCCAGCTATACTCCAAATTAAGCAGCATTAAGACTATCATTCATCAGTCAGTTAAAGTGCAGGCACACGGTTCTGTAAGGCAACACCTGATGGCAAAGAAGGCCAGTTCTCCAGGCCTCTTTATAAAGGTATTAAGAAATGCTTTGCCAAAACCTGTGATTTGGGTTCCTAAGTATGACAGGATCTCCATGACAATAATCTGAGGGAGTGATTAGAGCAGACCAAGAAATGGAAATTTTCCAAGTATGAATTTTTACTAATCTTTCTCCAAAAAGAAATAAAACTTCCCACACATATTAGAAAGCCTACTACTGACTATTTCTCTCTCCCCTGTTCTGCTGAGACCAATATTTTCTACCTGAAATCCTAAAGCCACCATAATCTAAAAATATTTTTTAAAACACTATTATAACCTTCCGATTAACCTTTCCACATTATTTCTAATCTGTGAGATCCATAAATCCAAAGTTGTTGAAATTTGTATATAGTTTTAGGGAGCATTTATTCATATATCATGAAACCACACAGAGTATTTTATTATGGATATATTCAAACATACACTGGATAAACAGGGAAGAAATAACACAATTCCAAGTGCAATAGCATTTCAAATGACTGCAGAGATGATTAACTGTTTTAAATCATTTGTAAGGATGACCAGGGGCAAAGTCAGAAACTTCAAAACAGACTTTAAAATAAAATTATGGGATTTAGAGAAAATTAAAAATTAATGGGATGGAGATTTCCTGCAGAAAATCCAGACAAGTAATTTCACTTTACTTTCACCTATTTACAATTTACCCACCTCAGTGAGCTATATAAATACTTTATTATTTTACAAAGTAACAAAATAAAGTTCACAAGCTCCTCCTTGTTCACTGCAGCAAAATGTATCATATCCTTCCAGACAAATCAACATGTATGAGGCTAATACACAAATAAGATTATCTTTCCATTAGAAAGCAAAATCATACATCATTTTGATGCCTGAAAAGTATTCTGCATAGCTCTAGAGCTATATAATGCAGTGAATGCAGTGGTACAAACAGCAACAGTGAGGCTGCCTACCATGAAGGCTGTAAGAAACCCTAGGGCCCAAACAGAGCATGGAAGGTGCCAGGACACTGAAAGTGTAAGACACTTTTGATTTCAACTTTGTGCCTGGTTCAGACCGAGTAAATTCCCACGTCTAAAACTAACAGTCACCCTTTGTGTCCTGGCTTTCCCCCACCAGCTCTGCATGACAGAAACAGCCGACCACGAACATTTCCCAGCTTGCGAACATTTGTCTCAGCCATTCAGCAGTTTCTGCCAGAATTCTCCTCCCTTTTTACACCCTGTGAATTAATTCTGCTTGCAGCAGCACTAACACAGGCTGACGTAGATTTTTTTCCTCTCCCCAGTGTGATTTATTCGTCACTGCTTAAGAACAGTAAACGGTACTAAGTTCACTTGCCTTTCTAGACACAAGGGCCTTTCTTCTGTACCCATGGCAAAATTATGCAAAACACTAAGTCCTTTCCCTCTCAGCTTTGCTTTCCCAGAACACATTCCAAGACAACATGTGGCTCCACACCACAAAGAGATAAAACAGATCTTTCATCATTGAAGGGGAGCAGAGATGTATATTTCTACAGTCTGGCTCAGATCCCTGGCTGAAGTCAAGAAATTACTTAAATCACTTGAGGTTCCAGCTACTTCAGTGAGATTACTGAGTGACTTCAGTGCACTCAAGAACTGCGCTACGCTCCAGGGCCGAGCGAGCCAGATGGGCTCCATAGCTTGCACAGGCTGCACCATCTCTATCGAGTTCTATCCATCACTACCTCTTTCCCCCTTCTCTCCTCTCTCTTCAGAGTCCAGCTCCTGCACTCCTCCTGCTGCTCCTCTGGCTTCTGTTTGGTTGCACCACTGATACACACTTTGAAGTCAGGGTGGGAGGAATATATTCACATTCAAAATCTCCCCTCTCCCCATTTCACAGCCTGGAAGCTAATTCTTTATGAAGGAACATCCCCTCTTTGCTGACCTCTAGTACAGCTACTGCAGTCATTCTGGCCTTACACCTTCTCCAAGGCATTGGCTTGCTTTCTCCCTGAGTCTCCATTCCCAGGTTAAATAAGTAGACAACTAGCCTTGCTCAAACAAAGGCCGACATTTGGTGACTTCCTTGAATGACTGAGGAGCTGAGATAAAGACAGCTTCTTGCACCACTTAACAAGAAGTCAGTCTGCTAGAATCAGCTTTGCAGAGGATTGCAGTGCAAAGCTTACTCTTTTTTGGCTACGGAGGAGTATCTGTCTGTATATAGATACAGCTTCAGTAATGACTAACACTTGAAAGGCTAAAAGAACCTGACCAGATCAACTCAGTGCAGTAGTCCTCCCCTTCCCTAACAAACATCAATAAAATTCTGACAGGGATACCCCAAGCAGTTGAATGAAGGGGGAAGCAGGAGAAAAGCTCATACATCTTGGATCATTTAGTGACTTTTAAGCGGTCTATTTCCTTATCAGTCATCACCTCTGCCAATTTATCAAGCTTGGAAGCTACCTACTATGCATTGCCACATAGGCAATTGCCTGTATTTTGCAACAGGAAGAATAGAAATCAGCCAAAACCTGTAAGAGGTCAAAACTGATAAAAACCACTTGAACTTATCAGCTGGCACAGGACCAGGAAAGTGATTATGCTATTGGGCAACTGTCACAGATGAACAAATTTTCAGAAGTAATTTGGGATTAGCCTTTAGATGCCTGAATCAGAAAGTTAGAAAGACAATTTGAAGACTGCTTTTAAGAAGATGTGTACGAAAAGCCGAAGATGGATGTTAAGAGACGGAGCAATGCCAGATTGCTAATCATAATAAAGAAAACAAAAGACCACCACCCAAAAGTGAGAGCGCATTCCACATTCCTCTAGTGTTGCACTGGAGGAAGTTATTGAGAAAATAAAAAATTAATTTTTCTATGGAACTGATTTAGTATCAAATATGGAAAAAGAATTTATACCTGCCTATAGCTTTACAATGTTACATAGCTACATTAATTTTGGCAGAAGAGGTAATTTCAATCCTTTGGGAAGTATTATCCTCTTGATATGAGCGCATAACTCAGATTAATAGGATTTGCATATGCGTAATAATAGAGAGAATAACCCTGGGTTTGGAAAACAACGTGGTATTTTAATCAGTTTGGGAACACCAGACAAAAAACCATACCAGGCACAACTAATCGAACAGCATTTGTCAACTCATGCTAGGTAATAATCATGAGTTAATTGATCGATATTTAGAAACAAACATAATAAACCGGTAAGTTTTGGAAAATCAAACAAAGCAGAGCTGTTAATAAAATCGAAAGACAAGGGGAGATAGAAGCTGCACTGTTAATCACTTGCAAACTGTGTTTTTTAAAGACCCAGACCAAATACATGCTACAACCATACTGTATAATTGACTCTGTATGCAATCTCAGTTGTTCAACAATACAGACAACAGCAGTAATGGTATAATTATAACTTACAGCTGAAGTAGATAAAAACCTGATAGTTCTTAAATAATGGTTGCAATTAAGGGTGGAGAAGAGCAGTATTCACGGTATCTGGTTATGGTTCTTTAATAAAAGTGGAAGTTCCAATACTGCAAAGCAGATCCTGCATGCTGCAGCCAAACTTTGACCATGTCCTGACAGAAGACAATGACTGGGGAATGCAGCTTGACTCGTAACAGCTGTAGGGAAAATAGCTCTGTAAGCAGCGGTTGAGCAGCAAGTGCAGATATGGAATGAACTAAATGGAAAGCAAGCAATAAGCACACAAGGAAGAGGTTCTTTCCTGCACCCCGAGCATCACTTTAGCTTTGGCTGCATCCGTGGGTTGAAGAAACAGCTTTACTTCCTTCCTACCACCTTCCCCCTGCACAGGCAAAGAGATACACACAGCCCAGTGCACACACATGCTCTGCCAGCCCACGGACAGACAGGGAGAACAAGGCAAGGCGGGACACGCGTCCTCCACCCCCGGCAGAGCGGCTTCAGCACCGGGGGCGGCGGACAGCGCCCCGGGCTCCCGGGCAGGAGGTCGGGCCCCTCCGCCTGCAGGGCACTGGGACACCAAGGGCGACCCGGTACCTTCTGTGGCACAGCGGCAGAGACACCAGCAACGAGAGTGCAAATGGAAACCTGGTCGGCTTAGAAACAGGGTGTTTTCTCTCCCTCTCCCCACACACAGAGCCAGGAAAATAAAGGCGAGAACACTGCACCTCACAAACGGTAAGTTTCAAAAGGAAAGCCTGAGCTGTGCAGCCTTATCACGCATGAGCAGAAGTGGCCAAACACATTTTTTAGTGGCTTCTTCCTCAGACTAGAGAGTTCTCAAACCCGGGCAGCTTGATTTGTGCTTTCTGAGGAAACAGAAGAGTAAACCCAACAGCTCAGAAATGAAGTGGGTATCAGCGGCACGTTTCACTTGCTTTTTGGCTCACTTACTCAATACTGGTTGCTAAGCAATTTTATTTTTTTTACTACTCACTGCCAGATGGATTAATGAAAACACACACTTGCACTACTTACAACATTTTTCATTTATATTTCTTGATACACCAGTACTGTTTCTTTTAATTATTTCTTTCTTAAGGAATCCCGTTCCCAGGTTTGCAAGTAAAGACCCAAATTATAGAGAGCCAGGGGGCGGGGAGGAACAGAACTGCTAAGTGTAATTACCAAATTCTTTGGTGACTTGCAGGAAAGAGGTACCTTGAGACTTGCACATCCTCTGGGACTTGTAGTAAAGACAGCATGTCTAGCTCGGCATAGAGATGTGAGGCACCAGGTGAACTGAAGGTGCCCTGCTCTTAGCTAGTTTATCTATTTATAACTACGTGTCATAGCATTACCTGAGAGAACACAAGTCAGCACAGTGTTATTTCAGCAGTCAAAAAACCATACACAGCCTTTTTTTTTTTATTTACACCTTACACACAGCAATGCTCTTTCTGTTTTCACTTCCAGTTCTTTATAGAGCTGAAACCTGGCACTTGGTACGGTCTTCCAGCCTGTGCCCTGGAATGCCACCCAACTTACCCATGGTTTGGTAATTTTTTGGAAGTCACGAGCAGAGAGAAATAATGACACGCCATAGCACGTAACCAACTGTTCTGTCAGTGGTAAAACCAAACTGCGTATCAGCCATTACCAAGGGTGTAATTGCAGCAGGGATAACAGGAGGGGGGAGGGGAATCTGTTCCATCCCCAAATGGAGAAGAAAATGCATCTCTGCCATCTCCAACTTTCTGCCAGCTGAAAAGGGGGAGGAGGGATGGGAGAGACTGCAGCAGGGCAAGCAGCAACTCCAAGACAGCTCTTTTCCCTTTACAGCTGGCAGTGAGCTGACAGGCTCAGCATCAAAGAATGTTACACAGTTGGGTCATTTTGTGTGCTACTGCTGGGACATGAGGGAGGCTGCAGTACTGCTGGCTACAGATCCTCCCTCACGCTGTCCCCTTTCCCAAACAGAGCAAGTCTGGTTTGGTGCAGAGAATCAACAGAAAGAAGTTTCTTTTCTTTTGTTTTTGAGAGCGAGTAAGCTCTGGTGTCGTTAGTTTGCTGTTGATAGAGCTCATAAGGAAAGGTCACAAAAGGAGGGAAAACCACAGGCCTAGTAGGAAAGAAATAGGATAGTTTCATCATGTGCAGGATGAACTGAAGGGGACAGCTTAAATCTCAAGGGACTAATGAGGAAGAGGTGACAAAGATGAAGTCATAGTAGTAGAGAAAGGGGAAGGAAAGGTCAGGTAGAGAACCACAGGAGGTTCATCCCAATAACAGGCAGGAGGAGGTGAATGCAGGGAGCTGGAAGTGTGTTGGTAGATACCATCAGGCTGTAAACCCATCGAGAGTCCCAAAAGGCAATGCTGAGACAACTGGGGACCTCATGAAACTAAATGGACAACGCAGGTGCAACTTTCCTTGCACTTCTGAGGCACAAACCCATCAGGGGAAGAAGGCAAAGAGTGAGACAGGGAGACACTTGCAAAACACCAAGGGCAGCGTCTCCAGGAGGGACGCAAGCACCTGGTGAGGAGGGACAGTGCAGAAGACTTGAGGGGATGCGCCACGACGCCGTGCAGGGCGAGAGGGCAGCGCACTGGGAGAGGGGAAGCTTTGAGGGGCTGAACAGAGAAGGGCAGCCGCCCCCCGGCTCACCCAGGTGAGAGGCGCGGGGCAGGGGGAGCCGGTCCNAGAGGGAAAGGGAGAAAGGAGCGCAGGGAGAGAGGGAGGGGGAGAGACAGGGAAAACCCGTCAAGGATCTGCGGACGGGAGCGGCCGCGGCGGCCCTGCCCGCTGCCCCTGCCGAGTCCCGCCCGCCTCCGATGCGGGGCTCGGAGCGCTGCCCCCGGCCCCGGCGCCGCCGCCCCCGCCCCGGGCAGGGTCCGGCCGAGCGCCTCTCCCGCCCCCAGGGGAGGCCCCGGCTGAGGTGCCAAACGCCGCCGATGGGCCTGGCCGGCAGAGGTGCCACCCCTCGGCTAGCCCGGCGCCCCGGACTGCTCCCGTGTAGCCCAGGGCGTCCGGAACTCACTGCACAGCTGCATCAGGACTTGATGGGATGTCTAATGGTGCATCCTTTCACCTCCTCGCCCTCTTTCCTTGGGCAAACCCATTACGTAAAGCGGGATGGTGTGCCGCACCTTGGCAGTTTAAAATGCCAAGGGGATTGAGGAGCCTGCACTCAACGTTTGAAACTGACCATCACTCAAAGCCCGCCTTAGGCTCGCCTTCCTAAGGCTCGCCTTCCTAAATCGCTTCGGCAGGTCTTTGAGAAAAATGTGACCAAAAAAAACCAGATACTCCGTTCTCCGGCTGCAAACTGGGCTCGATGTTTTGTGGCATCTCTGTTTCTCTGTTTAGTAATCAGCTCTTTATGTAGACGTTCTTATCCTGTGGTTTATATGCTGCATGCCCCATTAGGGCTCCAATTTCTGTTGGTTAGTGTCATATAAATAATTAAAAATGCTATTTAAAAAAAGTGGGAAGGGCAAAAGTACTACGTAAAGTAAGAGTTAGACAGTTAAAATATGTGCCTAAGAGTGTACTAGCTTATGATATTTAATTCAGGGCTTTAAAAAAAAGAAAAAAACCAAAACCCCAAACCACTCTGCTTAAAGTCACTAGGTTGTCAGTACTTCAAAAATCTTTTGTTTTGATCAACTTCAATGAGAAAAAAAGACCAGGGAAGGAATGTTGGGGCTCGCTAACTCTGAAAGCAGTGATAGTAACACTAGTTGGTCTGAATTTTGAAGTATGGCTCTCTAACTCATTCCTGCAGAGTCAAGATTTTTCTGTTGCATGTTTGCCAATTAGTCCTGTTGAGGTTTTGGGTTGTGCTGCATGTCCTTCAATGGCTGTAACATTGCGTTTAACTCAAGTCTTCTGTTAGCTGCAATCCCTTCATAAATGTTCTCGAGAACTTTCATGTTTCTGGATGCCAGGAATGGATAAGATATATTTTGTTTGCAAATCAGTTCTATTTTGGTGTGATCTCACTAGCTCACCCTGGCTAAAACAGGGAAAAAGTTTTAGTTAGCACTTGCAGGAGAATTTTGAAAATGATCCCTGTTCATACATATGCAGGTGCTTGTAGTTAGACAGCCTTGGCATCTCTGGATGTCTGGTAAACCACCACATCGCTTGTGAACGAGGAGGTACCATCTGGTCCATCTGCATCTCAACAAGAAGTCTTTAATTAACATCATATGCTGTTTAGGGAAGGTGTGGTCTTACCATTATCAAGGTTGAAGCAGATCCGAGCTTCTTCCAAGTAAGGGGTGTCACTCTTAGACCGGAGTCTTCTGATGGGTCTCCGGTCTATGTCATCCTCAGAAGTTGCTGTCACCAGAGTGGGCACAGTGAGAAGAGTTGCCCGACGAGCTGGTAAAAAGAAATAAATGAAGATGAGAATAGGAGGACAACAGAGAAATAGAAAGGGGGAGAAAGAGGTAGAAAAATAAGAATTAAAAAAAATACTAGAAAAGAAAAGAGAAAATCACTCAATGGAAGAGATGATCTGTAGCAGGTAGTAGAACAGGCTGTTTGCTATAAGGTCCTTGCCTTATATTCTACATGCTGCAGAATTTAAGGGCTGCACTGAATGATACCAAGAAAAGTTTGCTGTCTTGTGTGCCCCAAAGACACAGGTTATAGCTCTGTTGGCACCGCAGATTGCTTGTTCTAAGTTCCTAGTTTTGCCACTAAAACAATTCTTTTCTCAACTTGTCAATAGCTGCAGTCTCTCTTTTCCTGAATGCTGTTTTTGAGGCTGTGATACCTGAGGAGTGGAAATATTTAAGCGGTCAAATAATTTGCGGATATCAGTGGAAGCTGTACTTGGAACGCATGATGTGATTATTATCCTTGACAAGATGCAACTATTCCAAAACTCAGTTTCTTATTGTCTCATCTTGTTGTCTCATCTTAACAGCTACTTTTTGCTCACTTTATGTCTTAGTTTCTTAGTTGTGGAACAGGGAGAAACAATTTTCATTCAGTAGGAATTTTGTGAACATATAAATCCATTAATATTGTAAAGTATCCATATACTTTATTGAAGCACCAATGAAAAACTCATGAGGAAATTAAGGTTTCTATCTTCTGAATGGGATTTAAATGGCTTGGGGCCATGTATTCAAGGAGGAGAAAGCAAAATATTTAATACTGGCTCATTAAATGAGCACTGCCCACTCCATGCACTGATGAAGCAAATGGTAGGATAGTAAAAAATTGCTGTCATCATGCCATTAGAAGCCCCACTATAATCCATACGTATAAGGAGACTGAATTAATGTTAAAGAGGCAACTTTCACTTGGGTATTGCCTAGGTATTTAGCTCTAGACCTTATAGCCTTGATAATGTCCCTTTAATGTAGGTGTTTTATATGTAAAATGTAATTATGAGTGGCTGTTGAATGCTTTGGGCACTGAGCCTATAAATTACAAAGCACAAAGAGAAGAGCCTCTATAAATATATCCACCTAAACTCTCTCACTGTGAGTGGATAAAGATTATCACAAATGCTAGTTGGGATGTGGCTGATCACTGAAAGCATGAGGACCATGCACAAGTACTTTCTCCTCCACCTCATATATAACTGGAAAGAGAATTTCTGCTTGAAAGCCCCTCCTTACCAGCAATGTGGGCCTATTAACATTAACTACTGTGTGGGACCCTGTAATAGCCTAGGAGCCTAAACCCTACATGTTTCTTGCTGTGGAGACATTATCTAGCATAAGACTCTTTATCTCAGGGTTTTTGTGAAGCATCACACTTCAAATAACTAACAATGAACTATATTTTCCCGTTGAGACTGGAGAGCATGACTGATAGTGACTAAGAGCATATTCTGCAACCTACTAACTGTGATTCTTTATTTTAAAAGTTTTTTAGAGTTTCAAATGAGAGCTGTCAATCAGTAGCTTTCAGATGCCTAAAATCTGACTAAGGTGTTAGATATGATAGCATATAATTAGTATGAGCTAACAAAAGCTGTCATGCTCTATTTTTCAATTTGCAGTATTATGTAGCTTACTAAACAAGTAAATCTGTGCTGCTGAAGGTAGAGGTTATTTCTGGTCTAACTTACTTATTTTCTGTTTCTAAATAGATTTATTTCAGGTTTTTGGTAATTTCTACCCTAGCATTTGAATTTGAAGTAAAAGCAAAGGGCAGGAGTTGAAAGTGATTTAATGAGGTCAACTATTTAGATTAAGTTAAAGTAAACACTGCAAGTAGGCTGAAAACCATTCCTCTCTTGTAATAGGAAAATACAGTAATGAAGATAAAAGAGAATGGAAAATTTCTGCTATGGAAAATTTTGTGTACTGCATCTTCAAATTTACACTTAAGGGAGATTTCTCCATATAGGAAGTCAGTGTTGTAAAAGTAATCTCATAAAACAACCATGTAAATGATTTGTCTTTTAAAACTGGCATGATCTAGCTGTCGTTAAAGTCAGTGAAAGGGCACCCATGCATTTCAGGGCTAGCTGGATCACAGCACAGAAATATATCTGAAAAAAAAATCCCAACACCAAACTACATATACATTTATAGTAAACAGGGAATAAGATTAAGTTTTTCTATCTAATTGTTTATAAATCATTTTTACCTTTTGGGTCAAAATATTGGGATCTGGCTTGTATTCATTTTGACTGCAGGTAGGTGGATGCTAGAAAATGTTGCTTGGAGTAATCATTATGTATTACTTTGACAACCATCATTATCTACCCTTTGTGTATATTACCAAAAGGAGTTTTCAAGAATGACTGGAAATTTTAAGTAAACATTGAAAACATTTCAGAGTAGGCTAATAAGTATTAAAACATTTTGCAATGAAAACGTAAGATCAATTCTCACACGGCCCCAGAACTGAAAAGTATAGCTGATCACATTCTGGTATCTACAGAGTGACACTGAATGTTTATGCCTGCCATGAATACAACTGTACATACTCTTTTCCTAATCCACAGCAGTCTTTATTTCAAGAATGACTCGCCATACATTTTTTAGTAAAGCTGTCAATATATGTCCAGTGTGACTCTTGAGTCCATCACAGATAACCCAACAGTATCTCTAGCTTCAGCTGCTCTCCACAAACCATCTCAGTCTCTGGGACACTCTTTTAGGAGATAGTTTTTCAGGAAAATCAGGAAGTATCCTCTTTAAGGTCTTGGAGCAATAGAATGTCATTACAATACACATTAAGGGACCTGCTTACCCTGCAAATGGATTTGAGACCAGTGTTGAAAAGCTCAGTTTAAGGAGCCACTGTAACAGCATGAGGAAGGGAAACCAGTCATTTTGCTGAATTCTTTAATTTTATTTTCATTGTTCCTCATAGGCGTACACTCCAATTGGCACATTGTGGCAATGTCTTGTCCGGTATTTGTTAGAAACGGAAAAAGTTGCTTATGAAGGGAAAAATACCTTAAAACTATAAATGCTGTAATGTACATCATGTGACATGTTAGAACTGATTAGATATACTCTCCCATTTGTTTGTCTCAAAATATTGTATGTCACTGAAGTGCAACACAAGTATGTCTTTGGGAGAAGGGAAAGTAAAGTATGTAAATTTTTACATTACAAATTTAGAGGCATTTTTAACATATAATTTCAATATATTTAGTTAGATCTACAGCTGGTCCCAATTTTTGAATACTGCTTAAAATTACTGAAAACATGAAGGGTGATTTGCAAAGAATTTTTGAGGACTTCCATTTTTTCCATTAAAATACTTTTCCACATATTTTAATAAAAATGTTAGTAGTAATTTTTGTTTGCCAAGAACTACCTTTATGTTTTGAAGAGTTATAGTATTGATTTTTTTTAAGAGTTGTGTTATTTAGAAAAAAAATTAATTGGAAAAATTTCTGAGGTGAAATGGCATCTTCCTAAAAATTAATTGAGAGAACATGGAATTTTTGTTTAGATTTTTCCATCCACTTTTACCAATCAGCCTTTATTAAAATGGCTCATTGGTACAAGCTCAATGACAAGTACCCTGGTCATTTTTGACTCAATAGGGTCTTCACCTAGAAACCCTAATTTGCAGAGTGGATTCTGACCTCAAAATGGCAAATCTTTGAAATATGATGATTTTTATCTTAGTACAAGTGAAGTGCTAAAACGTTTCTTGTACATGTCTAGATGTAGGAAGGGTGTGTTGCTGATGCATAGAATCACAAGCAGCTTCAAATAACACTGAAATAGCCACAAGGGGGATGCTGGTTTACATCAGAAATCTTAAAGGCTTTTCTGAGGAAAACCTTGTTTCTTAGGGCAAATTTTAAACAACTTTGTAAAATACTTATGAAAATATTTTAATTGCAGTCCTACTCTTGCTGATTGAATAGGTTTTTTCGCTAGGCATTTTTTCGCTAGAGAAACATATGAGATCTTACTCAGTTCTCCTTCACGCTTCTGTGGAGAGGGCTCACCATGGCGTAACATATCTGCATGTAGATAATGCATTCAGAAATGTATTTTTAGCTAAATGGAAGCTTTAAAAATATGAGTTCCGGTACATTTTGATTCATCTAGCACATGATACTCCTTTTGTGCTAAAGAAACATTATTAGGCTGTGAATGTTCTTCCTTAAAGATAAACCAGGCAGTGGGTTCAATTGAATGTTTACTGGGAAAAAAATCTTTTGGTCTGGTTTAATGCCACTTCACTTTATCAGTTGCATTTAAAAGAAGATGAAAGGACAACATTTGAAGGATTAGATTTGGGAAATGGAGTATGAGTGGCAGGAGAGGCAGAGAATGGAACATGTGGAGAGGACATAATTTATCATTTATGAAGAAAGATTTATAGGCTTGTGTCTCCCACATAAACACAGAAGCACATGCATATGGATTGTTCCATGTCTCTAAAGCAAAGCTGTTGAAATCTGTCTTGATGGACATCAGTAATCTGAAACAAAGTACATAGATACGTTGCATTCAACCACAGGCCCAAGGGTTGAAAACAACAGTACCCATGCGAAGGGCTATCCACATTTACGCACACATTCGTTCTGCTGGTTTGTGGAATTTGGGTAAAAGTATGCACAATACACCTAACTAGCATTTTTTGTACATTTTAGGTGAAACTTGCTTATTTCTCTGTGTCCAAGGACATAGCTGTTCTGAAATTCTCAGCAATGGGGATATGCCAGAATAGGATTCTAAAAAGGATGAGGAAAAGGTTGATGTTGATCAGTTTCTTAATGGTATTCGAAGGTAGGGATATTTTATTAAGAATGCGCATTTGATGTTACTAATTCTTCTGATACTGATGTCAGTCTAAGAACTAGTGATATCACATTAATCAAAAAGACCTGGAAGCTATCATAACTTTGAAAATATGTTAACATATCGGATGGATTAATGATAAATTTTGGTGGATAGGGGGACATCCAGAGTGGAATAATTCCGGATTAGGATCTGGGGATTCTACAGCAATATGTTTTTATAAAATACTGGACCCAATTTAATAGGCAAAAGCAGAAGGAAAGTAGCAATGAAGAGTCAGAAGTGATTAAATGAAACATCTAGAATGAATTGGCACTGACTGAATTAAAATAAAGGAGCAAAAAATGAAGCACAGTGAAATAAATATTGTGGAGACACAGAGTAACAGAAAAATGTGGAATTAAAACTATACCTGAGAGTACTTTATTAAACCTTATCAAGAAGAATGATTTCGTGAAATCTTTTGAGCAATCATGGCCTATATGTCTATACAAACTTGTTACCCCTGGCCGTATGTACTATATTTTTATTTCCATATTTTTTTTACTTTCCATTTTTTATTCATTCATGCTCCTGATGAATGTAAATTAATCAAGTAAATTACATGAGTGTTACAACCAATAAAAGCATATCTAATGTAAGTGTATCTGTAACGTATTTACAGGTACAATGGATAGCTTAAGATAAACCCGCAAGAGGGTTTTGTTCAGTTATTTAAATAGGCACCGTGTATCTTACCAAATGGCCTAGCAAGCAACTTCAAGGAATGTAGCAGAATCTTCAAAATAATTAACACAATTAATTTTAAATTGGTGTGCCCTGCTGGTGCGAAAAGACTGGAAAAGTGGATGCACAGCTCTCCAGGAAATTAGAAACTATTTTATTGAGTCAGAAGTTGTGTGAGAGCTGAACCCGAACTCCCAGCAGGGACCTGAGAGTCCCACTGTGGTGCAAAGGTGGATGCCTGCAGCCCAGAGTGGCATCCTGACAAGACACTGTGCAGCCCATGCTATCAGACTGGTGTGGTGTTGCTAGAGGCACCAAGAGAGGGTGAGTCTTGGGCTCCATTCCATCAGAGCATGGCTGCACAAAAGTGCTATGTGCAGTCTGTGATGGGCAAATCCCCTATTATGGTGATACCTAAAGCCTTCACTTGCAATGTACTGGGCAGGAATTATTCTTCTCTCTTAGAGTTCCAGGTGCTCAACCCCCTTGTATACAATGGAAAGAAGGGAGGGGTTCCTCAGTTCTTAATCCTGATGGAGCCAGGTGAAAGCCAGGTACCAACAGCTCTGTGTGCACTCCTTGCACAGAGTTTAGTTGGCTGTGCTCAAGGCAGGCTCTTTGACATGGTACAGCGGCTGGGGAGAGTGGTTTAAGAGGCCCTGACCAGCTTTGGAGCTTCTTGAGAAAGAAGCAAGGAGCCTCAGCATCTGCTTTCTCCCTGATTTTGGAGTTAGACTTACACTGTGGCCACTGCCCATTTGCTGAGCAAGGCTGCAGCTGTGCCTGTGGCTGGCTACATTCCTCACTGATCCATATCCAGACTGCTGACTTCATGTCCCGCTTAGTCTCATGCCTGCCTCATCATCCATGGAGTTGTCTGATGGTCTGGACTCCTGACTAAATCTGGTGACTGCCACCAGACCTGCTTGGCTCGTGTGCTGCCATGCTTTCCTCTCATAGGTGAGGCTGCTGCCTCTGCCTGTTTTGGTGACTCTGGGTTTATTTTCCCTTATGGAGCTGCTCACTTCTGCTGCTCCTCAGTCCCTGCCTGCTCAGTTCTGTTAAATGTGAGGTCTTTCTTTGCATGCCTGAAAGCATAACTTTTATGTAGGACTTCAAGATCAATGATGTCTCTTCAAAGCAAGATGGCTACATCCAAGAAGAGATCTTCACACTTACAGCTTTGGATTACAGCTTTACCCATTTTTGGGGAAGTTAGTCTGTTTTCTCAATTAGATCCTGTCTTGCCTATCGACATGCTATTCCTCTATGCAAACAAATGCCATTAGCACAGGCATCTTTCAGTCAAGTTCACTGTCTAGGCTTTCATAATCAGCATAGAGGCAAGACTTATATTAAC
Source organism: Leptocoma aspasia (assembly GCA_013399835.1). Taxonomy (NCBI): domain Eukaryota; kingdom Metazoa; phylum Chordata; class Aves; order Passeriformes; family Nectariniidae; genus Leptocoma; species Leptocoma aspasia. Next base: position 1,736,875 of record VXAX01006611.1, read on the forward strand.
CCAAGGAAGATATCTAAGATTAGGTGAACCCTCCTTTTAAAATGACTTCTTTTCCTGATACATGCTAAACTAGTTAGAACTCTTAGGTGGAAACATCTTCACTGAGGTCACCTAAGGGATAAGTGAGCTAAATCCTATTCCAGGCCACATTATATACTTTCAGCCCTTGCAGATGAAAGTCATGGTAGATTTATATTCAGAATACATTTACAGCCAAGAATAACCAGTCTCTTCCAGACACTTCAGAGGAAGGTGGCTTTTTTGAAAATGAAAGTCCAGCTTCATGCTTAGATTTCAGATTCAGGTTTTCCAAGGGCAAGAGGCTGGATCCAAGGGATCACAGTCCTTTCTTTCCTGTTTCTGATTTGCAGATGCGTCACCAGGCATTACGCACTTGGCAAGGACATCCCACCAGCTCCTAGATTCCAACATACAGTACAAAAGAGACAGTCAGGGGGGCTGCAGAGCTTAGGATATTTCTGGCTTGTGTTTGAAGACTACAGCCAGCTGGCTTCGTTTACCAAGTTTTCTAAATCTAGATAATCCTACTGCCAGATCCAGCTTTTGTGACTTTTCCATCCCTCCTGCTTCACTTTCCTTGAAGGAAACAGGGAACAGCTGTTTGAACAGCAGATACAGCCTGAATGGGCTAGCATTTCTCTATTCTGTGCTCAGTCCATGGAAGTGAGGTGATGGCTGCTCCTGCAGAGGAGAGTATGGGAGAGGTGGCAGCTCGTAAAGTAACACCTCTCTCCTCCTACCCTAAAACAGCAAAGGCAGTTTGCATCTTTCTGCAGGAGTAGGGACAAGGTGTGGGCGTTAGTGCAGGCAGCAGGGCGTAGAGAACCAGTGGGTTAGTTGCTGCAGGATAAAGCCTTGTCTCAGTTTGTTGAGGTCAGAGTATCACACATTCAACTACACAAGACCCCAGGCCAGGTAGAATTTGATATCATCAGTTGTCAGTGGCATCATAGCTCTTTGAATTCCTTCCCAACATTATGCAGTCCTATTCTTTCTCCCCTGTTCCACCCACAAGGAATGGCTAGAAATGAGAATGAGTGCTTTACAGCTGCCATTTGTACATTGTCATGTCATTAATGTGAAAACACTGGAAAGATTTTTTTCTTGATCTGGAGTACTAAAGGGCAGAGATCTTCAAATCTCACAGAAGAGTTGAGTGGGTCATAAACCCCCATTCTACCTTTTGTGAACAGAGTACTTTGTAGTGCAATAACTAACAATATAACTACACTACAATAATAGATATACTGTTTTCTGATGTTGTTTCTAATTAAATGGCAGAATAGTGTAGTCTTCTTTCACTCAGTTCTTATTGCAGTTTTAATGCATATACACATGCTGTTTGATAGTGTGATCTGCTAACAGCGTCATGCTATTATATCAACATCAAATAGTTACTTGCAATCCAATTAGACAGATCTGTTGGCAATGCTGTCTTGCAGACCTTTTATTCAGATCCATACTAGCTACTTGAGCTATGCTATTTATTGCGGATGAGTGCCTCACATTCAGTGTGTTTTGGGGGCGGTTTCAGAAAGTTAAAACTAATGCAGTTAGCCTGTTTCTCAGAAGGTGGAGAAGGAAAGAAATATGTTGGCTTTGCCCATGTTTGGAGATAACATACCATTATCTCATATGAAAGTGCTTGTTTTTTGGAAGGCAGCCTTAAAATTTGGCATAAGGTACAAGGGCAACGGGAGTTAGCAGAGCTGTATAGGCAGCATGAATGCACACTCGATTGGTTTGAGTTCCTGGTTCTGTACTGGGGGTAAAGCAGCTGAGAGGAAGGGGATATTTAGAAGTTTGGGGCTAAAGATAGTGATAAAGGCATTTACTGCAGAAAAGCTCAATGATTATAATTTTCCAGAGGCTTATTGTTCGGCCTGCTGAAGCTGTCTGTGGCACCTCAGAGAGGCTCAGTGAATGCCTCCTGAAGCTTCTCTCTGCACAGGCCACATTTCGTCTCACATCCTGTTGCCACTGCAGTTGTTCTTCCCCTCAAGCACCTCTCCTGTTGCCAGGGGGCTGATGTGTTGCAGCATTTGAGAATGTAAAGCAGAAGCATTTTCTCTTCTGTGCTCAGAGCAATTTCCCTCCTGGCACTCAGCTTGTTGGAGAACACCTGACCTCAAGCACAGAAACAGGAAGAGAGGGGAGGTTACTAGAGTTTGGGGAAGAGGCCTCACCTCAAGCATGTAGAGATAAGAGATGCAAAGGGCAGGAGCTGTGGGAAATGCAGTAAAAAGAGCAATGAGAAAGGTGAAAAGTGGAAGGGGACAGAGCTTAAGTGCAGCATGGCTTTTCTATCAAAGCTTCTAGTTGTGGACGTAGTTAGTGTCTGGGACACTGGTGCACAGGGGAAGCATGTAATTGGTGAGTTTGATAAAACATTCACAAGTAGGGGAACAAAAAAATCTCCAAAAAAAGTCTCAGTGCGAGTTCCTATTTGTTTTGGCCAAGGGATAGAAGTCCACATGACAGATCTAGAGGTCAGCCCCCTGCTGATGACATTTGTATCAGGAGATACAGTTCTGCATAATGGATTTTTTTCCTTGTTTTTGATTTAATAAGTGATCAGTACAAGCATTTCTATATGTGCTAACAATATAATTTTTCCAAGTATGGGTAAGATAATGTTTTTTCAATCTTGTCTGCTTGAAAATAGTTATAGTGAAGGTGACCTGCACAACCCTTACAAGTCACCTTGTGCACATGACTGTAATAGACTTTCATTGCATTAACACATATTCTTTCTTCCACAGTTGCCTCTGTATGCTGCAATGCACAGGGCATCGGGATGCTGTTTATAATTTGCTATAGTTTGTAAAGCAGTGAGATGTATATTTCTGAATTTTAGTTTCAATGGCATAGAAATGGTTTGTTCCCATAGAGATATTACAGAATGTTATGGTTGGAAGGGATCACGGGAGGTAATCTAGTCCAACACCTCTGCTCAAAGAGGGTTGAAGAACATATTTTAAAATTACTTCTGTAGCAATGCCCAGGTGTTTGTTGCATTTTAGAGATGGAGAAAAAAACCATCAAAACCAGTCATTGCCCTCAGCGGTTTTCTTCCCTGATTTTGTGGTGCTTAGTATTTGCTTTTCTTGTTCAATGCAGGAAGCTGTGTTGTGACAAGAAAGGCTTTCTGCAACTGGTACAGATGAAAATGTATCACAGCAACTGAGGCAGCAGCTAAGCAACACAGCATGTGTTATGCAGCAGCACCTCAGCTGAGCCCAAGGTCAGAAGTGGTACTGCTCCCCATTATCCTGGGATGGTGGCATCCTGTGGGTGGATTACATCTTGCTCTGGGAGAATGGCCTCCAAAGGGAAGGCCAAACTCTGTTGTCCAGACTTTGCATTTGTTTAGCAACCAATTAAAGTAGTAGCGGAAGAAAAATGGATCCCATTTTCAAAAAACAGGCAGTATGTAGAAACAAAAATGCCTGGTAGAGCTGCTTGGCTCTTACAATTTTCTTGAATTTTATATGGTGTTTAAAGTTGAAGGGGAAAAAAACCACCTTCTTTCTGAAATTGCAAGTTTTCTCCAAATATAGAGCTGATGAGAAAAATGCAGACTGACTTTACCAAAAATATCATCTATGTTGTGCACAAGTCTTAACCACATTAAAGCAGTGAATCTGGATACCCTTCCCCTCTCACCCTGCTGCTGCTCTGTGGGGGACAGCATTTTGAAAGGGACGATGCAGACCAGTGAGAGCTGCTGTTTGCAAACCGCGTGGGGGACTGCCTCAGGGCTTTCCCAAACCAGTTTTTCCTGAATAACATCACCTTATGATCCTGTCAGCACTGAGAAGAAAAAGGAGGAAGGGAAAGGACACCACAGGCTTGCTCAGCAAGCAGCAGGCCACTGCTGTCTCCTCTGTCTTGTCCATTTGGGTTCTGCAACACCAGAACCTATATCTTGGCAGCTCTTTTTGCTCCTGCAGTGCACCCAACAGCTCTCACAGCTCTTCCTTATCCTCTGAGAGGCAGACCAACTCCACCATTATTCTTCTTGTTGTCCCTTTTAAAGCCCATGCATTTTGAAGGCCTTACCCCGTGCCCTCTCAACCCTTAAGTGTGTCGGCCACTGGCCCCTACCTGGCCCTCTGCCTTTTAACTGTACAGTTAAACTAGTAATTTTCTGAGTCCGTGCCAGAGTTTCTTACCTTGGGCTCCTTGACTGTAAAACAGTCTGTGAGCAGACTCGACATCCAAAAAGTAGTCCATTTTGAAGGTGCTTTGTGTTTGTGTGCAATACTCCGGTATGAACGATCAGTCAGATTCCTAGAAAAGATTACAGAGATGTCAGAGAAAAAAGCTGGTGGGTTTCTTTGTGGGAAGAACTGTGTAGGCAGTCACAAAAGTACTTCATCTGGCATATTAGGGTCAAAGTATTTTCAAGTCACTATTCATAGAACTTCATAAGCATCTTTTTCTATTTTAGAATGTTTGATTCAAAACCTTGTCTAAAGACAAAAAAGAAAAGTGCTCCTGCAGTATTAGCAAGATTCCTAGCACAAACACCTGTATTCTAGTCACAGTCTCCATTTCTTGAGACACATACTTGGATTCAGCTGCCTGTTACATTTACTCCTGAAAAGAAAATCAGAAAAGCTCAGAACAGGGACCTCCTTTAGCCAGATTCACAGCCAGTGCCTCCAACTAGGCACTACTCTAACTACATTAAAGATTGCATTCTTGCCGCTTATGCCAAAACACTGCACTAGAAAGGAAGACACAATATTCTGGATATTTCATTCCACCTAAATGGACCAGAAGCCAACCTTGCCTTCCCTCTCTTCTCTTGCTGACCAGAAGTAGCAACAGAACATTCCACCATCAGTTTTAAAATATGTGGTAAGAGCAATCATTAAGAAATGGTAGGCTACTCCTAGCACTGTTTTGTAGCTAAGGTTCACATTTTCGGCATCCTTTTGAATCTCAGATCTGTCGAGATCCTAGATTAAAACTCTCCAAGATGTACACTGAATTATGTTTGCCTATGCCCGGCAGAGTTCCTGGAAAGATATTGTCACCCTTCTCCAGCTTCATTACTACCTTCTGCATTTTATTATACTCTTAAAAACTCACATAGAAAAAACAAGATTTGCAGAAAACACACAACCCTGTTCTCTCACCCACACCACAGTTCACCACAGCATATAATCATAAGCATGCAAACAACTCTGAACAACGTGTATTTTAAGACAGACGGACAAAAATACCTCTACTCCTTTTCCATGCAAACCTAACAAAAAGGTTTGGGGCAGGGTTCAAGTAGTTCCTTTAATTTTGCTGTGAAAAATCAGGAAACCAGGTTTCCTAAGCGTTACCTTTTTCCTTTGATTCAATTCTCATCAATCAACACGCAGTCCTTTTAAAATTCAGAAGTCTGTCCTGATGAGAAAACTTCTACATTCCACAGCAATCCACTTTACTGTAGCACTCCCAAACCAGAAATGATACTTACTTCAGAGTATCAAGGGCTGTCTGGCAGTGGTGTAAGCTCCAGTAGTTTCAAGGAGGGTTTCTTTGATCTTACTAAATGTCCCCAGTGTAAGCAAACAATTTTGATTGTTTGATTGGAACTCTGATGAATAATGCATAACGTCAACTGGACTTCCTTTATCAGATAAAAATGGCCAGGAGATGTTGTTACTTAGCAACAGGAGGTGACACTACGTTCATCTCCCCCACTCCCCCTCACCCTTCATACTAAAAAATTAAGCCCCTGGTTTTGATTTGATAAAAACTTTCCCAAGGAAAAAAAAAACTGCATCAAGTTCTCTTAAGAATTTGTTTTACACATCGATCTTCCTTGTTGTATCTCATATTCTGAGATATTTTTAATGTTTCATAAAGGTTAAATTTAAACATAACATTGTGCTTTATCTAATAGTTTGCTTTCACTAAGTAAAATACCTTCTTACTCCATCATTTACCATAAGGGTAATGAGATTGTTTTGCTATGAATATAATGCAAATCTTGAGAAGAGATTCATTTCTTATCTGGTACTGCTTGTTGGACAAGGCAGACAGAAAAAGCAACACACAAAATATTCCAGTGATGCTATGAAATATATAGAATATTGAGAAACCTTTCCTATTACAGAATTCCTACTGCAAGTAATTAATTCATTCTTGAAGGAGTTCTAACATCTGATATAAGCATCCTCAAGGAATCGTTGCATTTCTGCTTAAGATACAGCTTTTTACAAAATACACAATGTAGCTTTTTAAAGGAAATGCACATTGACAAAAAGCCAAAGCACTGAAAGATTTAAAAAATAAATAAATAAAATCACATGCAGAAGTACTTACCAGTGTTAACTGACCTCTTTCCATCCTACTGTCATGGAATAAGACTAAGCAAATGCAACCCAGTCTGTGAGCCAGAAAGAACAGCTTCTAATTTTCACTTCAACCTCGAAATCAAGAGTACTGAATAGAGAAAGGTGACGGATCTGCTGTTTTATATTATGATGAAATGAAAGCTCTTAGCACAGATCTGAGTAGAACTGCTTTTTTTTATAGTACATTAGCCTGCTAATTTGAGGAAAGTGAAAGGCTTTGTTTTACTGTCTTTTATCTGTTCTCTTTGCTACCCCCACAATTTAATTTGCATTTAAAATTATTCTTATGTCTCCACTGCACTCCAAGGTATGGAGCATTTTCTAATCACGATGAATGTTCAGTGTGGTTTTTTTTGTGCAATGCCACTTTTATTCTGAGCCAGAAACATGGTGAGTAATTATAATTGCCAGCTATTTTATAGAATGAAATAGAGTGGTTGTCTGATGCAGTTTTTGATTTTTCCTTCATTTAGCAGTACATTGCAACAAACTACTCAGTCAAAGCATCAGTAAAAATATAAATCAAAGAGCACAGTGTCATGGCATGATAGCTTAAACATGCATATCCATAGACCATGAAAGCAGAATATGTTTCTACCAAGATCTTTTCAATTATAATTTGCCTTTTAAAAGTTTAAAAGTGAGCTTGAATAGCTAATAAACTGAAATATAGCAGTTATCTCTTTGTGGCTCACAGCTGATCTAGTTTAGTATTACTGAAACTGCACATAGTTTGGAATCCTGATCAAGCCAGGCACTAGGGGCTAAGAAGGGCCAGGCTATTAAGTTGCATGGGCGTCCTTCACAAGAGGATCAGGACCCTGCTTTTTCCAGCAGGTCTTTGAGAAGTTCCCCAAAGCCTTTTTTGGAAGTAAGAAATTGAAGAAGGCAGTGATAAAATGATCCTTTGATAAATTTAAACTCAGGAGTGCTGGTTAAGAGAAGTGTCAATAAACAGTCAGACCTAGTCTTCCCAAATTTGCAGATATTTTACTCAAAAGGTCAAATTTAAATGCCTTCTGAAATCCATTGCCACCAAACATTACTGGTGCTCAAAACTGTGGGTTCTCAAAGATTGGATTTTCTTTTCAGTATCAGTAAACTCTATATCAAGTAGCATAGGATTTTTTGTTTGTTTTTAAGAAGAAACCCAAGAAGATGAATAAACCCTCAGAGTACAGGGATTTTTTTTGGAGCAGGTTAGAAATTAGGAATGCCCATGAAGAGATTACTACATGGCTTCTGATTCCTAAGACTTCTTATATTCTTTTCCAGAGCACCTAGACAGCATCAAAGATAAGGAGAAGCTACATGAACTCCAAGTAGAGTCTGGTGTGGCTGTTTCTACAGTGGCACTCCACTAAATATAGCTGGATTGAGTAGGTGTCTCACTGTGCCACCTTAGTGGTGGATCTGGTTTACCAAACTGTGTTCCTGTTTTCAGAGATGTGACAAACATTTTCATTCCTAAACACAAATTAAAGCAAATGCAATCAGCAAGAACACTGCAAGCTGATTTCTTTGCATTTTGGAGAGTTGCTAGCACCTCCATCTTTGCATTTTGGAGGGTTTCTATTTGCTATGGTGACTACTAAACAATAGCTGTATAGCTATATAGCTGTACAGCTGTCCCTCCAAGCTGGCCTCTGATAATAATTGGATCCATTGTCTCATGGAACAGGGGCCAGTTGCCTGTTTAGCCCAGCTGGCTTTCTTTAACATAAAACCAGGAAAAAGAAGAAAGGCTGGCAGCACAGAGATTCAGAAGGAAAATGGAAGATAGGAACATCACTCACTCCAAGGATTATGCCTGTTTGCAAGCATAATGCAAAGCATAATTTTGGTTTTTCCTTGGGACACAATCTCTCAGTCAGAAGGAAACTGAAGAAACTACAAGCTTGCAGGCTGGAGAATGTTTAACAGCACCTATCCTTTAGCCTTTGATCCTCCTGATCCTCTTTGCTATGTCCCTTTAAATATGCATTGTCATCTTCAACCACGACTGGCAAGCAAAGTCATTGAAATCACCAGCAGCCTCTCTACTGACCATTGCAAGATCATCCATCTTGATACTTTCATCCGTCTTAGGGATTTACAGTTTATTTTAAATTATAGTGCAGCATTTCTGACAACTGCTAAGAGCTCTTTCTGACTAGGGAGCACTTAGCAACAAGAAAGGTAACAGTGCCTATGTATTTATATGCTTCTGTAGCATTCATCATCGTGAGGGAAATCCTTGTCTGCCTGACCAGCTCTAGGATGGTAGTGTGGGCTCAGATTTGACCCGCAGTCCAGGAAGAGCTCAACCCTCCGAAACAGAAATCCAGTACATCCAGTTCAGCTGAAAAGCTTACATGTCTAGAGAAATGTGGGGGTGAAACAGATCTGTTTTAAGCATGATCCCCAGATAAGGCTTCACATATCCCTGAGGCTCAGTGGGTAAGTTCTGCACAGCTCTTGTGCTAAAGCACACTCTGCTGAGAAGTGTACTCTGACTTGGTTTCCAAAGAACAGGAGAGCATCTCAGGGGACAGGACAGGGAAGGGCGGCAATAGCCAGAACCAGAACCAGAAACTGTACTCTCTAGCTCTCTGTTTTTCCTGTCCTCTGTTGAGGCCTGAAGCCAAACTTGCAAAACATCTGCTATTGACTGGACCTCTTATCAACATAGATCCCTGTTTAGGATAATGGGTGAAGTGATTTTGTAACATACACAGATATCTATTGATGACTCAGGTTTTAGCTTTTATATTTTTCAGATTCTGTACTGCTTTAGTGTGTAGGTCTGAGCTTCATATTAGAGGATAGTAAGCTCTCTTCACAGAGTGGGTAGACAAAACAATTCCTTCTCTAGCTGAGGACCAAGGACAAATGATCCAAATTTCAGGCCCAAGAGGATAAACAACGGTAAACTGAAGAGAGGAAAACAAGAAGGATGGGACTTCATAACCTAAAGTTGTAATTGGACAATTAACTCCAATATGCTAATGGACCAGAACTTATAAAAATGTGAGACCCCATGACCAGTCGTCCATTTTTGTGACCATTTTAGGTTCATCTCGGGTGTAGCCCTGGCTGGGCTCTTGCACTGCCCAAGGTGTATCCATTAAGGCCTTTTCATAAATACCTACTTTATTCTTTAACTCTGTCTAGTCTCTGTTCTAGGTCAGCCTTCACAAGGGATCACTATATAGGACTAGACAGAGACCGAATGCTTTGTGAGCTAGACCATAATACCAACCAAACAAACTCTGCTAAAGAAATACTTGGAAAAAGCCTATCACACTTAGGAAAAATCTGAAGCCAAATTCCTCATCGTGAGCTTTAATAACCTACTACATCACATTTGACTTTTTCCCAAGTTAAAAAAAGTAAGCCAACAAAAAACCCTCCCAAAGCTCAAAAGGAATGTAATTGAACACTTGGCATTTAAAAGGAGTGAGAAAGGAGTGAGTAGCCTTCTGGTTCTCTAACAGTCAGATACATGTAGGCATTGGGCTGAGATTTTTTCCTACCCTGAACTCTCTATTGAGAACATAACTGTTACTGTAATGACTCAGAGCCTTGAAAAAAGAGTCTGCTGCTGACAAACACTAATATTAACCTGAAAGAAAGTGGGAGAGAGAATGTAATGTGTGACTGAAGAAGTGTAGGCAAGGTGATTATTACAGAGAGTTGTTTCCTGAGGGATACATTCAGAATAAAGGAAGAATATAAAAATTTAAGCCCCTAAACTGTGAAGAATGGGGTTTTTTTAATTATAATTATTAGTCTTGTACCTAGATATGATAAAAAGAGAGGATTGCTACCAAAATTAGGACACAAATATGTTCTCTATTTCTTATTTGTAATGCAAGACAGATATTATGATGCATATAACAAACAGCAAAAGACAAAAATATTCAAATGAGGTTTACAGATTCTTTACAGGGATAGAGACTAACATTGATGCTTTCAGAAGTTTCTACAAATTTTGTACAGTGGCATTTTGGGGTTCTTAGGCTAAAACCACATAGGAATTTAAAGAGAGATGTCCAGAAGAAGGTAGTTCCAGTGCCACAGTATTTACTTTTAATGCTTATGCCATAAAAGTTATCAATATCCAGAAACATTAAAGAGAATGTAAAGGTAGCTCTGGCTTTTGAGATCAGCGGAATGTTTGGGCAGTGCTTTCATAGCATCAGGGTCACGTTCTTGTTATTTAGGCCCAAAGCAAGAACTGCATGGATTTCAGCGCAGAAGAGATGAGCTGGAAAGGAGGCAGCTCCAGCATCATGTGTTATGAGCAAGAAGTTCAAGAAGTTGCAAGTTGAGAAAATCTTTAAAGTGCTGTCATTGAGAACAAAGGTTAGCTATCCTGCATAGTAAAATCTATTCGAAGATGATGTATGGCAGTTTGATACGCCTTCATTTGAGGGAGGAGAAGTTGAAGTCATAATTATATGATAAACATAGAAGAGAGAATTTGGGAGAGCACGTATGTTAAAGCCTAATCCCCTAGTCCTTATACAGGCAGAAATTCTTCTACTTTAATAGACCTTCATAATTTTCCTCAATTATATGACCCGATTTTTTTTTCCTATAACAAATTACACAGGAATGGAAGAAAAGGAACTTTTTCTAGTTCTCTCCCACGGGCGGCTTGGTAGAAGTAGTGAAACACAGAGCTATGTGTGGCAAGGAAAGTGGAGGAAACTAGTAAAATAGATGATTTGGGTAAGCCTGCCTTCACTGCCCCACCAGCATTCAGCAGTTAAGAAGGTGAAGGCATTCCTTTTGACTTCCTGCTCACTTTTCAAGGAGTTCTGGCAAAGGAACTTTAAATGGATCTAAATTGGCTGCTGGAAACAAAGACAACATCCATCCTTCTGGTACTGAGCAGTCATCAAAGCTTGAGCTATCCCCCTGCGCAAGATAGTGTGGCTGGCCAAATATGTAAGAGGAAATGCCTTTATTTTGCACTAATACAGGTACTATCTCAGTCTTAACCTTCCTTGGAAGAAAGGGAAAACTAGCACAGGGAAACTGGAAAAAACTGCATGCTTAAAGTCTCCTGATGGCATTTGAGAAATCATTCATAAGCCTGGTTTTAGTTGGTTAGTGGTTTAAATGGGATAAACAATTCCAAAGTAACTCGGCTACACCCGAGATGAACCTAAAATGGTCACAAAAATGGACGATTGGTCATGGGGTCTCACATTTTTATAAGTTCTGGTCCATTAGCATATTGGAGTTAATTGTCCAATTACAACTTTAGGTTATGAAGTCCCATACAGTAACATGATTACATTCAATAAAAATTTGAGACTTGCATTCTGGCTAGAACAAAATCAAATAACTTTTTGCCAACTGCCTTTGTGTAAGGCAAAGACATAACTATGAAGTATTAATGAATCTACAAGGTGTAGTTCTCATATAACATGATTTGATTTAATATTCATAGGGCACTGTGCATACATAGATAAATAATACATATCAATGCCAGTCTTTGAATAATTTACCGTAAAATCATAGAATGGTTTGGTTGGAAGGGACCTTAAAGATCGTTTAAGTTCCAAGCCCCTTGCCATGGGCAGGGCACCTTCCAATAAATCAGGTTGCTCAGAGTTGCATCCAACTGGGCTTTGAACATTTCCAGAGATAGGTCATCCACATCCAGTGCCTCATCACCCTCACAGTACAGATTTTTTCCCTAGTATCTAATCTAAACCTCCCCTCTTTAAGTTAAAAGCCAATTCCCCCTGTCCTATCACTACATGCCCTTGTAAAAAGTCCCTCTCCTGCTCCCTTGCAGGCCCCTTTTAGTTTCTGGAATGTTCAGAGGTCTCCATGGAGCCTTCTCTTGTCCAGACTGAACAATCCCAACTCTCTCAGCCTGTGTTCATAGCATAGCACTTCAGCCTTCTCAGCGTCTTTGTGGCTGTCCTCTGGACTTGCTCTAACAAGTCTGTGTCCTTCTCATGTGGGACGATCCCAACCTCCTTTCCTGTTTTTATACTGTGTTATCCTCAAAAAAATTGCATCATTTTCTCTTATGGTTTGGTTTGTGGTTTTTAAGATTAACCTCCCTGGTAAGACAGATCAACAATGAGAGCTTCAGGGAAAACAGCCACCTGTCTTATATCCTACCTTATGTTGCTCTGGAGCTACTGAGGAGCTGTATCTTTCACAATGGGAATATTTACAGGAATTGTAATGAAAGAGGTGAATATAACTGAAAAATTGTCCAGGTATCTTGAGAACTCCTGGACAAATATTGCTGTACTTCACTATTAAAGTTATTCCAAAGCTTATCTGTACCTTTAACTTAGTTTGGATGCAATTTTTTTTAATGTGCACAAGTTAAATATTTTATATATATAAGTATTTGCAACTACATATTGCTGTGTTCTCTGTGCTTTTTTGAAGAACTTGATCCTGCATAATGCACGTCTAGGCAAGGTCAAAAATGACAAGTGCAATAAGAAGCCAGAGGAACCTAATTATTTCTTTCTTAATTATAGTGAAACTGTACTGCTGTCAAGTTAGTTCTGTCTGATATTGAAAGTATGGCTCAAAAGAGGAATACGTATTGCAGCTACATGTTCCATTAGCATGATGGGGGCTACACGAGTTCTCCTGTCTTTTCAGACATGCCTTTCTGCCCACATCCTCCTCCTCCTTCACCATACATGGCAGGCTCAGGAGAGTACTTAAAACTTTGTGTTGTTCGTGATTTTAAAGAATTTCCTCTTGCCTTTGAGCAATCCTTCTTTACACCTTCAGCAGGAATTTGCAGGACTAATACCAAACATTGCATTATGGAAGAGCTAATGCAGATCCTCTTCTCCAGCTTCTTCAGCTTGACAAAAGAGGAGATCTTTTAATGGAACACGAGACTGGAGATTGTTTCTAAAACACTACAGGCAAGGACATTCCAGTGGTGCGTGTTGGTTGCACTTGTTTTCAGTCAACCCTGCTGCAAAGAAAAATTGAGTATTTTTTCTGTTGTTCAAGTTTTACTAATTATTAGAGACACTAGAGCCACATCAGTGAGGTGTATCCCCATGAACTGACACAACAGTGTGTCAGGCAGACTACAAACAACAGCCCTGACAAATGACATTTCACCATCTATGAGTGGTCTCCTCAAAATAACATTCAGCATTTGCTCAGTGCTCCACAGGGTGATGAGTAATATTAATAAAACATTGTCCTTGGGAGAATTAAGAAAAAAGGTAGTTGTGGCACACTGTAGAAGTCAGATTTAAAAAAAGATAATTTCATGGTGCTTCTTTAAAAACTTACTAAAAATCAATGGAAAGTGAATTTAGATTGTAGTCAGTAAGTACACTTCCTCAGTTTCAGTCCTTATGAAGCAGATTCTTCTCTTATGGACTACCTTCTGAAACACAAAGTTGTATTATTTGTAGTAGTAATTTCTAAAGCATTTACATTTTTCAGTTAGTGAAGCCAGAAAGTGTCCCTTGTATGGCACACACACCAGCCACACAAAATTTCCAGGGACCTGAATGCCAGCTCACTGCACAGCTGGCATCCTACTTGTGGTCACACTTGGCACGAACAACAGCTTTAACATCAGATGGCTACAGGCTTAAAACACACGCTGAGATATGTGACTTTCACCTCTGAGCTTTTTGACACAATCACATGGAAGTTCACATCGTAACTATAAATCCAGGGCTTGCTTTCAGCTGATTTCCAGTAGCTGAGTCAAGTGGATGTTAGAGCGAGGGAATGGGAAAGTCTGGTCTGACAAGCAGGTCTCACGCCAGTCCTGTTGTAACTGGAGTGTGCGCAGCAGTAATTGCGGGACGGGTTACTGCTGCAGCAGATTTACACACACTGCTCAGGAGGAGGGGTTGTGGTTATAGCTGCTGTGTTGCACAACAAAAGGAAATGAGAAGCTCTGACCAGCTGTGGAATTACAGCCCTGAAGCTACAAAGATGCAGGTTTTGTAGAGGTCAGTGTCACTGCAGAGGCAGAGGTGATGCCTGGTCTGTTAATGTAGACACCAAGCATCTTTTTTGAGAAATATGACTTTAATATTTCCTCCTCCCCTATAAAAGTATCCCAGGGTAATAATAACAATAAAACCCCCTCCCCCCTGTGTTTTCCTTTTAAACACATCAAGCATCAGAAAAGCTGTCATTTCAGACCAACTTCTGCCCATCCCTATGGCAACTAATGGAAGCATTTAATACTATATATACAAAATGTAATTTGCTCCCCCGTCATCTCTAGTTATACCCTTCTTTTTATGCTAAAATTGCTCCATGACGCCTACAATGTTTGGAAAATGCTTTTGAAGTGACATGCATCAGAGGTTCAACGTTACTGAATAAAGCTCAAGTGACCAATTAAAAAAATACTGATTTTGAAAAAGCAATTGTGGAAATTAGCAAAGGCCAAAAATACCTTGTCTGAGCAATCATATCTGTAGTCTTGGAATGCCCAGTATTAAGACTTACAATGTCTTTGGAAAAGAAGGAGGGAGAGGAGAAATCAAGCACTGAATCAAAACAGAAAAAGTGACAGTATTTAATATTTTTGCAGGCTCCAATCCCTGTCATAGAAATAGCTTTTAAAGTTATGAAGCAGTCTCTGGAAATCCTCCCTCTGCCTAGCCGCTTACAGATTTAGAAGTTACTTAAAGTCAGCTTGAACTTGGGGCTTAAAATATTAAAAGAAAAATAATGAAAAGATAGAAGTAATATGGATTTCTTTAATCTCCTTTTCAGAAGGGAGGAATGTATCCATTGCTTACAGCTCTGTGTTATGAACAGTTCTCTGTTCTGTAACAGAGACCATGCTTACAGTTATTTGGTTGTCCAAATCATCTCACTTATTCTTTATTCTTTACAGCTTTTATCTATGCCTGTTTCAGAGCTGAGCACCATACAGTAAAATCATTATTAAGTGCAAGGATACCAGTCAATAACTTCATTCTGTTACCTCCTTTGAAATTGTCAGACATGCACAAAAAACCATCTCAACTTCAAGTGGGCCAGCTTTAAAGAAATATATAAAGCTATTTTTGTAATATGTAAACATATAGATCCACATATAAATTTATAAATACTTAGATAAATGAGTCAGGCAAGAAGAGAGCTATTGGGTGCTAATACACTATCTCTGTCATTGTTACAACAATAACAGAAACTCCCAGGTTATCAGAATGTCTCCCAGGTATTTCAAGTAGTGATTTCAAGTGTGTAAGGGATCCATTTCATTAAACTCAAGAGATAAGGTAGCTCTGCTGTCGCCTGAGTTCTTATATCCTTTAGCATAGTGCTCTGCAAGCAAGAGGTCTTGCAACAATTACGAGTTGGCAAGGACAGGTATCAGCTACAGGCTGAGTGGCTTTATAGAAAGTAGTAGATTTAGAGAAAACATTAAAAGTTATGCAGAATTTTATGCCCCTTAGAGATGCCCAGCATGAGGAAGAAAGTGAGAAGTACCAATTTACTTAGGATAATGCTTTTTACAGTATTTCTTTTGGAATTATAGAATCATTAAGGTTAGAAAAGACCTCCAAGATCATTGAGTCCAACCTTTGATTGAACACCACCACTCCAACTAAACCATAGCACTAAGTGCCATGTCCAGACGTTTCTTGAACACGTCCAGAGATAGTGACCCTACCACCTCCCTGGGCAGTCTGTTCCAATGCTTTGCCACCATTTTAGTGAAGAAATTTTTCCTGATGTCCAACGTGAACCTCCCCTGGTGGAGCTTGAGGCCATTTCTTCTTCTCCTGTTGCTATATGCCTGGGAGAAGAGACTGACACCCACCTTGCTACAACCTCCTTTCAGGCAGTTGTAGAAAACAATAAGGTATCCTCAAGCTTCCATTTTTCCAGGCTAAACAACCTGAGCTCCCTCCAAAAGAATGTGCAAAGGAAACAACTTCTGCAGAGGAGGTAAGTGGGCACAGCAGCATTACAATGGTGACTAAAGCCAGACAGTGCCAGCTGCTTCCTCTAAATCATCTCTCTTTCACATTCCTTGTGCTAGTCCTTTGACAGGCATAGACCATTGACAATTACCTGTAGCCTCCTAACATAGTTTAATTAGATGAAGGTCTAACCAGGAACTTTTCCAATAAAGGAGCTGCTTAGACAATGATTCAGGGATTGGATCTTGCAAAGGCATGTTCAATTCCTTTTAACTTTAGTTTTCTATCTGGAACTACTACTTTAGTTTTCTATCTGGAACTACTACTAGGTAGAAATAGCAATGTGCCAAAAAGGAATAGGATAGAGTTTAGAGAAAGGAGGAGACAATTGGTATATGGAGTGAATATTGTAGCATGCTATAATACCTTGCCTGTAACACTGTGATATGGGTTTTTCCATGTATTTCTTATTTGGCTTGTATTTTTCACCTGTGTAGGTACAGTTCAGTCCAAGATGTGTAATGCACAGTTAAAACCAATCTCTGTTTTGAAACGAATTCCCAACTGAAATTCACCAACTGTGGCAACTATTTGGTATTCAAGATGTTCCAGTATTAGGATAGAAAGGGCTTCTGCCCATGAACCATGTAAGGAACATACTTTGTCACAGATTGTATGAACAACTTTCCACAAAATCATCTGACAATAAGTTTCTTATCAGGACTTCACCAGGGAGACAAGTGCAGTTTGCATTGAGCCACCAGCAATCCTTCTCCTGCTCCAGTTTCTCACACCTGAGGAGATACTTCAGCTGGGAAGCTACTCTCTCTGAGATCTGTACATAGTCAGTGGCCAACAAACAATTACTCCAGAGGTTACTTCAGAGTAATCCTGTCTTTCATTCCTCACTTCTTTTACTAAGAGCCCACAGAAATGAAGTCTTTAGCAAGAATCTTCTTCGTGGTGGTTCAACATCTGCAACTCACAGGGAGGCTTCAGTGGGTCTCATAGAAAATGAGAACAAGTTGTCTGGCTGTAGAAATAAGGGAGAATCGATCCTAGCATGGTTTGGGCTGGAAGGGACCTTAAAGATCCTCTAGTTCCAACATCCCTGCTATGGGAGGGACACCTTCGTGTAGACCAGGATGTTCAAAGTCCCATCCAGGGACACGTCCAGGGATGGAGCATGCATAGCTTCTCTGGGCAACCTGTTCCAGTGCTTCACCACCCTAAAAGCATAGTATTTCTTCCTACTATCATGTCTAAACCCACACTCCTTTGATTTAAAGCCATTCCCCTTTGTCCTAGAATTACATGCCCTTGTAAAAGTGCTCTGTACATGGTTTAGCATGAAAATAGGATATGAAGTATAACAGAATTAGAGCATCCCTAATGAAAGGGACTGGTTGAACAGTATCTGTAGCATATAACATGTCTAATGTATATGATGGGCTCCTCTCGGCAAATGCTGGCACTACTGAAATCAATCTGGGTTTTATGCCCATCTTCTGCAAGCCCCATGTGAATACTGCATATTGGGAGACATTAACATTTTTTAGTTATGCAAACTTTTGTTTCTAGGCTGTAATTTTAACCTCAATGCCTGGAGCCTATGAGAAAACACAACTTGCTGGAAACAACTCTAAAAGCCCGAGGAAGTGAGGACTGGAACATACAGATAGTGTGTGTTTAATAAAAGAGAGATGTAGTGTACTCTTCAGGAAAAAGATTACTGAAAAAGGAAAAGGTCTTTGAAGGCAGTACTTACTGCAGAATTGCAGTTTAAATGGGAAAGAGTATAGTGGGGACAGATCAATAAACGCACAGCAAACAACAACAAAAGCCCAGGTTCACAGAAATGTGAGGCAGAAGGAGACTCGAGAAATTCTCTAATCTCTGTGCACCACAGCAGAAATAACTTTAGTAAGCTCATTCTTCACTGGTGTTTCTCTAACCTACAGTTTAAATCTTCCCTTGAAAGACAGCACAACCTCCCTGGTAGGTCTTCCTAGTCTTACAAGACCCTTGTGATTAGAATTTCTTTTCTTAAAATCTCACAATTGTTCTGCTGCAAATTGTAATTTTTCCCCCCTTTTTTCCTCTGATACATATAATGAATAATTGAGGAGGATGGTGTAACTAGAATATGTCATGTAGAAATAATGTATTCAGTTACTTCGCTGAAGGGAGAATTCTAGTCCTCTGTAGGTGACTAGAAAGCCACCATGAGACTGAAATGTGAGAACATTTGAAGAACACAGTTGATCACTGTCTTCATAATGAAGAAATGCATTTGAGAAGCTTAAAATAACTATTTGTCTAGCCCCTCAAGCACTCTGCTATTCAAGCCCTGTCTGTCTTCCACGAAGATTTTTCACTAAGTAATAATCCACTGGATTTCCCAGTCCTCTGGAGAATTGTGACAAAGCTATATATTTTCATTATTAGTACAAAAAGAAAAGCCTACTTGTGTCACAAAATCTGGTCCAAACTCCTGGCTGGAGCAGGTTGCACAGGATCATGTCCAGGCAGGTTTTGAATATCTCCAGAGAAGGAGATTCAACAGCCACTCTGGGAAGTCTGTTCCAGTGCTCTATCACCTTCAAAGTAAAGAGGTTTTTCTTCTCATATTGAAATGAAACTTCTCATGTTTCTACCTGGACTCATCTCTTCTCCCAGATAAACAGGGCCCAGCTCTCTCAGTGTTTCTTCATAGAAGAGGTGCTCCAGTCCCCTAAACATTCTCATACCCACACTGGGTTCACTCCAGGAGTTCCATGTCTTTCTTGTCCTGAGGAGCCCAGAACTGGACACAGTAGTCCAGATGCGGACTCACTAGGGCCAAGTGACCTGCTGGTAATGCTCTTCCTAATGTACCCCAGGATACCAATGGTCTTCTTGGCCACAAGGACACACTGCTGGCTCATGGACAGCTTGTTGTTGTCCACCAGGACCTCCAGATCCTTCTCTGCAGAGCTGTTTTCCAGTAGATCAATCCTTAACCTGTACTGATGCATGAGGTTATTCTTCCCTAGGTGCATGACAGGACTATTACAATTATTATGCCAATAAGCTGTCCTTCCATTTTCATATACATGAATTTTTTTACTCTTACAGCTCATATGTGTTTCTGTAATAAATAAATTCCCATCATCTAGTCATAGATGTCATCTTTTCTCTCTGAAAAAATGATCACTTAGATTTGTCCCTTTAAATCACATTCACCAAATGAAGCTGGTGAATGGTGGAAGAAATGGTGAGTCTAAGATTAAGCAGTAGAATCTTGGGATTCTACTTTATCCGAAGGGTAAGATAGGACTGAAAGAGGACAGGCAATAACAGTGGAAAGATCCACCCTTCCCCCTTAGAAAAAGATTAT
This sequence comes from Leptocoma aspasia, assembly GCA_013399835.1. Classification (NCBI taxonomy): domain Eukaryota; kingdom Metazoa; phylum Chordata; class Aves; order Passeriformes; family Nectariniidae; genus Leptocoma; species Leptocoma aspasia. The sequence continues at coordinate 1,756,536 of VXAX01006611.1, forward strand.
TTATTCAAGAGTAACCAGAGAAATGTCTGTTCAGAGTGACTAATAAATACTCTGAGCCTGTTAAAAGCTAAAACTTGGCTAGTGAAATACAGAGTGGCTTGAGTTGCCCCCTTGCAAAGCAACAGCAAATGCTGCTGCTCCCAAAAGTGGCAGGCAAAAGCCCCATGGGCACTGGGTTTTCTTCTGCCACAGAAGCTGAACTTGTGTCTCCACTGCTTCTAGAGGGATTAGAGGGGCAGCAACTGCTGCTTCTGGAAGGAACTGAAACTCCCTGGCATCAGCAGCAGCTTGGCAAAGCAAACAACTGAAACAGCTCTGGCAAAGAGTTCTGTAGCCACTGCTGTTTTACAGGCTCCCTTCCTCCCCAGCAGTTTGCTGTGAATGCTGTGAAACTCTGCCCTGTCTAAACTGAGAGCTGGCTGGGAGAAGGAGCCCAGTCATGACCTGGGATTGAGAAGATCATATATCCAAGATGTAATTAACTGAATGCATTCCTTCTGCTGTGGTTAGAAGGGACAGCTCCATCCCAGCTGCATTTCATTCCTCTATTCATTGCAGATCTGGATTTTGCTGAGAGATTCAACTATGCATTGTGTACATCTGCTTTAAACAATCTTCAGGAAATAAATAATTTACAATTTGCGCTGTTCCATTACTATTCTTCCTCATAATTTGCCCGATTCCCTAATGTCTGCAGTCATGACTCAAAAGTCCCACTGTGGCAGGCAATGAAGAAATAATCCCTGCCTGAAAGAATTTACCATCTAAATATTTTCTCATTGAAATCAGTAGCAAAAGCTGATAGAAGAAGAGCTTCCTTGCTCCATGGAAACAAACAGCGGAATAACAGAGAGCATGATGAAAGGACAGACTATTACCATTAGTGGGGAAGCAGGGCAGTCTTGCTGTGTCTTGCCATTGTTTCAACTCACTGGCACAATACCTAAGTGCTCCATACATTTTAGTAAGGTATATCCACATCAACTTTCACCCCCTTCTCAAGACTTTCTTCATTGTCAGTGCTTTTCTGAGATAAATATTTTTACATTTCATCCTTTCTGCAACTTTTCAGTTTCTGTTGTTCCTTCAGGCACAGAGACCCAACCATAAGATTCAGGACACTAACTTGGGATGATGATAAGGGAAAAAATAAGCAAACAAAACCCATCAAGGTAAAGGCCAGCATCATAAACAGCACAGAGAGCTATTTCCTCCAGGACATAGCTGTTCTGGCTCCAGCACACAGAATGGAACCCAAATTACAGGTAGGACAATGTGTTTCAAGTCTTGATCTCTGCCACACATCCACCTCTGCTTTACAGCAGGGGTTAGTAGCTATGACATAAGTGCAATGGCACATTAGGAGGAAGCCAATGTCAGCATATGGCTCCCAAATCAGATGCTGTTGATGTGCTGCACAGCATTTAAATTCCTTGGATTTCCACTAGCAAATACACAACCAATTTGGAAAGGAAAACAGAAATGCAACATTTCTTCGTCTGATCTGTGTCTTACAGATCACTGAATAAGGCTAGGAAATACTGGGAGAGATCCTGAAATACAGAGAGCTCATCCACAAAATAGATAAAGCATAACTGTTGCTATCTCAAGTACTTGTAGCATAAAACTTCTACAGGGAGGAGATACATACATACACAGAGATGCACACATAAGAAAGGTATTAAAACAAAATTTAGTGATAGGTTAAAAACATTTCTTCTATCTGCACAGTTTATTCCTCTCCAATGCATTAGGGAGCAGTAGCTGCCCTGACACACATGGTCTTGCTAAGGCTGCAGAAGTGTTTTTTTAACTTGGCTAGCTTTGGAAAAAAGTACTCTATCTCTAGTCATTCTCTGGCAAAGTGCAGTATATCTAATTTTGTTAAATTCCAAAACATACTGTACACCAAAGTACTTGTAGGTGTGAAGGAGAATGTCAGGGATGAGTCAAAGATTAATACCTAAATTATAAAATGTGAAATGGGAATTGCGGTCTTAAATATCATGTTAAGAACCAGGAAGTATTTACCTAGTCTAAAGCACCACTTACATTGTAATAAGCAAAATGCTTCTTCTTTTAGTTACAGGGGAGTCTTTAATAGTCCCAGGCTTGAGCAGGAAGATGTATAGGGTGGAGTGGCAATTTGATGAGACCTTTACAAACTTCAGCAGAACGCTTATTCATTGTGTCACTCACTTCAGTCATACCTACTTCCACTGTTCTGCAGAACAAGGATGAGCTTAGGACGGTACTTAGAAAAATGGATGCTTGGCTAGTCTATTTCCTTCAAACAGACTACTTCTTCCACTATTACACTGCAAGATTGTCAGTTAGTTTTCCACTTTCACCAATCTGTCCCTTCAGTTACCTCATTGTTCCATTTTTCATCCATCCTTACAAAACTTTCTTTTGCTTTCTTAAACAAACAAACAAAACAAACAGACATGTCTACCTTACCATTAGTCTTAACAAACACAAAAAACCTCTCTATGTGATGCTGTCAATGCTTCCTTCTTTCTCATTTTTACATTTTGCCTCTTACATTCAATTGTCAACTCTGTGTCAGGATCACTTCTTTTCTGTGTGTGTGGAGTCCTAAAATCATACATGGAGCTTTTAGATGCTTGGTTAAAACCCACCAATAAACAGAGCATAAAAGACTAGAGTTTTAATCAGCTTGTTATTTTCTCACTGTCACTAAGCACAACACCTGGTAAAGGCCCAAGGGTATTTTTTTAAAACATAGTTGAAGAGACAGTAATGTCTCCTTTGATTCATAGGCTAACATGTGGAAGTGGTTCTAACAACACTCAAAAGCGACTTTCAGCTGATTCTTGGAGCTTTACCAACTAATTTCTGTTTTAATAATCAGTGCCCAGTGAGTCCAGTGCTGCTCAAACCTCATGCTTCAGCAACTGATACTTCACACTGCTCATTAGCTGGTGACAAATAGGATACAAAAATAAAACTTAGGGAAGCAGACCTAAATAGACTTGTCAATTGGTTATAGAGAACCCTGCCAAATAGTGACTTTATTTTTATTAAAAGAAAAATAGGTTCATTGGAGAAATAGTTCCAGAGATCAGACTTCTGAACCCCTGCTTTTTAATCAGTTAAAAATACTGAATAGCTACACACATATTTTTAGTAGAATCTACTAAATATCACTCCCTGACATCAGCCAGCTCAGACTCACTGTACCTCAAAGTAACCATTTCATGTTTTAACACCTTCAACAAGTCTTAAGATGAATTTAGCTCTGTTCTTGACTGTTTAGTCCTCTGCTTATCAGAACATAATTACTAAAGAAGGTAACCAGAAACAACAGGGATGAGAAATCTGCAGGTAAGTTACTGTCCTTGTGATTCTCCTCAATCCTTGATAAAGTCAGACTATGTTTGTGGCTGAAGGCTCAAGGTCTCCTTCATGCAGCTTTTCCTCTGTAGTTTGTCGTGTTTTCCTTCTAGCTATTTCTTATATTATGGAGACTCAGGTGCTTAGTTTGTCATCTCTTAATGCAACTTGCTTCGTCTAATATGTGGTTAGGTCAGATAAACAGCCCTCTAGATACAACTCTTTTTACCCAACCTCTGCTATAAAGACTGGCATATAAAGAAAATACAGAGAATTTCTTTCTATAAAAGGAACTAAACAAACTGAATTGATACTCAGAACACGTAAATGAAACTCAGAAAGTAAAGCTAACTGAATGTCTGTAAGGATGCAGACTGCTGCACTTTGAATATACTAAAATACAGAATATTTACAAGAGCCCTGGCAGAGAAAGGCGTTGCAACTCTATAAACTTTAAGATCTAAAAGCTTACATCATCAATCTGAATGTTTTGCTATGATTTTACTAAACAACTTAGCACATCTATCTCACTGCACTTGGTGTTGAGTATGATAGTCATATAAAACCTGGTAGAACAAGCATTGTATTATAGAACAGAATCACTGTGGTTGAGTAATCTAAGGGGGCAATAGAGATGGTCACTAAGTTAATTTTTGGGACTCTGCTTTAAGCCTATGCTATAGTTATTGCTAAGCATCTCACAAACAATCCAGTTCACAGTATAATATTCTCAGCAATTAATGAGTTAGCACCTATATAATTACAAGAGCTCAAAGATTTCCTCTTTTTTTTGCAACTGTGCCAACTACAAGCTCATAAATGCGGTCAAAGCCTGTCAGCCTCTTACTGAGGGGGCAATCCACAGTGAGAACTAAAGAAAATCAAGGTATTCAAGGTTTGTTCAAGTATTACAATAAATGGTGGCAACTAATATGAACAATCATTTTAAAGGAAAATTTTTCAAGATCTCTATGCCCAACTTCAATCTTGTTTTCAGATACAAGAAGAGGCTTGAAACCCCAAGTAGTTAGAAAGAACATGGACTGGAATCTAATGTTAGTAGTGACATTTCTACAGCAGTGTCAAGGTGATGCCTCTTGCATCTCTGAAAGAGATCAAAGTCACTAAGACAAAAATTTCAGCCTGTGAGAAATTCTTGCACAAAGAGTCATAGAAATTACTCCTGGAGAAATTTTCAGAAATAGGAAGGCATGATGTGAAACAATTAAGTCAATAAACTTTATGTGAAGTGTGGCTTCTAGTAAGATTTGGTGACAACAATATATTTCACAAAAAATGCACATAATAAAGAACCAGAGAGAAAACCTTTAACACTCTGTCTGCAAGTAGGAAATGCAAGAGATCTCAATGTAGAGAGCTTCAAGAGAAACCACAGGCCATTTCAGGTATAGGCTCTCACAAATATCTAATTATTAGCCAGACCCATAGTGAAGTAGGGGCAGACCCACTCTAGTGAAGTAACAATTCACTCTACTTTTCTTCTTTAGCTATGATATCTAGGAAAATTTGTTGTTCATCTACAGCAAGCATATTTTTAAATGGGTCCTATCATTTTTAGTAAAAGGGAGGAAAAAAAGCAGACTGGGATTTTATACCTGAGAATTTTGTGTGACTGTGTATGCCTTCTTCTCACCCCCAAAATACCAAGACTGGCAAATTGGGACAAAAAATCAGAGTGTCATGTGGAAACCCATTTTAGCATTAAAAAAAAATACCTTATGGCCGCTAACAAAAGGTTTCCTCTGCTGGCAACTCTCAATATATGTTTGGAATAGTCAAATTAACCTTCAGGATAAGAGTTCTGGACCTGACAACTGAGTATCTAATTTTCCCTACCTCTTCTTTTTGGACTTCTCCTTCCTTTTTAGCATGCTCTCATCAAGTCTTCTGCTTCCTGTCAGAAATAAAAGAGTTCCAGATGAGCAAGGGTCTGCCTCAAATTATTTGCCATGTTAAAAAGAAGAAGAAAGTGCTACTAATCTGTTTCTATGAATGGAAAATTTGATTTTTTGTTCACAAATCAAAAACAAAAACAAGTATTAAAAGAGAAGAAACAAAATTTCTAGTATCACATACTCTGATGAAACAAAGTTCAGAGAATGCTAAATATGGCCAACCTTTAAAAAAACAGCAATGGGAAATAAAAATTAAAGTGTATAGATTTCATATTAGTCACAATAGAAACCTGAAAAAAAATTCATGATCTAAGTGCATCTCAGATTTTGTATTTAGTAGCTATTGCTGGAATAGGACTTTTTACTTGCTTCAGAATAACAGAGGAGGAACAGAGATTCACTTCCCTGATTCTGAGTTTGGGCTACATGCTGCATAATTTCATTTTGGCCTGAAAAATATATTAATATCTGGAAACATATGCCTTCTTTGCTTCTATCATCAGCAAAGTAGGTTATCACTAGTTTTTAGATAACAAGTATTTTTACTGCATGAAGTATGCTGAGATTTTATTTAAAACTTGTTCTCTTTTCCATTCTATTATCTTGGCCTGTGACAGCTCTCTATGAAGTGTCTCTGTTTCATAGGCTTCATCTTGATAACACCAACATGCAAGGGAGATTTAGAGAGCCAAGTGGATTCATTGACACTTATTATTAAAACAGCCTATACCAACTGAAGTTTTAGGTAATTATTTCAATATTTGCTACATTATTGTTATGGTAACAACTAAGAACACATTCAATCACTGCGCTGTTTGACAAATACAGCATTTAAAATTGAATGTTGCTTTTCTTTAAAAAGATGTCATAAAATATGCATACATTGTCTCTTTTCACAGTATTACAGTAGCCCATCTCTCCTGGTTCTCCCTTTCTTATTCTAAATTCTTGCTTGATATTACTGAGAAGCATCAATACTTCTGCAAAGGCTGATTAGCATGCAGTCACTTGATAGACGTGTTGGAAGGCAGAACTAACAAATTTCCAGCATACTACTAGATTATGCATTTCTCTCTATGCATGCAAAAAGACATCGTTGTTCACGTACCTCTGATACTTCTGTTGATACTTCTGTCAACATCTGTTCATAGAAGTGGCTATTGGCATGCACTTATCTGAGAATCACTATGCAAATATATGCAATTGCAGTGAAAGAAGTCTCTAGAAGATTTGAACAAACCCATTTTATCAGAATAAAAATGTTGAGGTGACTGACAGGTCCATTGTCACAGCCCTTACAGAAACTGGCTGCCTGTTTTTTCCACTGTTAAAGCAGAATATTATTTGAGTACAAGAAGGATTACTGTGAATTTAGCAATTCCCAATTCTGGTAACATTTTGCTTGATCCTGTTTCATTGTAGAGCAGTGATTTATGTCCTCAGGGGAATCAGGCTTGGACAATGAAGGTGATATGAAGTTAAAGTGATAGTGCCGTTCACCAGAAAGGACAGGCCCATTATTGTTAGACAGTGTTTGGGACACCAAAGAAGAGTCCTAAAATGACACCCTTAATTAAAATTGACTCTCCATTTATACTCACGGAGGAATGCAAAAGACAAATTGGTGTGACCTAACTGATGCTTTCTCGGCTACTTTTTTAAGGATGCTGGTTCAGATGTTTGTGATGAAGGTCTGACCAGGATAGCTGATGAAATGCAGTACCCTCCAGTGTCTGATCAGCCTGAGCTAGACTGCTTAGAGCAAGAGGCATTGCTCAACAATGACCTTCTCTGTTATTACCCCCTTCCTGCAGCTGTTCCAAGAGCCACACATTAACACATGAGCTTGAGGCTGGACTGAAGTCTTCATTTGCTATTCTATATCATCACTTGACATTGGAGGAGAAAGAACTAGTGTTCTATATTCTACAGTTGTCTACCTCCAAGATTTTGGTAGCTCATACAGGTATAAGGGCAAAAGGTTGACAGACACATGGTTTTTAAGTCTTCTTCCCTCTTAACAGTGAATGCAACATAAAACAGTTTTCCCCAGCACTTCATCTTTACCATGGCTGCAGAAGGCAAAGTAAAGAGGGAAATTGTACTGTTTACTTTGAGAGAAGGAGGGTCATGTACTGAGTCCAGAAACACAGAGAATTCTATGTCCTAAAATGCTATATGACAATTGCACACCAAAGAGTGAACAATTCCTTAATCCCCACCTCTGCTCTATCTTTAAAAATGTGAAGGGCTGGTACTGTGGATCCTAGTTTTTCAGTTCCAACATTAAAACAACTTGTTTAGAGATCCTGCTTGATAATGTGTCAGCTGCTTTTACACTGCATATTGTACATACAAGCATAAGTAATCTTGCCTTCCCATCACACATTGTCAGACAACTGGGGGCTAAAGCAGTAGCTTAAGACACAGGCTTAAGCAAAGGCAGCCCCCCACTTTAAAAAGCAGATTAAGCATGTGACAGATGCTTTGCAATAATTTATGAATAGTGTACATTGACCTGATTTTTGTGATGTTGATTGTATGATTATGCTGGCTTGATTTAATTAGAAGGCACAGACAAAGCCTGAAATACTTGATAAACACAAGCTACCCACTGATAAACACCCTCAGGTCAGTTTGTGATAAAACCTGAATTCTCAGCTGTGGAGAGCCTATTTCTGGGCTCCAGGCAAGCTGCTGGAACATCTTTGGTCAGTTTGAATGCTGAGATTAAAACAACTGCAGTGACTATGCAAAGGATAAGCAATATGCTCTAAAGTCAAGTGTGTTGTCACAGAGGGTCAACTGTTGAAGGGAACTTATGTCACCCTGCCCCCCTTGACACCTTGGAGGAAAAAAAAATTCTGGCAAGGCAAAACACCTAAAGTCAATTTTCCCTACTTGTTTTCCTCTCTACCACTGATACTGTTTTAGGACATCTGCATGCTCAGGTTAAATCTGTAGGCGCCTGCAGTCTGAGGGACTCACGAGGTATCACAGCCTTTGGCTCGGAGGGTATGGAAATACTAATATTTTGCAGCAAGTAAAGACACGAACCCTTGCATGAAGGGACTGAGCTCAGAGGCACCAGATGTAGCTAGCTCTAGTTGTTATAAATAGCAGCTTAAAGTTCCGTGATTAAAATAATCTGCCCCTCACGTATGGAAACTTTGAATGCATTCATAAACGTGAGATAATCAACAGGAGTTCAGTTCCTCGCTGTTGATCTGGTATTGTACAAGATTTGCCTATGGGGCAAGACCACTTGGGGAACCGTGCACAGGGACAGGAAGGAGAGGCTCATGTTCCACAGTTCCTAACTACTAGGGAGATGACATTCTACTATAGTATGTCAGAATATTTTATCTCTTTGTGACCCAGACAGGGACCTCTTATGATATGAAGAGGTTTGACATCCCTCATAGCTGAGCTTCTGTGTGAAAAACCCTGTGCTTGGGCAGGGGAGCGAACAAAGAAGAAAACAGAATACACGCCCAGGTAAGTTCCTATTCAGTTTACAACTGTGAGGCACACCTTGACATGCAAACCCCGAAGTACACAAAAACTTTTACATCGCTTCCCTGAAATACTTCTTATTTTAAAGTACGACAACCCTGGATCTTATAACACAGAGAAAGGAGTGGAGTACATCATATGGCAAAGTTCCCAGCCAGTTCAATGAGGTCAGTAGTTCCACTGAGAACTTTTGATATTTCTGTCATTGCTTCTTCTAACTAACTCCATTACAAGACCCTTTTGCCTGCACAGTGATGTTCAATCTCCCACAGTCAGTGAACAGGTACCCCTTGTACATATCAGAAATCTGACCTTCAGCCTTATCGAGACTTCTGTGTTCATCACCACATTAGTACATGACAAGTAGCTCCATTCAAGCATTCCCTTGCTCCACCATCACAGACTGCTGCCTTACTGCTGACACTGACACACTGCCTCTCTTGCTGCTCTGCTCACTCACAGTTATCCATTTGCTGGAATAACCTTTCTAAGCCAGCATATACCCTGACATTTGAAGGATTGTGCAGGGCAGTAGGTTATAGAGGTAAAGTGCTAATAATGTTTCCTGCAACATCCAGATCATAGCTGGACAAAATTTTTCTTTGAAATGAGAAAGATTCTATATGAAGTTACAGAAATATTTTTTTGGAATTTGGGTCAATTTTACCAAAATGTTTATTCTTAAAAATAGCTGTGGCTCGGGGGTAGATGACATACATGCAAAAAAGATTAAAAAATTGTACCTTGATATTTTTGATAGTAAGGTTATTTTGCTTTTCAAGCACAAAATAACATATCAATTTAAAATTACTATCAAAATGTATTTAAAAATTATTCAGAAAACACAAATTGAAAATATCCCCTTGTTTCAGACCAATCAAGACAACTCTTAACACAAGTGGTTCTTTTTAGTCCTTAATTCTATGATTTTCTGTTTAAATATTCATCATCTCAAATTAAAATTACTTCTTCCTCTTCCTATGTCTGTCAGAAAACCTTCTTCACATTCAGCTGTAATCCTGGACCCAGTTTAAAAGATTAATTAAACATGCCTTTAATTCTGAGGCCAAGTTAAATACCTGCTCAGATTCTCCAGTGAATAACTATGAATGCCAGGTATGCTGAACTGCTAAACCTCTCCAACCCTTTCTTCTCTCTTTTCTATGTAGGACTTTTCTTCACTGCTCAATGGGGAAAAGAATGACAGTGTGTTAAAAACTGAGAAGAAGCTTCATAAATTCAAAGATGCTGCTCCCGACCTTTTCAGCAGAGAGAGAAAATAAAGCAACATCTACCAAACTTCTGTGTTTGGAAGCAACATAAATTCTCTTGGATACCCAAAAGGTTCTTCCCCTCCCATCTTCCTAAACAGGTATTATTTTTGATCTAAAGGCACAGAAACAAGCACTGCATAAAAAACAATAGAACAAACATTTGAAAATGGGGTATCATCCTTACAGAAAGCATCTGATCAATTAAGTTACCCTTATTTCCCCTTTCCTCTCCAGCCTTACTGTATACAAATAGAATAAACAATCAAATCCACACTGAAGTCCAGGGCTTCATTTTTCTCCAGTTCAAACACGTTTCAGAACAGACTAGGCTCCATTTGTATACACATATATTAACAAAAGAACACATTTCAATTAAAAACCCCCTCCATGTTTCAAGCTGCTTATATCTTATACATACACATACATTTCACGCATCGGGGAAACAAGCACACACAACCAACCCCAAGCAGTTAACTCCTAGCACCCTTCCTTTGTTCAGCTCCCACAAATTTCTGCTGCTGGTGGGTGTAAGTCTTTGAACTTCTTGAAAGAAAGAGAAAACTGTAGCTCAGTGTGTTTAACCATGTGCTTTCCAGGGCTGCGGGCAGAACTTGAGAAGGAGCAATACGAACGTGTGGTGAGCAGCTCACAGCACTCCTTGGGGCTTTTCTGGTTTTTTCTGCAACTGTTCATCAATTTCAATAGGACACACAATAGGATCCTGAGTATCTATGTGCCTCAGGCATCACTCAATTAACTTTAGTCAGCGATAAGAGGAAGAGGAGTACTTTGAGCTTTTCTCTCTGAGTTGAAACTTGAAATGAGCTGGTTCAAGCGGAATGCTGGAGAATGTGCCCACTGTCCTCCATGAGGGGAAATGCCTCTCTGTTAGAGGTGCTGGTTTTATTCCTCATACCAGCCCTAGCTTTTAAACACCATTAAATATACTTCTTTTGTTAGCTTGGAAGGGCATGCCTTCTACAGCTAATGCCTTGTAACAATATTGACAGACACAGTCATAACTACTATTGCATGGCCAGAGAAAGAAAGGAAACTACTGCTGACCTGACTGCAGTATAGAAGTTTTTAAATATGTTATGTAGTTAGAAGGAAAAAAATAGTTTGAAGAATAAATGAAATTTAAGAAATGGGGTAGGAAAATCTAAGGAGACCACAGCCAAGAATCTGTAAACAGGAAAGGCTCTTTAGAAGAGAATATAGAAACAGATGACTACCCAGCAAAGTAGAAGAGAGCTTTAACTCATATTTGCTACAGTTTGTAGACTCACACGCAGATATAGCAATAAAATAAATGCCTACCTCGTTAAATCAGATTCATAGTGCACCCAAGAAATTGTACTCCTGCTTAGTCAGAAAGGAACACATGAAATCTCTGTCACACATTTGCCTAACCCAAGATCAACCTGCCAAACTGATGAGCAAACAGAAGGAGCAAAATCTTCAAAAACCCTGTCCACCCTATTCCTGTAACAAGCAAGGTAAGGACGATCCACTCTGACCAGGTGGAAACCATTGCCCCATTCCTTTGGAAATCAGCACCTGGTCAGCGTCCTTTAAGCTGAGGTTGTGCTGCTTCATGGCAAGGGAGAGCCTGTGAAAGGCCAGGGATTGCTGAGAGGTCAATTAAGGGAGAAAGAAAAAACAACATGTGCAATAAGCATCTTCCCATTATATCCTAAGGTTGCACATTTGGTTTTCTCAAGTCGGGAAGAGAAGGGAGGTTGGGCCCTGCACTGCTCCCCAGGGAAAGGCTGCTCTGCCAGCCTGCCTCTGACTCAGTGTTGTGACATCTGGTATTAAAGCTTAGGTAGTTTGAAGATCTGGAAAAGAGCATTTAAAAACCCATTATTTCACCTGTTCATTTGATTTTTAAATAACTGTGTTAATACTTATTTACCACATCAGGCCCCTGAATATACTAAGCTTTGTTCCAAGTTATTGTAACCTTCCCTCTTAAAGTGGATTTAAGCCATTACAGTCTATCACATAAATCCTTCTTAGTTTGTGGATTATTGACCTGATAGGCCCAAACAGCTCCATCTGTCCTTTTAAATGGGCATGAATGCTGTGAGTGTTTATTGCTTTCAATCCTATTATTTGCAAAGTGCTTGCTTTCTCTGTCTCTCTGTGTGTGTGCGCGCTTGTGCTTATTATTCAGGGACAATTTATTGTCAAATTGTTGTCTACACTCTTTTAAATATAGGGCTTTCCAGTGCAAACTGCCCCCATACAGTAGCATAAGTGAATGTACTGCTACTTGACTTGGGAAATTAGGCTGTTGACTTAGAGCCAGCCTTTGAGAGTGATGTAAAAGTTGATAGACTGGAAGAACATTTGAAAGTGAAAAGGGACTCCCTTTTAAAATGTTGATGTGAATCAAGTTTGAGTTAATGAAGCTTTTATAGTCATAAAGTTACTTTCAGATATCTACCCTAAGTGGTTATTTTGAAAGAGCTAAAATGATGCTCTAAGGGACATTTGTTGGAGTGAAAACAGGAGTAAAACAGTTTATTACCTGTTGATATATGTCAGGGTGAGAGTATGCAGAGAAAAACAGGCATTTTTCATTGGTTGGTATTTGTGGGTCAAATGACTTACCAAGACTGAGTTAACAATTTTGATGTGTTGAGTCAAATATTTCTGATGGAAGTTTTAAAGTGCCATGAAAAGGTTCCCTGTGCAAGCATGCCTGTTCTTTCCTGTCCCAAGGGTGTTCTATACACAGCGTTATTCCTGTTAGGCAATGCACTAAAAAGCCTGGAGACCAAATATGGAGACAAAAATCTGCAAAATGTGGCTGCTGCCCCAGCCTGATGGATTTCAGTGCTCCACTTTTGTCCTCTTCCTATGGGTGAGCCACTCCACCTGGCACCAGGAGGCCAGGCCATGCAGAACACATGGATGTGGCTTCCCAGTATGCAGAATGCTTTGCCTCTGACGTGGCTTAATTCTCTTTGCAACAAAGATTAGTGGAAAAGAGACAGCCTAGAAAGTCTGTTCTGAATAATACTTAAAAATCTTGCAGAAACTAAAAAAAAACACTTTGCAGTTGGTCTGTAATAGCTTTCATATAAAAAAATAGAGATATCTTAGGTCTGACACTTGGTAGAGAGTGGTTTGTAACTGGCTTGTACTCTTTTACAACATATGTATGCAAGGGACACACAGTTGTTTTTTTGGGGACAGGAAAACTCAGCAAAGTGGGAGGATATGTTTGGCAAGCTATTTTTGCAGAAAAAATGCCAGGTGCCAGCACCTTCTCAAATGCAGAGCTATGGCCAAAATTTGAGTGAAGCTGTGAAACACCTTTGATCATACTGTTTTGTATAAGATGGTGTTATTCTAAGTATGCTTGTGTTAATACTCAGAGCTCAGTTCATTTACTGCCTTTTTTAAAATTTTCTTTTCTTTTTTTTTTCTTATTTAAGTGATTTATTACTGGTTTTTAAGGCATCTGGACCGTCTGACCCATCCATTATTGGACCATTGACTCACTGTAGGGTTTACCAGTGACTAAATGTTGTTCTAAGCAGAGAGCTTGCATAAAACACTTCTTCCTTGAAGTGGAAATAATTGTATCCTAGGTGCTCACACTTTGTTTTGGCAGGGAGAAAAGTGGTGGCCTCTGGACACGGTCCACCAAGCAGTTTTTGGCAGAGGGCATCAGCTTCCCTGGCTGAAGCAATTGGAAATTCAGCCCTGTTAGACAAATTCAAAGCAAAAGTTTGAAGTGTTTAGGAAACTTTCACTTCCCTTTTAGCATCAAACAGAACATTTATTTTTGGGGATGAGCACATTTAACCCTGCCATGCTGGATACTTAGCCTAATGGAAAAAGAGAGTGATCCAGATGTTCAGCAGCACCTTGGGCAACTGTTTTAGCAACATGTATGAAATGCTGATATGCTTGAAGATATGGAAGACAGTGATAAAGAGCCTTTCTGCAGCATTAAAAATTAAAGCTTTGCCCTCTGAAATGTAAGTAGAACACTACCTAGCATTTTGCATTTATCATATCCATAAGCTTTAGGATGATGTCTAGAATTCCAAGTGAATATGGTTTCCTTATTATATAGTATTAACCAGCATTTTTATCCTACAGAAATGGAAGCTGAGCATCTGATAGAAGAGCATCTAAGAAATAAATTTGTTCATATATGTTTTATTTATATATATATATAATATATACATATAGACACACTAAAGCTGTATGTAGCAAATTTTACCCACAGTCACCCTAGGTACCAATAGATATATTTAACACTGAGACATTTCTAGGAAAAATCAGTAAATTTGTGTTTGTCCAACTTAGGCTCATTGAAATACTGAGATGAAATTACTCAACCCCCTTTTTTTCAAGTGGTTTCTCTGCACCAAACACAGGGTTTCCATCAGGGAAAGGGAACGGGGCTTTCTACAGAAAGCTTAACTCCATCACCCTGAATGAATGTGGGGCCAGAAGGGAATCTTTTCAATGTTCACTCTTTCTGTTTTAACATTTAAGTCACCAGGAGGAAGGAGAAGAATTTAGTGTATTACTGGAAGCTATTTATTTTATGAACTGTACCAATAATGTGGCTTATATTCTTCTTGACAACTAAATTGGTTTCTGAGTTTATATTCACAGTAATCAAGTTTATCTAGTTAGGCTATAAAACTAAACTTATTAATCAGACACAAGTGAGGATGGGTTTTGAAGGTTTTTTAAGCTATTTTAGTAGCTAGAACACTGTTTTGGTGGTGACTTTAATACAGTCTTAAAAGCTGATCCAAAGAATTATGAAGGCTGAAGGAACAAAATCACTGCTGTAGTATTTTATTAAAGCAGCTCACATTATACTGAAAGCTTGTAAACTGACTGTTTCTGTGAAAGCCACTCTTCTGTGTCTTGTTTTGATAGGCTAATAAAAAAGAAGGGACATTCTGTAGACACTTGCAAGCTTTGGGAACAGGAGACTGAAATATGAGGGGTAAGACAGTACATATTCCTTGATAGGAAACTGGTTCATACATGGGTTCATGCATTCTTCTTATGATAAAGGGTATGCAACAAAACAAATTTTTATCCATAGGTCTTTCATCTTGAAACAGAGGAATGAAAACTCAGCTGGTTGTTATAATCTCAAAGCCCACCACTAGCTGGGAACATAACATAGTAGAGGTCTCATTACCGCCCGGCATTCTTTTAAGACATACTGTATTTACCTGATGTAATTTAAAGGGGAAAGAATGATGAATGTTCAATTAATTGTAAAATCAAAAACAGAGGAAACATCTGACTATTTTGGTATGCATATATGAATGATCTTCATGGCTGCATAATTAATTTTAACATAAAATAGCCAGTTTTGCAATAAACCGGTTCTCCGGGATGGGCCAATTCTGCTAAGAGTCCATTAAAAATTTCATCCTGAGCCAGGTGGGAAGACTGAGGCCAGTCAAATCCATTGAAAGCTGTGGGATGTGATCACAGCATCTGAATCTTAGAGCAATTCAAAGTGGAAGTGACTGTGAATAAGCTCTGGGGTATTTGAATAACCCTAAGCTGAGCTGGTAGGGGGTTTCATACACTGTAATGAATTCTGCACACCTAGTTCCAGAAACCTTGTGCTCAGTGAATCCTGATGGGCTGCTGGCTAGGCAGGTTTGGCAGCCTGGGATGTGCACACTTTCTCAGGGCTCTTTCTCCTCTTTTCTGGTGAATTTGGCTTCCATCACAGAGTAAGGCAACTTCGAGGGTAGCTGAAGTGTGCACCCCACGTCTGGTCCTCCATGCACCACTGGAAAGGTGCAAAATCTCTGCAGGATCACAGCTGACCCCAAATCACAGACACAAAGTCACACTCTGGCTGGACCTCTGCTTGTAGCCTGCAGGCAGAATGTGATGGAGAACTAAGCATGCTGAGGAGTTTTAGCAGGAGGACTTCAGCTGTTCTTGTACCTTCTTTGTTACAGGCAGTTACAGTGAATTGTCCTAGGACATAGTGAAGAGCCTATGGAAGCCAAAACTGGTCGTTTTTATCCAAAGAACTTTGTTCTTCCTTTTTTTTTTTTTTTTATTCAGTAGAGCCTCTATAAGAAAACGTACCATGACTGAGTAGAGCTTTCTTTTCAAGTAGTGAAAGTCAACACAATGTTCTGAAAGCACAGCACATATCACATTTCTGACAGCTTGATGGCACCTCCAGATGCTGAGATGAAATGATGCAGAGGATTGCATAGATTATCTGATAAATATCTACACTGATTCCAAATGGTCCCAAAGGAGAGAGGTGTTCTATCTTATGAGGACTTTACAGTGTTGCTCTCTGCTCCCTCAAGAGATGTGTCTGCCTGTAAGCACTGTGCAAATAAAAAGCACCATTTACAGAAAGGATCCTTCTTTTAGCTCTGCAGCAGCTGCAAATCCTGAGAGTGATCTTGTTCACCTCTTAGACACCAGACAAACCTTTGTGGCAGAACCGTCATAAAGCTTTATGTTCATGTAGCACCTCTAGGACAGCTTTTCAGCAGAGGCCTGTATGTGGTTCCCTAATAAAAATAATGAGTGAATAATCATTGGCAGTATACATGCAAATTGGCTTTCCAAAGCATGGAGCCACAAGACAAAGTTTATCAGTCAAGGTCACCAAAGCGATTGTGAGCAGTCCCCGGAGAATTAATCCTTCAAGAATGCATGAAATCAATTTGGCAGCCTCTGAAATACACAGTCCAGTTGCTTATGTCCATACAAATATTCACCCTCCCACCACGGAGGCACTAAGGAGTGCAGATTAAAAGGACTGTTTCAGGACTAAAAGAGTCATTCTGCAGAAAGAAGCCAAGTAAAGACTGATAATTATTTTATCTGTGCTGAACAACATTGTAAGCAAATTGCACATAATTATGACAAAAACCATCAACAACATGACAGTCTCCTGTTGTATGCTGGGGCATTTGGCACACAACGCTGCCAAGTCAAATGTTTGTTCCCTTTCTGATGATTGGTGTTTGTTTTTTTGTTTGTTGCTTTGATTCACACTCTTCCTTCAATAGAGACTTTTTTATACTGTTGTTGTGTACAGCGTTCAGTGATTTATGCCAGAGGATTGAACTTCAGTAGCCAGAGTCTCATCTTCATTCTTCACTGCAGGGACTGTTCCCTGTCAGAAGCTTTTCCCATTCCTTGAAAAGAGGAGACAAATGAGCCCAACCAGTGATACCCCTGAGGGAACAGGGTATACACCCTGGGATAAAGGACAGGTGGAGATCCCTCCTCACAGGAGTGGAAGATCAGTTTGCTGTAAGGACATGCTGGCAAACTTGTGCTGTCAGACTTAGCTTTTGACACTCATGGCCTGGACTTGCTGGGGACTTTTGCACTGCTGCTAAACCACGTGGCCTTTTGGGGACTGATGGCCTGTCCTCGTTCTACCTTGCCAACAAGACCCTTTCTGTTGCCTTTGGTGGCAGATGGCAAAAGCTCCTTGCAAGGAGGTGCTGGACAGTGAGATCATCTCATCTCGTTTGACTAGTCTAAACCAAATGCAGATGGACTCCAGAGGCTTTTGAAGCTTATAAAATTTAGGCAAAACAAAGGGCTCCAGATTTTAAGTTGCTTGCTTTGCAAAGTTATCATGCAGTAAGATAAAGCTAAAAAAATGGGCAACACAACTGCAGATGAAATCTGAAACTGACGAATGCAGTGTAGTTCACAAAGAAAGTCATAAGAATGACTAAACAGTGCTAACAGTGTTAAAGCAGCATATTCACAATTTTCCTTGCAGGTGTAGCTCCTGCCCACAGGAAAAAAAAAAAAAAAGCTTTAAAAATATGCAGTATATACTTAGCAACTGATCCTTGAGAAGCAAGCGAGTCCTTAATGTCTTCCACATGTTTGGAAATAGCGGTCCTCCAATTGAGGCAGCCATCAGAAAACAGGGTATTAATTAAGTACAAATTCTGTCTGGGCTTCTCCTTTTTCTGATCAGAAATTTTGTTCAGATGTGAGACCTGGTTGTGGCATTGGTCTTGGAGCCTTACGCTTTTGTGTCAGCCCATCTTGAGGAGCAGAACAAAGAATCACAGCACACGCATGCCTTAGCTCTGCAGAAGAAGTGCTGGTACGAGCAGATGTTTGGCAGGCTTCAAGTGCAGTGGAGTGCAGCATTTAAGGCCTTGTACTTTTGGAGAGCTGGAGGATGAAAAGGAGGGGCAGGAGGTGGACAGGGAGCACGTCCCTATTGCCTCCCTGAAGGGGAGTGCATGCTGTACACCGGTGATGCAGAGTGGGCATACAGACCCCTCACACACCACTCCTCTGCTTTTGAGGTCAAGCCACTGGAGATCTGAGTGGAAAAAAAGGGGAGATTGAAAAACAGTGCGATGCATGGAGTATTTTTCAGAGATGAGAACAAAGGCTGCTGTTTCTCCGACAAGGCAATGAGCCCTCTAGAGGCAGCTGCAACCAGAGCAACCCCTACCATGACGGTGCGCCATGGAGGAAGAGCCCAGCCTGGAGTCCCACGCCTTTGCGCCTTCTCCAAGCCCCACTCCCTTTTCCACAGCCCTTCTCTCTATCCTAGAGCCAGCGGCCACCCCTGTCTTCTGGTAGTTCCTCCCACTTTAGCCAGTAGGCTGGAGAAGTCCTGGGGAAAGGAGCTGCAGCTGGCACAGAGACAGCAAACTTTAAAAATAACTTTAAAAAGTTTGCAAAAAAGTTTGTCTGCTAGTACATTGTGTATAGACCATTGACCAGTCCTCATCTTACATGGCATTTCTTTAAAGATGTGACAGGAATTGAGGAAAACAGCTTCTCAGCTACCCAGTAATCCTTTCAGAGTCAAACTGTATTCAGGATGAATCTAATCACAAGTCTCTGGTAAGATCTGTTGAGTGCAGCAAGCACAACCATCCCTCCATGCCTACAGGAATGGCCAGGGCATTGTCACAGCATTGTCCTTAGTGCTTTCCCCTGAAGGGTGAGAAGGGAGTGAGTAACAGCAGAAAGCTACTGGGGAACAGTAGTGAGGGTACAGGGTGTCAAGCTACTTCAAGAGTAGCTTCAAATATGAAAGGTGATTAATTCCTTACTGTCAATGGTCTTATTGAAGACTCCTGCATTTTCTATCCAGGAAAAGAAAGTGGATACTGTGGGAATGCAGTGATTTTAACCAGGCTGGTTTTCCAAGGGCTTCTGAAGCTGTGAAGCTGACTCATCTCTGGCTCCTCTGTGCTGTGGGTGAAGCAGCAGGCAGGGAGGCTCGATGTGCAGCCTCCCTGGAGCAGGGACTATGACTGGGGTCATGACCGTATGCTGGTTGTGTTTTATCACACTTGCTTCATTTTCAAGGATTTGGAACTTGTCAAAAGCAGCATTTTAGTATATAAGAGAAGTTGTTCAGGCTTTGAAAAAACCCTCCAGGCACTTCTGTACACCTGTCTTTACAAGACAGCATAAAACCTTTCTGCAATCCCCCTGAGGAATGTGTTATGTACGAGTTGTGGGCATTCAGCTTGGTCTGGAGAAGTGCCCTGCATCTTTTCTCTGCTTTCTCTTTAAAGCTCTGAGTGATACCTGCCATCAAACCACAATTTCTCCAAAAGGAGAACCTTTCTTTTCTTATCCCTGTTTGCCCAAAAAACTTATGCTGTAAAATCAGCATTAAAGGGCTTAACACCTTAAGCCCCTCATGACAATGTCTGTGGTATTAATTGCTGAATGGTCTTGCTCCAGTGGTCTGCAAGACACAACAGCAAAATGGTTCTGGTGATTTCTCTTCTGAAATATCTAAGTCTATCTATTAGCATTTCCTTTGTCCTTACTTTTCTTGACTAGATCTTAATTAAAAACCTAATAAAATGCCATAATTTGATTAAGAGACAGTGATAATTTAAATCACGCAGTTAATTTCTTTGCACCACTCTTAGGTTCATCCATCCCTCTCAGGCAGAGGAAAAAAGGAAAAAAGTAGCTTCAATGTTCTGTAGAATTACCCCTTATTATATAAGGGGTCTCAGAAGATATTTGTGGGATAATATGAAAAATAGCATGTATAAATCTCTTATTTACAGTTTAATTTATTATGCACATTATTTTTAAAGGTGTGATAGCTGGTTTAATTCAACTAATATATGTTGGCTAGCCCTTACCTGGCTGCTTTTGGAGGGAATTCATGGGAGGTGTTCTTGATTTATTTTTCTTTCCCTTTCCAAGTGGAGGCAAGAATTAGATGCATATGTTCTCAAAAAGAACATATGCAAACATATAGTTTAATTTAATCTCTTTGTTAATTTTTTTTTTTGTAAACTAATAAGCCTTTTGGAATCAGCATTTTTAAGTGACTTAAGCCTACAGATTGATGCTTGGGCTGACATGTTAGCAAGGCAGGGGAGGGATGATTTATTCTTGGAAGTCTGTGACAGAATTGATGTAAAGCCTAAAAAAGATGTTTCTTTTATAAAGATGTTGGTGCTGTATAGGCAACAGTCCACACATTTCATCTGCTTGTTATGTTGTTGGTCTCTCACAAGGTACAAACCCCCACTGCTGTAAGCAGTAGTAACAGCAATCCCTAGCCCACTTAGCATCAGTTCCCTAAACACTTGTAATGCAGCCTAGTCCTAGACTGGATAGCAAATAGCTGGCTGATTTTTTCCATTTGAATTTGAACTTTTGGCCAACAAAAACCTTGGTTTTCTGCATGCATTTTTATGGTGGGGCGGGGGGAGAAAGTTCCAGTTTAGCCAATGCCATCTTGAAGGAACAAAAAATTTACTTTTTACTCTTGACTTTATCTTTCAGGCTACAGAACTCTGAAGATCAGGATGAAATTTTGTCTCAGCAATGAGTAGAAAAAAATAATAACTTATGTCTTGTCAAGCCATTCTCCTGTCTCCTTTGACAGCTCAGCCTTTGGTGGCTGCAGTGGGTTGGACATGTGGCTGTGTCATAAGCCTTTTGGAACAGCCCATCAGGAGGAAAGGAACACAGACTTGGAAGGGTTCCCTGTCTTCCTCTGAAAGCATCTGGGCATTTTAACCTGTCTTTGGATATCATTTTGCAGTCAGACGAAGAGCTCTTAGCCTTCCTCTTTGTAATTAGAGAGAGTTTAGGTTTGATGCCTTTCTGGTGGTTGTCTAGGATTCAGGGAAGGAATTTTGCTCTTGTCATGGTTGTCTGGTCAGTGCTGAAGTTGTGTTGCTTTTTTCCTGAATCCAGATATCAGTTAAGTAAATTTATAATTCATATTATTACAGCTGGCTGGTGCCTAGGAGAAGGGACTGGTTTCCCAGCAGGTTGCTGGGGAAAGAGGAAGAGTTGCACAGTTACAAAACATTTTCCTTAAATAAGTTAAAATTTCCCATGTTTCAGCTTGTGTCTGTTGCCTCCTGTCCTTACAGCATGCAGTTCCAAGAAGAGCCTTGTTCTGTATTTGCAGACAGCAGGTCTCCCCCTTACCCTCTCTCCTTTTGGCTGAACGTGCCCAGCTCTCTCAGCTTCTCCTCCTACACCACATGGTCCAACCTTGTGGTGGCTCTCTCCTAGACTGGCTCCAGATTGTCAATGTTTTTCTTGTACTGCAGAGGTCAAAAGTGGATATAACACCTCAGCTGCGGTCTCACAATTGCAGAGGACAGGGAAATAATCATGTCATCATTCTTGCTAATGCAGCCAGCCATGCAGTTGGCCTTCCTTGCTGCAAAGATGCATTGCTGGTTCGTGTTCAACTTGATGTTCACCAGGATCTCCAGGTCTTACCTGCAAAACTGCTTTCCTGTCAGAGCTCAGCCTGTCCTGTGCATGGGGTTATTTCTCACCAGGGCAGAGCTTGGTGCTTCCCTTGGCTGAACTTCACGAGGTTCACCTTGGCCCATTCCTCCAGCCTGATCTCCAGCATATTGACTGCTCTCCTGTTTTGGCATTGTCAGAAAACCTGCAGAGAGAACACTCATTCTCCTTATTCAGTTCCTTATACACTTATTCTCCTTATTCAGTTCCTTATACAGTTCCTTATCCTTCCTCTGAGGTACTCTACAAGGAAGTGGCTGCCATTTGCCCTTCAGACCCATAATCATCACCCTTGGAGCCTGAGGGTTCAGAAGATTTCCCACCCAGCTTTTTGTTCCCTCATTCAGTCCACCTCTCACCAATTTCCTTATAAATTTGGTTTCTAGAAGAAGGTGTGGACTAAGTTAGGACTTAAAATAACCATTTGGATTCATAACAAAACATTTCTATTTGCATGAGCAATAAGTAAATACATAAATTGTGGTGGCAACTTATGCTAAAAATTTGTTTTGTGGATTATAAAATTGCTGCCATTTTGCATAGAGATCTGCCAAATAACCCATGGAAAAAAAATATGGGGAAATAGAAAGCACTTCATATAGGCTGGCTGTTGAAAGAAGACTTACATAACTCCTACGTCAGACTGAGGCTCGACCTAGTAATTTAAAAAACATTAGATTCATTCAAAGGATAATGAATCCATGAGCTAATCTCTGGATGTCAAGCTATCACTATTATTTGATATACACCTGCCAAATGTGTATAAACAGAGTTGTTATTGCCTTTAGTTACTGTTTGTGGATAATTCCCTGTGGAGTATGTGCATTACTTTTTAATTTTTGGAAATATGACATCCTGTTCTTTCGATGTGATTTGTAATAATTAGTTTCATTGTTCCTTTTCTAAGAATACCTGCTGTAATTATCTCTCCATGGTAAGGTGGGGGAAAGGATGACCACAGAAATCAAGTGATATTAAGGAAAGTTATAAACATTAAAAATTACAAAACCATAAAGAACAGTTCCTCATAACTAATTTCTTCCAGAATATTTCAGAATTATTTTTAGCTCCCTTGGGTTTTAAGCTTTTTGATGTCTCTGTATTATGTATAAAATCAACGCTTTCAGAAAAGGCACCTGTGATTTTGGACGGCATTATTTCAGGTGCTGAAACGGAATCATTTTGCTGGAAGCTGGATATGAAAGGGTGATCCTTATCACTCTCTAGCAACTATTTGCACTCCCAGATTCCATGGACATTTTGAAAATAGTGGTTACAGATCCCTTGTGGTTCATGGAGTCGAAGCTACCAAGATCATAAATGGAGCTGTTACCCTTTCTCCACACATTAAGCACCTACAGTGGTGCTGGGCGTGTTCAGTAAACACACATCTGACTTTCACTCTTTGGCTGAAGTGTTTCCAGACACTGAAGGACCCAGGCTCTGAATTTCAGAGATCACTGAATGGGAATCAGAAGCTGCCCTTTGTGTGCTTGGACTCATGGGCTATGAATAGAATAAGCAGTTCCAGGTCCACTAAGGCTTACTATGCCCTGCAAGGGCCGCATGGTGGAAGTCTCCAAACTGCTCAGCTTGTGAAGACTAGTGTGGCACCCTGCATCTTCAAGGCTAGGCTGGATGAGGCTCTGAGCAACCTGATCTGGTGGAAAGTGTTCCTGCTCACAGCAGGCAAGTGGAACAAGATGATCTTTAAGGTTCCTTCCAACTCAAACTGTTCTATGATCCCTGCTTGCCCACCTGCATCTTCAGGCAGAGGGCATCTGTTGCCCAGTGAAGACACAGCTGAAAAAAATTAAATTGTTAAGTCCGGAGCAGGCTAAAAACGTATGAAGAACTGAAATGCACTAAAATCCAAACATAAAAAGGGAAGGAAAATTAGTTTAGTCAGGCAGTTTCAAATTTCAAATCAATCATCTCTACCTTGCTGGCAGTGGATGGGTGAATTCCCCCCAAACTAGAGGCAGAGATATGTGTTAATTTTCTACAGCAAAAAAGATAGGTCAATAGCAGACCCAGAGCCTAAATATAGATGCTTCTACACTTAGTTACTATGTAATGCAGCTTGTGATGGTTGCCAGAGAAACCCATTTATGCTCTTGAATAAGGTTGTGCTCTCCCTGCTTTATCCTCTCCCACATAATGAACATTTTAAAGTGGTTTAGTACAGAATTGAACTATGGTGAATGCACTGCATACAGAGGCAGTAAGTGTTTAGATGTCAGCTGTGTATGTGTATTTTTCTATTTTGGGGCACAGCTCAAGGTATCTCTCTATAGTGCTGGAGAACAGCAGTGTTCCTAGCTCAGTCTGAGTTCTTCCATCTCAGATCTGGGGGTGGGTGAGGAGAGGCACTTTCACAAGACACTCTGTAAAACTTTTGCCTGTCTCTTAGTTTCAGCAAGGACTGAACTTTTTAACAGCTATGAGGTGTTGGATTCCTTCATAACTGCAAATCTTTTCATAGTTGTAGGCTCTTCCCTGTCAAGGACTAAAAGCAGACAAGCCAGTGATGACAGGAACTGAGAGCAACACCTATGGCCTTGGATTGGCCCCCTTTCCAGGAGCTCAACCTAGACTGACCAGGCTGAAAGCTGTATTAAACAGTGGCACCTATGCATCATGACACAGAAAGACTGACAAGGGCATGAGGGAAATGGGCTAGTACTAGCCTATGGATGGACAGGGCCTCTGCAGCCTGGGAGGCTTTGTGACTTTGGTGGATATAACTAGGGCTAAAAAAAAACATGAGCCTTGCAGAGTAGTCATACAGGGGTTGAATAACATTTGAGTCTCCTCTTGTATGAGAAGTAGCAACCATGAATAATTCTGTTTTCCTGGTCTCAGCTAGGTCTCCTCCTCTGTACCATATCCTGTCCAAAGGAACATAACATCAGTCAACTGAATCCTCATAATCTTTTTCTGATGATTGATTTTTCTTGATTTCTGGAAATGTGCAATTATTTGGCCACAGGACCCAACCTCCTCTACCTCATAACCTTTTCTGCAAGGGATGGATTTTCATGCCGGGCTGTGAACTGAGTAACACCTGTTACTCATCATCCAGAAGAAGAGCAAAAATGCATTCTTCTGACACTTGCTCTTTGGAAAGTGCTTTAATTAGCCCTGTGCACTTTTATGAGGCTGGGGGCCTTAGAGACCTTTAAAAAGAAGCATGCAGAATATTTCCCTTGGGATTTTCCCCTTATCTCTGGAATTAGCTCAGTCTTATTATTTATCGATTAATAAGGGCATTAGTTTTGTGACAAAGGTTTCAACAAAGCACTGAGCAGGGAAGGAACTATATTGAAAAGCAACAAGACTGAAAATATGACCACAGAAAATAAAAATTATTGATCTCCAGAAATATTTGCCCTAGCTGGGGAACAGCAGAATCATGGAAAAAATGATGTGGCTTCAGCTCACCACAGAAGTTTCTCTTCGATAAGATGGGAAAAATAAGTCAGAATGGTGAGTGATGATGAACCACTGAGAGCACTAGGGTAAAAAAAAATTAAAAATTAGGAAATATCCTGAAGCCAAACAGAGATTGCAAAGTAGAGGATTTGTATGCTGTGCTTAGTAACCACTCACAGCTGGGCAGGAGATCAATAGTACAGTGACAATTAGATATTAAGTAGAAGGAAAATGGCATGAATACACCATGTCCAGATTGCTAGAAATATATGAACATGAGGAATGGATGTGGAAATAATATTTTCAGTGCTTGATACTAGGATTTTCATGCCCCAGTAAAATTAGCCTTATTTCTTCTGAAAGGTGTCTTCAAGGATTTTTAAAATAGCCTCAGACATTTCCCTTGCTGCTGGTCTAATGTTTCTTCATTTCTTTTTCCTTGCTTAGGATCTCCTCATGACTCCTCTTATTAGTTAAATATAGGAAAGGCAACCTTTGGTTTTCACATATTTTATTTCTCATAGGATTCATATTTTAAAACTTTCTGACACGCTGCCAATCTGGGTGCTCATTTCATACTCTTTCCTGCCTGAAATGCCTAAGACAGTCAAATATTTTTTTATTCTTCCTTCACACAATGACTTCTGCAAAAAGACCCTGATACTTTGTTAAGGTTGCTAGGCACTGCTGTAGCACTGGTAATTATAATAAAGAACAACGATAATCCCAGAACATGTTTCAAAGCCCTTCTCACCTCAGCAAACACATGCAGACATGCAGAAATACATGGAGAGGTTTATCCCTACCCAGTGCAGTTCCCTTGCTTAGGAAAATCATGCCTTCAGCCTCCTTTTATTGTCTTTCTTCAAGGTTTCAGAAGTGAGAGGTTAATAGTACTTTCCCCATAACTTTCTGACTCTCATCTTTCTGCATTGTTCTCTTTCAATTTACAAAAGGTTTCCACATGCTTGCTGCTCTACCTACACTCTTGGGAAACATAGCAGGGAGAGAGATACTGCTGAAGCACAAGATCCATTAGCAATTGTTTCCCTTCCAAGGGCACAAGAAAATGTGATTCTCTACATTATGTTGATTACAAATTTCCAGGTCTGCCTTTGACAAAGAGAAGAGAAATTGTAAGACACTCAGCTTTGCAGCCATAATTTCTCTTCCTATCACTGTAACTGGGTTTAACTACTGCCAAGTGTTAGACAAATCTTTCAGCAAGTGCCAGCACAAGGTATTGATTGTAACAAGGGCCCTAATTCTATTTTCACAATGATGAAATTAAACAGGAGCATGTCTTATCCTGGGAAGCCTCTAAGAGCATACCCGTTGCTTTACCCTAAACTCCAGGCAAGGACTTCTGAGGTTTTGGGTCAGACAATATTTGACTGTGGTGTGACAGAAGGGTTATGGTCCCTGTCTCCTGTAGAAAATAAATGGGGCACTTGTCCTGTGCCAGTCAAATAACAGGCACAGATTTCTTCCCCTCTGTGCCAGCACAACCCCTCTGACTGTGTTTTATGGACAGGGTTGGAGTACATCTGTATGATCAGCTGGAATCAGTCCAGAGTTGCTGGTGCTGGCACTGCAGGGGATGTTGCAAGGACTCTGTCTAACGCCCAGGGAGCCACAGGGCACATGCAGTGAGCCATGTACCCCCAGAACAGGAACAGCTCACCTTTCCCTGTCCTGTGCCGAGTCTGAGCGGCCACACAGCCCTTGGTGTGAGAGGTGCTAGATGCAGCTGCAGGTTTTATGCCCACAAGACGTGGGTGTACACTTGTGATAGTGCAAAGGGCTGGGAAATACAACCTCCCTGCCATCAGTGCAATTACTTCAAGTTATTCTTCAAACCTTAATGACTGAAGTGTGGGAAATCAGAGAAAGAGAAGAGGGTAATAGACTTCGTCACAAGAGCACCCATGTCCCTGCAATTCTTGGGGTTCAAACAATAGATGAGACAGAAGAAAGAGTGATGCCAATCACTGTTTTCAATATCATCCCACGTAGCAACTGCTTCTATTGAGGCTTTCTATTGTGAAAGCCCTTCTTTCACTGCAAACAGAGCGGGAGCTCTCAGTGAGCCTTGGCTCCCAGTGGAGAAAAATACTGTGCTTCGGTCAATAACAGTGAAAACTTGTTTATACCTTGAATTTGCTGGAGTGCTGTGCTGGTTGGGGGCTTGGCCCTGCAGAGAGAGAGAGCTGCAGCTTGGCTCCTTGCCATAAGAGAGATCCCATTCTTCCTCTGAACTTAACCAGCAGGTCCTTACCAGCCTTTCAGTCTTATTGCCTTCAAGGCTCAAGCTCTCATGGCAGATAGGCTAGTTGAGAAAAAGTGGCCACAAACCAGAAGGGCCAAACACTCTTCCCTGTCGCCTCAACACGGGTGAAATCCTGACTGGCTTGTAATTTCCAAGTGACATCTGGTCATCTCTGCCACCAAAGTTATTGGAATGAGCCTCCAACTGCACCACATCTGGACTTTGACAAAGTTTGCACTTATAGCTGAACTTTGCTTCTTGAACTCACTTTCAGTTTTCAAATGAATTTTTATTGGCTTCCAAGTTGAACAAAAGAGAATTTACATTCTCTAGGAAATGTGATGAGAATGACATTACAGAAACCTGAATTTAACTTGAAAAATATGATGACAGTGTATGAGCAATTTGCAAGGGAATCCCTGTGAAAAACATGTTGCTAAAACTGACTTAAAAAAAACCCCAGAGCTTAGCAGGTCCAAAGAATATGTCTTGCAGATCCTTAATAGACTTTTCCAATTTTACATAATACTTTGGAAAGGTCTTCATTGCAGGAGAAAAGAGAGAAGCAAAAGACCTGCTAACACTCCAGCAGCAAACTTTGCTGACAAATTGACAAATTACTACAAGTATTTTCAACTCAGGAATAAAACAGCAGAACAAATGTTAGCAACAGTAAAGCCACTGGAATATTAGACTAAAGTAATGCTCGAAGGTACCCTTCCTCCAGCTAAATGGTTGACAAAGGATTTTGAAAGATTGATACATGTATACCCATATATACATGGGTAAATCAACAGCAATAACAGCTGTGCTGTACTATCACTGCTTTGTTATTTCTTTGTGAAATATTGGTTATAAGGCAAAATTACAAAAAAAGTAGTGCAACTGCAAATTGGATTGCTTCTGCAGTTTTCATTATTGGTCAGGAAGCTGGTAATTGAAGGATCATTAAGATGTGAAAACATGTCTTAAAATAACTTGTTCAGCAAAGAGGCTCTTTTATTGGATTTCTTTCTCTGAACACCATCTCCAATATTTCTCAGAGCTGCAATATGCTGCAATGTGCAAGTCCTTCTGGCTCTGCTGAGTGAGCAAAACAGCTTCTTGATAGATTGAATTTAATGAACTTGCATGGAAAGCCCTAATCACATAACTGAAACAGAGCTCTCTGTGGTCAAAACCACCTCTGTACAGCTGCTGAAGGCAGAACAGCTTGGTGGAGACACTGCAAAAATAGGATTCCCAGGGTTTCAGAAGAAAGAAAAGCTGCAAATAGCTGGATTAGGGATTTAAAGGAAGTTCTTTAAGAGCTACCCTTTAAACCTAGTGGTAAATCCAAACAAAATCCCCTAAAAGAGAAAAGCTGGAAATTTGCACCTGTCTTTATTTAAAACCAGCTTTCCAGCTTCTCTCTTCTCCCTTGACAGGAAGAAGGCCTTGAACACAAAACAAATTCTAGGTGTTGAGGCATCACTGTAGCTTTTTTTTTGTTTACCCTACCCTCCAGCAACTTCAGGGCTGTGAGACATCCATGAATTCCTCACCCCATTTGCCTCTCTGTACAAGGATCAGAGAGGCAAACCCTCTTCCAGACCAGTTTGGGGCCATGTGGGGGAAGCACAGCAGGGCACAGAGCAGCCCCACAATGATTTGCTGTGCCCCTCTTGGGCAGGTGTGGTGCCCTCCTTCAACATCAATGCACCCAGAGATCTTCACATGTGTGGTGTAATGATCCTGACCGCTCATGGTCTCTGGATAAACGGCATGGTGTTATATTATGGCTGCAGTGGGACTTCAGAAAGCCCTCGTGCTGTGGGGTGGATGCCTCTGAGTGCAGGAGAGCACATAAAGAGGGAAGTCTGCTCTCTATAGACCTTCATGTCAGCAACGTGAGCTCAGATCTTTCCCATCCTCAGTACAGGTAATTATGCCCTCCCACTCCTTTAAACAAAAATACATTCTTCTCTTTCAAACAGTCAGGTTTTGATAACTTTTTTTCTGCCCACCTTAGCTCATATCAATCAGGCTTTACGTAACTGTGGTATTTTAAGAAGTAACACCTACTCTGCAGAAGAGCTATTGGCAAAGGCCAACTTAAAAAGGAAAAAAAAGAACCTGGAATGTTACGTTCTGTCTAAGGACAATGTTTTCACAAATAGAAATCAGAAGGAAAAGCTGACCTGGAGGGGAAAAATGCCATAGAAGGAACCTTCATACTAAATAAGATTTAGTTTCATAGAGCCATTCCTGGCCTTAATTCTGTTTTCACTTTCAATGTACTACAGAAGAGGGCAGTGTAAACCCAGCGTTTGAATGTAGTAACACGAATACTTCTGTGGTCACATCAACAGCCTTGAACCTTAAATTAATGTTTGTCTTAGTACGCTGGGGAAGAATTAATTCAAGAACAGAACTAGATAGTTCTGTTTTCCTGTGGTTCACACTGTGGAGGATTTACTAGCCTGAGTATTAAGAAAGACAGAACTGGGAGTCTTCTTTCACTCTGCATTTTCTGTACCTGTGATCTGTAAATCCAGCATATAATACTGCATATGGAGTATGCACATCATAAACACCAAACAAGCAAAATCAGGGTCAGACTTCAGCAAAGAATAAGGTAGGCAATTTTAGCACAGTGCTTTTACTTACTTCCATGGAGATAGATAGGAAGGCTGTGTCAGGAAGAGAATGATTCTCCAGCAGTCCTGCTTCAGCTGGTTTTGACCAAGTGGAACATCCAGCTGCAGGGGTGGGTAGAGCAGCTGGAGGACTCCTGGTGAAAGAGCTCTAGATACTGCTTTCAGATTGCAAAAGAGTTTCTGGAAGTTATCACACTAACACAAACTTGAAAGGTCTGTATGAATAGAGAGGAATAGAGGTCAGTATCGATCTGGCTTGTTATTTAAAAATACAAGGTTAGGGGTGCCTAACCTTGTCTGCTAAAATTACCTCACTGCCACAGCACCACAGAGCTGTAACACCTTCCAGCCATTATGAATCATGGCTGCAGTGGCAGCATCACTGTGTCTCACCAGAGTCTGAGGAAACAAATGCAGGCAGGGATGATACTTTTAATCACCTTGGTACTCTTAGAAAAAACAGACAAGCTCAAGGATATAATTATCTGTCAGGCCTTCAAGGAGTTAAGTTTGCAGAACACTTCACACTCTTCCTTTCCACAGCACTCTTTTTCTTACATAATAGTTCAGCTTCCCTTATATAATAGCAACTTTCTAAAATCTCCTTTTATTGCTGATTTTTTAAAATGGTTTGCACCTCTCAAAAGACAAATTTCTCTGTGAACTATGACAGGAAACATCAGACAGCTTGTGGAGGTTGTGTGTGCAGAAGGAAGGAAAAGTTTCCTCCAAAAGCTGGAAGGAAGGGGACAAAATTACTATTTATACTATCACAGGCTTAAAGTTATAATTTGACATTTAAAATGTACTTACTGAGAAACTTGTATAAAATCAACCCTGAAAATCTAACAGGATACCACAGGGACTGTAGGTGGTTACAGTCTAATAGACAATTTCATAGAAGTGCTTAGCAGGGATAGTGCTCTAATAAAGAGAGTCTATAAAAAGAAGTTTCTGTGAAAATCTATAGGATTTAACAGCAGAAGCGGGGAGAAGGGGGGGGGAGGCAGGGGAATGGGGAGAGAGAAGATGTGACTTAAGTAACGTCTGCTGAAAATTGCATGTTTTACAATTTTGTGTAGGTGGACTCTAAACATTTTAATGATGCAAACGTCAGACTTGGATGTCAAGTGCCCCAAAGCATGAAATGTGGAGATGAAGGGCTGGAGTTTCTGCCTATCTGTAGCAAAATTGTGTTGCTATTTATAGGCTTGCTTTTCTCAAATATCTAAAATGCTTTCATTGCTTCACACAAACAGGCATGCCTATAGCTGAATACAATTGAGTCATCAGAGTACTGCAGTTTTCCTTAAATTAACAGGACTTGAAAATCCTACCTTTTCACTATGAAGGAAGCTAGGTAGGTAGATACCTACCTTTCCTTTTATATTGCAACTCCTGTATGAAAGGTGTTTTTGTAATTCTTAAACTTGAAGATTTTGCCAGTTTAGCACTGGTTTCGAAATTTTCCCAAGCTCTGCCAAAATTCTCCTCCTCCACTTGCAGACTCCACTTGCTTGTGTTTTGACAGGGAGGATCATGACTGGATTTGCTGCAGAGATCCATATTCAGGAGAGGCAGTTTTTAACCCAACCACGCAGTTAACCTGAACGCACGGTAGAAAACATGCTAGTTTAAATGCATTATGTACATTTACTTTGTCAGCTGTTTTTCATGGATGTCACTTGAACAGTCACTGCATAAGCAGTCTCCCGTTGATTTAGGTTTGCTCTAGTTTGAAATCTCTGTCAAAACCAAACAATGTCTGTGAGTAAGTAAATGTGCCCATCAGCCAGGCTCAGTGTAGAAAAAAACATCCTGACATTGTCAGATTGTCACAATTATAGTACAGAGAGAGTATAATAATCTGGAATAGCTGGAATTGTGCATTATTTTCATCTTCTTAGACAAATAGGTCATGAAATTATTCAGAAGGCAGATTTGTGTTGTGTTTGTTACTTTTGTCATCCCAGGAATTTCTTCAGGGTGTCTAAGAATTAAAGTTATATTTTGTAAAAAAATTGCAACTAAAGTGTTTAGACACTAGAAAGTACTGATTTAAAATGAACAAGAAACACAGGAGCAAATCTCTCTCTGCCTTGTTAATGCCACTTTCTGCGTGCAATACAGACTGTCGCTAGGAGGCAGCTGTGCCACAGATTACACGGTCCTTCTCATTTCTCTGTTGATTTTTCTCACAAACCTCACATCCTAGGGCCTGGGAGCTGTGAGACCAGCTTCACCAGTCTCAGAGTGACCTGTAAACATGCCTTGTCCACATGATACACAAGAGATCTAATCTTAGCCTACTCCGGCTAAGTTATGGTTAGCATCTCGGCCAATTTGAGGTTAAACAGCTCCTGCCACTTGTGCAACATCCCACTTACATGGACCAGCAGTTCTCTGGGGAATCTCACTGTGCCAGACACAGTATCCACAGCACCACTGTTCATCCTAGACTGCAGCAAACTGCTTCTCTAACCTATTCCTATCTGTGTTTCCTTGCTTGCGTCTGGCAGGGCAGTGAAGCCCTTGGGTGTGTTTTATACTTTACCCTGCACAATGCAGCATGAAGACCAAATTCTTCAGAGTCCTGACAGACCCCAGCCACAACAACCTCATCTAGAAACAAACTGGTCAACTTTTTCCAACCTAAATGCTCACAAGCTCACAAGGCTTCCCCAGGCCCCCCAGTCTCCAAACAAATTCAAATGACTGCAAATATAAGTGCCTTAAGCTCTCCAGGAAGAACTCTCAGTAAACAACCCAGTCCTTCAGGAAAACATAGCAGACATCCATCTCTTAGCAGGTAGATTTCTCACAGAGGCTTAAAATTGTGATGTACTGGTCATACAGTAAGTGGAAAAACATTACCCCATTAACCGGCTGAGACACTTGTAAATACCAAGTATCACAGTTCTCCTTCATACTACTCTCTACATTGTGATGGATAGCACGAAGGGCCAAAGCCTGGCTGGCTGTACATATCCAGACCACAATGTACTTAAAAGTTTTGGTGAGGTGTCTAAGAAAAGGGGCTTGGCTGAGGCGATGCTGCTGAAAGAGGAAGCGCAGACACGCTGAAGTGAGACAAGGCAGGGAAAGAGGACAAGGCAGGGAAAGAGTTATCTGCTGGGCAATAGGTGAGCCTATGGCACCCAGTGACACTACTAATGCAAGTAAGCACTGCAAAGAAAAGCAATGCAAGCAACTTGCACTTAGGTAGTGTGAGTTTAGAATATAGACCCAACTATGGTCGTAAACAATACATTGTGAATTGTTAGCTCTGCTTCACTGGTAGTGGTCCTGGGTGAGTCAGAGGTGCAGGCTCCTGTTTCTTGATTCTTCAAACTTGATAAAAATGTAAAAAGAGAGTGCAAGCTCGAGAGGATGATGGTCATGGCAGCAATGAACTGCTGAAACACACACTTTTTTCTTGACATTCAGCATCGCTCAGTAGAGGGCACCAGCACCTCAGCTTAGTGCCAGACTGTGCCCAGCAAAGCAAGAATTCCTGGGAAAAAAAATCCCCCTGTTCACAGCTGGGAACTAGTATATAATAAAATATAAAATTGTAAATAATAACAGTAAGCAAAGTTGCTCTGGTAAAAAGAAAAATGTTCAGGTCAAAGATTAGTTTCGAAGTTTGTGCACAACAAGAAAAATTGGACACCTTCCTAGCTTCAACTGCAAATGCACTCTGTTGGAAAAATAAATTGAAGCACATAAAATAAACAAACCAAATACATTTTTAAAAATAGATAGATTATCTAATTATAATTCAGTATACACATCTTGATGCAACAGAAAAAGTGAAGTCACTATTGAGCAATTAGTTAACAAAATACTGCTGTTGTTCAGGGCACTTTAGAAGTGAAGCAGCCCGAAACCCCCAGCCTGAACCTAGAAGACTATTGCAGGTGCTTGTTCCTCACATTTATGAGACTTGTTTCCCTCAAAGTCTAGGAAGAACACTTTCACACTTTTCATCAATGTAAGGCAAATTCACCCCACAGCCCCATCCCCATGAGTGTGGAGTTGCACACCACAGTCTGACACGCAGGTACCCTGGTGCCTCCTGGTTTGGTATTTAGCACTGTGGGGACATGGGTTGTGGCTGCCACCAGGATGCCCCCTTCCTGGCGTGCTGCAGTGATCTCTGCCAGGCCCCAAGCCAGCCTGGCCCGGTCAATCCAGGACTCCCTGTTGGTCCTGCCTCCTGGCACTGACCTCGACTTTAAGTCCTAAAAAGTCCACACCACCCTGAAATACTGCTCAAAACGGAGTGCCTAGGAACAGGCTTTCCTGAAGCCAACAAGATAACAAGGCCATTTAATCATCCAAAACTATGTGGCCTCAGCTTTGCCCTTCAAGGATATAAACATCTCTTTTTAACCACACTTGGCAGCAATAGTCTTTCTCCTGGATTTCAGCTTTCTAAAACATTCATAGGAAAGCTGATCCTTGCATGACTTGACTGAACGTTGGATGGTACATGGAGAAACCAACATCTTGTAGTGACAGAGGTTAAACCTGTGTCTGGGGCAATGTATTTCAGTACACTTTACACTGCTGTGTCTCCTTTTTTGTCAAAAGGGTACATTTTGGAGAGAAAAATCTCTCTATGCTCGTGTGTCTTGACAATAAATGGATTGAGAAATAGGAGGAAAAAAGACAAAAAGTGTAGGAAAAAAGGATACATTTCAGAGGACACCTGAAAACAGCCTTTCAGCTTGTAAAATGAGACAGGGCAGTGCTTGTTCTACAAGTCTTGGCACAGCTGAGGTTGCAAGAGCTGCTTGGAGGAGACCTGTGTTGTCAGGCCCAGGTGGATTTGAACAAAACCCAGACTTCTCCAATGAAAGCTCAAGCACAAAACCCCCAAACCAACTAGATTCTTATGAGGTTAGTTGGCATTTTATGAGTACTAGTGATTGGTCATAATCTTCTAGACAAGCTTCCTGATGCCTACGTCTCTGCATGTTTAATAAGCCTGGAGGATTTTTCTCCAAAGCATCAGTACCAAGGGGGGAAGGGGCAGTAACAGCATTCCAGGGGATCCCTTGGATCCAGCTTCCCACAGCACTCATATTAATCTCCTCAAACCTAACCCCCACCAAATGCTGCTGAGGCCTCAGCCTGAACATTAGGTCTGGTCCTGGAAGCTGTACTTCAGGGAGGATAGAGGTGAGGTGGTCTGGAAGCAGAGCTGAGCGAGAAGAACAATAAAAGGCTGGGAAATATAGTCTGTGAGAAGCAACCTCAGCACAGTTTACTGAATAAAAACCACTGAAGAGTACCAAAAACAGACCCAGAAACTCTGTGAAATACCCATTTCAGAGGGATGCTGTAGAAGATCTCCCAGGGCCCTTTTCCATGGTAACATTATACAATTCTATGACATATCAGGTTTAGAGATCAGTCTAGAGTAACAAGGGCAGCAAAGAAAACAGTCTAATAGTTTTATCTGGTTTTTACAGTCAAGGAAATTGGAAGCAAGGACCTAATCCCTTGACTCTGAGGTATTGCAGTTTTCAGATGGAAAATTCTCACAAAACCCCCTGCAACAAAACAAAGGCATTTTGTGTTTTAGCCTGGGTACCAGCAAATACATTTAAGTTGCCGCTCTTAGGTTTCTGAATATATGGGATGCAATTTCCTCTTCCTCCCTCCAATGCCATCCCTGTGTCACCCAACTACAGCCCCTGCTCTGTTTGCACAGTGCAAACCCAGCTCTAGCAGCAGGACACTTCAATGAGTGACATGGGCAAATATGCCAAAGCAAGACCAGAGGCCCAGGGTAAGAATAATCATCAGCCTGGTCTTCAGCTTGCCTTGTAACCCCTTAAAGGTGTTAGCAAAACTAACCTGAGCATCAACAGGCACAGACCAGCCCACAGGTTATCAGTATGCTCTCTGTTTGTATTATCCTACCACAGTGATGGCTGAGCCACACTGCGATGTTAAAAAGAAAGAATTTAGTCAGTAAACTTCAGGAAAGAGGAAGACATCCCACCAAAAATCAAGGGTCCGTACTCCAGCAAGACAAGCAAGCCTAGACTACGAAGAGTACAAATGCTCTACTTCTGCCCCACGCTTGAGTAGCAATGCCTAGAAGGAAGGAAAACATCAGCAAAGCCAAGGAAAATGGGCACACTGTGGGTACACAATGCAAAAGCACAAATTCACTCCCTTTCTCTGTGTGCCTGTTTGTTTCTGTTGTGCAGTTAATTCTTCATGCTGACCTTCTAAGGACAGGCACATTAGGGAATTTCAGATGGTGCTGTAATGTCTTGGCCATTGAAAACTCTTCCTTATTTTGTCTGAAATGTTCTGTGGGTGCTTTCTTTAGCAGCTTTATTGGCTCTACTGCAGATTGTTTTTGTGCTGGCTTGCGGGAACATCAGGTAGTTTTGGGGGGAGAAGATTATTTTTGTTATTTTTTATTTTAGAATCACTAATTTAATAATAGTAACTAATTTGTCAGTTTTTATATTCCTAGTGATCCCCCATTCTCTTATTTTCTTAGTCCCACTGTTCATACTGACTCATGGTGAGCACTATGTATCTGTGGAGGGAGAACACATGCTGAGAAATAGGTGAGGTGGGAGTTTTGCCATTCCTAAATCCATGGTCAGTCACTGAAAAAAGGAAAATAACCTTCCAGGGATGTTGCAGAACTCTCCAAAGGTCCATGTGGTGTTGGTGAGAAACTGCATGTGAACCCAGCTCCAAGGGTGAACAGGTCCCGGAGTACTGGAGGGAGGAAAATTTCCAGTACTAGAGGGAGGAAAATTGCCCTCTTCCCTTGCTCTGAAAGGTTCTGTAGCTTAGTGTCCTTCTTGGGGCTTCCTTCACCTAACTGAACAGCTGCCATGACTATCCCAGACACTTGACACTGGATATTAAGTCTGTGTTTGAACATGAATCTGTGACCTCCAATGCCCATCTCTCAGCCTTGTGTGCAAAACATATCAGCAATTTTTCATTCAGATGAAAGAGACCAAGGAGCATGCTAAGGACACCCTAATCCATGAGTGCCAATGTGTGTTAGCCATGACTACCACCTCTCCAGTCTTCCTTTCCACCTAAATGAGCATGCTGCTCCAGCACCTAGTTCTGGTTTAGCCACATATGGAGGAAATGTTGTGTTTTGTGTCAGGTGGGAGCTCATTAGCCCTCCTGCTGTGTCTCCGGTTCTTCATCCTGGTTTGCCAACCCTTTTTCCATGAGGCTTTGCCCTCCAAGGAAGCCTCAACCCTGCTGTGCTGGAGCTGCTTGCTGCTGTCTGCCCTCTGAGCCTCTGCTTGCTCTACTATTTGCACTGCATTTTGGTCTTAAAAGTGGCCATTTAAGACCAGGCCTGTCCTCCTTGAAAAGCAGCCAGAGTCCATACTGTTCTTGCCTGCCAGCATTCCCCAAATCTGCTGCTTATTCTTCCACCCAGATCTCATTTTTATTTCTCTTCCGTTTTAAAACTTTGTAAAACTTAAAAATAGCTCCCTGCAAGTTCAGAGAAAAAGCTCAAGCCAAAAAAAAAAAAATTGCAACAACAAATCAGATAAGATGAAAACAGAAAGGGAAAGGGGGGAGGGCATGCCACAAATTATATCACTGTCAACATGGAAATGCTTAAAGAATGCATATTGAGAAACAACAGGAATTAAGAGGCCACAGCTGTGTGATGAGAAGTGATAAGAAACTGCCATCCTTTAATACGGAGTCCCAGGAGACATGCTTCAAATGCCCCTTTTCCCCAGGCTCCCCAGTCTCCAAACAAACAGTACCTGCAAAAAAACCTCAAAAAACCAAAAAACACCCCACACCATCATAATGAAAAAGAAACCTTTCATTTATCCTTGTTTGGGATTAAACAAGAGTTGAGGTGAATCAATGAGCAAATAAAATACATATGTTAAAGGCTTTTAAGACCATCAATGGAAAAAGGAGGAAGAAAAGGGGTGGCAAATAACAGCATAAACTCTGCAATTGTTACTAGTCTGTCAACAAACATACTTTAGGGATTTTCTTGTTAAGCCAGAGGGATATATAGTGGCAGTAGAGGATTTCAACCTTTCATGTTTACTTAAAGTCATCCACACACTTAGATTAAAAACCCACACAAACTTTCATGTTGGAGGAATCTTAGGTAAATGTCTGTTTTAGTAGCCATTTGTTTACTTGGGTTTTTTTTTTAGGATTTTTTTTTGGTTGATTTGGTTTTGGTTTTTGGTTTTTTGGTGGGTTTTTCTTTTTTTGTCTGCTGTGCAAACTTTTCACGTAAAAGACAGAGAAAAGCACTTTCACTCCTGCCAGGTCTTAAAAAATACCATCCTTCGGCTATTTATTTATTTTAAGCGCTGTGCTGGGGACCTGAGCACTTTGCAGAGCAGTTTAAGGGCAAATACATCTCTACTCTACAGGATGTTTTTCAATTGCACCTTGGTCTGATCGCTTATGGATTGTCTACAATGTTGCCAGCTTCAACTGTGAGTTGGGAAATAGTTCACAGCCTAATTAAAAGCCCAGCTTCTGGGCTCTTGGGACTGTGTGCTATTTAGTTTCCCTTTAGAGAAAGGATGCCTGCACAGATATAGGGAAAAGCCTGGAAGCGCCACATGAATGCACCCATTTAACTTATGTTCTGGAAAGTCAGAACATAAGTTAAAAAGTATCTCAAATTCTTTATAATATTTAAAATAACACCACTGAAAATTTGTGAAATGCCAGGGTTGGCAGGAATGAGATTGCGTAACACCCTAGAGGTTTAAGTGTTGATTGAAAGCAAACAATTAACAATAAGAAACGATAATAAAAATTAAAAACAGTAGAAAAGAAATATTTGGCAAGAGATTGAAACTGTAAACATACTACTCTGAGTTTTGCTTTTTAAAATTAAAATTGCTTGAATTACTCTAAATACTGTAAGAAAAGAAAACCAGAGCTTTGAAAGAATGAAGGTCTTGAGTTAGGTAAGTATCTTGTTAGCACGGGCTGATTTTCAGAGGCAACCAGGTCTGTCTGTGACAGTAACAAAGTGCATTGCCCCGGAAAACTGAGCCTTGTAGTTAGGGGTGTCGGCACAGGCTCCGGTACCAGTGTTAGCCACTTGTTATAAACAAACAAACAAACAAACAAACAAACAAACAAACAAACAAACAAACAAATTTTGGTGTAAGTTAACTTCCTTCCCCAGTCACACAAGCTGTGCTCAGGTTATGTGGGCAAATATTTATCATTTGATAAGGGGTTATGATCTGCTGACCTTGGTATTAGTCTTGATTGCCAGTAAAGCAGAGTTCTTAAAAACTGTTGTTATAAGCAGGGAGCCAAACTAGTCAAAAGTTTCCTGTTTAATTTATGTAATTTATGTCAGGTTGCTCTGAGGTTGGTTGTTTTTTGTTTTTTTTTTAACTTTATGGCCTCCAGAGATCCATGCTCTGGTGGTTGGTAGGAACTACAGATCAGCCAGCAAGATCTACTCATCAGCTACAGCTTCAGATGTCCCTGTGCTGAATGCTGGGGAGGGTGATGGGGAAGTGTGGTGAAAATGGTGCCCTGCAGTTTTCTCACTCTGTGGACAAAGGGGATGAGGAGAGCAAAAGATCAGACCTTTGTATGAACAGACAACCAGACAGGCAATCATGAGGCTTGTCATGATGTTTGCTTCTAGTCTGCATCCACTACTATGCCCCTGAATTTGGGATTTTAGATTTATCATAATGACACTGGTGCACCTATTGTAGGTCAGAGTTTGCAAACTCCTGCACAGGATCAAGCCATAAAACACTGGCTGAAGAATGCTCTTAGGGTGGGAGTGTGCTGTGTTTTAGCATGTGTATGTCCTATGTGCCTGTGTGACCTAAAATACAGGCAAAAGCAATAAAGTGAAAAAGAGAATGTCTGAGACCCAAGTTCCAAATAAAAACAGTTGCTTTGCTGCTTTCTGGAAGTCACTCTCCTCATTACTCACATGTACAGCATGCTCAGAAGCATTTCTCAACCTCAAAAGTTTTGTATATTCACTCTAGGAATGCAGTCATCATCTTCCTGGGTACATGCTTTCAGTTTTCCAGGAAGAAAACCAATAGGAAATGGAGCAAGTGATCATATCTGATAAACCCGAAGCTGCTGTAATGAACAATGCTGGGGTGTCAAAACTCTTCAGTGCTTGCCAAAAGACGGCCAGAGGCTAAGTGGAAATGGGGCTCTACCAGCAAGGAGCTGAGAATTTGTCCTTCATAAAGCAGAGCTCACTCATGACTAAACTTACACATATCAGCGAACCCAGAAAAGTCGATTTTTTTTTCTTTTTAAAGATTTGCTTTGTCCACCTCTTCATTGTCTGGTCTACATAGCCTGGAGGGCATGGTGTGCTGTGTCCAAACTGCATCTAACACTTTAACCACAACTAGCTGTTAAAAAATAAAAATAAGCTCAGATCCCTATGCTTGCTCACAGTAGATGTATGCATGCCAAGATTTTTTTTAAGTGAGTAATACTTTGAAGAACCTTTGGTTTCCAGTTGTTTTAATGTGTGCCACCACTCTCTAATCCCCTTCCCAAACTTTGGGGCATCCATCCCTTAGATTCCTTAGAAGCTCATATCTCCCAGCACTTGGGGGGTATCATAGTTCAGTGGTGTCCAGATCTGTAGCACCTTCTCCTCAATATATACAGATTGCTGGTGAGGCTCCTTAGAAGTGCCAGTGCCACAAAGTACTAGAATTGGGATAAAGACAGAAGTAAAAGAATCAGATAACTTTTTCTGGACATGAAGAGGGTGACATTTGGAGAGGGTGGATGTGAAGAGATATGCAAAGAGTGCAGCAGATGCCAAGATCTTTCTCTCCTGAGGGAATACTGCCTGCACGAAAGGATTTTGCCAGACTGGTATGTGAAGTGCTGGTGCCTGGGAGAGGTGCCTTCTTCTGCCTACCTCCTTCTTGGTGGCAGAAGCTGTTAGTGATCTTGCAATGATGACAGCGAGGCCCAGCTAGAGCCCTGCAAACACACTCCAGTGCAAGCACTCTGTCCAAACCAAGTTTCTGCTCTGGATGGTCTTAATTTGTGTCGAGATTCAACAGATGGAGAAAATGAGTGAAGGTGCTCATAAGAGCAATAGGAGGGGATGTGAAAGATGTCTATCAAAGACAAGCATTTTATCCCTCGGCATCTTCTTCAAATGTTAAATGTGTGCTCCCTTCTTTTCTTTAGTTTTATTTATTTGAAAACAACACTGTACTTCAGGGTGCCTGATTGGCTCCTTACTGCTTGGAGGGAGAGAAGATTCTGCCTGCCCAAGCAAAGTATTTCCCTTTTTCTGAGGCCAGGAGATCTTCCCCTGTGAGGCAGAAACAGCAAATTGAACTGGACCAAGAGCAGACTACTTAGTTTAGGACACTAAACATTTCAAACAATTTACCTACTCTAGAGCCCAGCCACATCTTGGAATGGGGTAAATTCTCATGATCATGGGGAAGGAGGGGGTGAACCAGAGCAAGAGCATGTTAAGGCTTTTCATCAGCTCCTGCAGGGGCTGGTTTCATGCCCTGCACACTCTTCTGGGAGTATATACACCCACAGCCCAGACTCCTGCCAGTGAAACACCAACCCCTTGAAGGATTTCAGCTGTGTCTCCCATCTTCCTCCTCTGGATGCTCCCTCCCTCCCCCCCATGAGCATATTGAATCTTGACTGCAAAGTCCTCCAAGACCTCTCCATACTGACAAAGTCAAACCTGAATTTAAGGCACACTTTGCAGAATCATATTGTTTGCAGCCCTGCTGCATTGACCTGCCTCAGCACAGGCCAGCACTCATACAGTTTAAAGGATCAGGGAATTAGGAGAGAACAGACCCTGAATTAATGGCTGCTTCCCAGAACTTTCCTACTTAGCTGGCAGGGGTGGTGATTGCCCTATATCGCCGCTCTGTTCCTCTCTACGGGTTGAGCACATCCATTGTGTGGCTCGTGCCACTCCCCGCTTCAAGGGGGCAGCTGGGCTGCTGTGGGAAGTGCCCAGAGCAATGTCCCAGGTCCCTGACAGGCCCTCCTGATTTCCCCACGGCTCTTTTGTTGGCTTTGCACGGCGGCAGGCAGCCGCGCGTGCTGCGTGACTTTCTACATGCCGGGGGATACTTCAGATGACATGATGGACATTCCTCCTTTGAACCCAGCCCAAGCCCATGCCAGAAAGGCCCATGATAGATTCCCCGTGCCATCCTGCAAAACAGGCTGAATTATAGCACCTTTTAACCACAGCCCAGGGTAAACAATACAGCCTGTACCACGGCTCATAAACAGTCCTCATTATTACAAAGGGCATTTCAAACGCGGTGTGCTACGGCTTGACCTTAAAAGCTATAGACAATCTAGCGGAGCACAGACGGTTTCATAAAGTACAATCACTTCCTGCAATTCTTGGGGCAGTGCAGCCGGAGCCGTGCAAATCCTGTTTTCCCTGCATTGTTTCCTGCATGTGAATATCATCAGTCTAATGGTGCTTGTAACCATGGCACTCATTAAACAGGAGCAGGGAGACTTGTGATAAAGCCATCCAGGACTCCAAGGATTTGCATGGGGCCAGTAACCTTGGCTGGACAAGGCAGAGTTGCCAGCATTCACTTCAAAAGATCAAACAAGAAAAATATGCAAAGGAGAAGTGCTTTAAGAACAGCCACTGGGTAAAACTGCAGACGGACCCAGGTTTAGGTCAGCCAGGACAGTGGGAGCGCAGCAATCCCCTCCCTGCTCAGTGGGAGCACTGGCAGTCTTTGGAGAAAGCCTTTGCTCCTGCCTGAGGGTCCACATGCCTGCAAGAACATAGAGATACTCACAGCAATATCTGCACAAGGCAAGAGCAGATCTGTGGGAGGTGCAGAGGTCAGGGAGGATCACATCTCTCTCCACCTTAGTCACCTCTTCATTTCCCTGCATATAGGAAAAGAAAAAAAAAGGATTGGACAGAAGAACGACTGCAGATGATGTAACTGAAAGAAGACCCTTGGCAGTATAATAATTTTATGCTCTGGATGAGATTATTAATGACTCTGATTTATTTAATATCTGTGGAGGGGTTGCACGTTTCCAGACAACACCAAGACAGTACCTGCCTGGTGTATTCAGGACTGCCAAACATTTCAGACATTAAGTTTTTACAGAGAAGTCCATGTAAGTGAGTGCAGACAATTACACATTTGACAAACAAAAAGCTGATGGGCTGCTCAGCAGGCATCTGGCCATCATCAGACGCCTCAGTGCTTTGCAGTCTTTGCCACAATTGGGAGCTAAAGCATTAGCAATACCCT
Source organism: Leptocoma aspasia (assembly GCA_013399835.1). Lineage (NCBI taxonomy): Eukaryota > Metazoa > Chordata > Aves > Passeriformes > Nectariniidae > Leptocoma > Leptocoma aspasia. The sequence continues at coordinate 1,800,042 of VXAX01006611.1, forward strand.
GCTTCATACTTGAAGGTACCTGATCAACAAGATGTTGGAGGTGTAATTGCCCCATAAAAGGTTTAATTTACAGACTCCTGCATCTCATAATGAAACCAATAGCGCTGAGCCTGACCTCGGTGTACAAGGCAGCACCCGCAGAGACAGAACCAGGCAGAGGTTACTGCAAATCTCAAGGCAAGTAAAGGCTTGATGATGGGGAAATTTTAGATGAGTAATTAATCAAAGAGGGCTGGACACAGTTCATTGTGTGCTTTAAATACTATAGAAAAATGACTGTTTCCAAGTAAGGAGGGTGCTTGTCTGGGGCAGCAGTGCATACTTTAGTCCTGGTGCTACTGAGCAGGCAGGAATTGAATTCAAGCTTAAAAATGTAAGGCAAGGGGGATGATGATGGTCACAAAATGATGACATCCTTGAAAAGAGTAAACACCATGAAATGGACACCTATAGAAATGGTAAGTCAGGTCCCACAGGAAGAAATTCTGGGGGACAATATTCAAGCCCACTGTTCTGGGCGACAGTATTTGGACAGCCACAAAGCAGTGTGAGTTGCAGAGGAGAAGAGCAGCTATAGTTGAAGAGAATAGGACACCACCGGCACTTTGTGGAAGATTACCACAAGGAAGAAAGGTTATCAAAGAAGTTAATGTAGAAGTGGAAGCACAGACTTGTGCTGGTGAATGAACACAGAGGAATAGCACAAGCATGTAAATACAAAATAAGCAGCAACTAGCAAGTGGTAGAAAGAAAGCCTCTCAGATACCCAGAAGCAACCAGACAACAGAGGAAAACCCATCACTTATTGGCTAAAGAGGAGAAATAATGGCTGAAAGAAGGCTGTTCAAATTTTTGTAAAAAACTAACTGTGAAACTGATTTAGCAGATGATGAAGGCCAAAGCCAAAAAAGGAAAAAAAGAAGAAAAAAAAAAGAAGAAAAAAAAAGAAAATAATTGCCCAAACAAGTTTTAGAAAGACAATGTTTTCAAGTCTAAGAGGTCTGATGAAACTCACAGTAGTGTAATTAAGGAGCTCACCAGAGCAGACTGAGCTATTAGTGATTATCTGCAAGAATTCTAGGTTTGAGGGGGATGTCCCAGAGGGCTGGAAGATGGCAGAGAGAGGATTTCTCTTTATAGAAAGGAAAAAGGAGGAGCCAAGGAGATCAAAACTAATCTGCCTAACTTTGATAAATGGAAAGATAATAGAATGAATAATTAAATAACTGAGATATAACCTCAAGAGAACAATATGTTGACAAATATCAGCCAGTGCAGAGTTTTTGAATATTTTTTTATTTTTAATAACATGGCATGTCAGACCAATTTACTTGGTAAGTAGCCCAGTAATTAAAAAATAGGCAGGATGCCATTTTCCAACACAATGTTCTGAGAACTAAAAGAGGAAAAAATTATCTTGGTGAAATCACATTCACTTGAACATGCTACTGTGTTAAAAACTGCACTTGGAGACCAGGCGTCAATCACTCACTGTCAGAGCAGGATGACATTTAAGGAAGTCCTTCCTGCACTTATCCTAGTCTCTTCTCTCCTCACCTTATTCAGCTCAGCTCCTACAGCACTAGCTGTAAAGCTAGAAAATGATCCAAACTGAGGAGGGAGTTCAAATCTGCAGCTTGAAATTCAGCAAAGGTATTTTTGAGGTATTTTTGAATGCCAAATAAAGTAGACCAAATAAGCAAAGAAGTGGCAGCACACCAAGAAGTGATCTTGAGGATACAGAGGACCAGACATAGAAAAGAAGATTAAGCTTTTTTTCAAGCTGTATCAGTAAGAGGGCTGGATGTGAAACATGAGGAAATTGGCTTGCTCTGTGTGTATAAAAAATAAAAAAGTAAGAGAAAAATTAAAGACACTGGTAGGACATCAGCTTGGCTCCCTGCTTAAAATGAGATCAATTCCCCAGTGAGTTCAGAACGGAGCAATGGCGATGACATGTGATGTGAAAAACACATTATCCAAGCAAAGGTTGGAGAAACCATCTTTGTTCAGTACAGGAACAGGACTGGGGGAGAACAAGAGAGATGCTGTCAGTCCTGCAGCATGCAAGAAGGTTGTTACAAGAAGAAAAGAGCTTAGTTGTTCTCTGTGTTGAGGAGAGTTTTGTTTATTTTACACAAAGATATTTTGAGCTAGCAGCCTGGGGGGAAAAGGAAAAAAAAAAAAAAAGGATGAAAACCAAAACCCAAACCCCAAAATAAAACTCAAAACTTTCTCATTTGAAGGATAGTTGGAACAAGGTACCAGAGAAGGCTGTACAAACCCTATCACTGGAGGACTGTTAGCAAAACAGCTGTCAGGGCTGCTGTAGTTCATCTCTTGAGGTCCTTTTCAGCTCTGCTTTTGTATGATCTTGCAGAGTAATTAAGCCTCTGTTTAACATTATGCACATAAGTGACTTGCAAAATAGGCAGTGTTCCAACCTGAGCACATGTTTAATTGCTTTGCTGGTCTGAGGCCCAAGGTATTTCTGGAAGGTGTTAATTTATTCCAAAAATTCTTGCTAACAACTATTCCCCTATGCACACTGACACCTGCAAAAAAATAAAAGCAGTATTCTTCTGTTTCCAAGCTGCTGCATTCCTTTCAAACCATCCTGCCCTCCTCTGATAATACTAAGAAAATAAAAGATTCTCTGTTTGCAACCTTATTTACTGGGCAAAATTATTTCCTTGTGCTGTAGTTACAAGAGAAACATGAAGTCACTGAAACGATGAAATGAATTATATCAATAAAGCATTAGGGATGCAAAATATGTACATGAATGTATTTACAATTCACTCAAAACCATATATAATACATACAGACATCACACACACTAACAGACTCCCCTGAGCCTTGAATGGCTGGAAAATCTCATCTTACAGCAGCAGGACCCTTATGTTTAGTTCCTAGTATATATCTGTGTTTAACCTCGCTGTGCCTCGTCTCTGAGGCAGCTGGCACATGGTGCCTCCACTGCCACAGACAGGAAAACAGTTCATAAAGCACACTTAAAAGATCTTTGGGGAGCTGAGACGTACTGAGATTTGACTGGCTTTCCCAAAGCTAGATAACCTCTTCCCAGGCCTATAGGGCTGGACCCCATCAGCACACAGCTGGGGACTGCTGGGGAGGTTGGGGATGCCAAGTGCAGCTCAAATACCAACCAATCCTCATTTTTCTGTTGGTGTGTGTGTGTGTGTGTGTGTGTGTGTGTGTGTGTGTGTGTGTGTGTGTGCAATGAATTGTTGTTCAGGAGCATCAAAGTATCAGTCATGATTCTGGTCCTCCCAGTCTGTGTGAGGTGTGCAAACACACAACAAAGGAAGGAGCTCTGCCTAAACCTTTCCAAGCTGAGTGCTAGATGAAATACCAGAGTCAGATGAAAGGAAGGCAGGGAGGAACAAAAGGAAACCATAAGCCTGGTTGCACTATTATCTGAGAATTGCTGCTGCTTATAGAGCTGAATTTTAGCTCTTGGGAGGCTGCTTGTGGAACGGGATGAGAAATGGCCATCCTTGCCTAAAGATTTTGATGGGAAAGGGAATTGCCAGGAGAAGCTCCCATACCCACAAAGTCAATCAGTTGGGTGTTTATATTGCAGGCAAGCAGCCTTGTTTCAACCCTTCACTGTAAAGGTGGCAGTGAAGGGACTTAAATCTGGTGCTACAACAGACCACAAGATTCAACTGGATCTGGCAGGGCTTGGACATTCCAGAAAACCCCAACAAACAAGGTGGAGGTGACATACTGAGGGGAGATTTTCAATTCAGCCACACTCATTACTGCTAAGTTTCTTCCAGACCCAGATCTGTCAGAGGCTCCTGCCCTGCATTACTTTGGCCACCAGAGATGATGGTGGATGCCGACAGCCCCTCACTGGGCTAGGTCCTCTCCTTGGTTCTCTCCCTTTCACTGGGAAATTGGGAAAAGGGAAGGGAAAGATTTATTGTAAAGAGGGTCCCTTTCCAACTGCAAGCTGGCTTCAGTGAAAAACTTCATGGCCATGAGTGGGAGACTCTTCACTTTATTTCCTTGATAGAACCAAAAATGACCAATTTTCTTGAGAACATTTTAACAGCACCACTAAAATATCGTGTTTGAGTTCAATTTCTAGGAAACTTTAAACTGAATTTAAAAGGGGTTTTTTTTCTGGCTTCTTGCTGATATGAAGAAATATAAGGGGTTTTTTTTAGCAGTTGCCCTTTCACTGTGAACTTTCAGATATGCAGCTTCACTAATGAGATTTCTCTTTGTGAAGCTGTAGTGTTTTAATTCTGATAAAATGAAAGTCCCATCATTAATTTTAAATCTGCAGAGCATATGAATGACCGTTTTCCTAAAAATACACATTTCTGTCAAGTCATTCATTTTTTATTTTGAGATACTTATGTTTTCCAGCTTTCCTGCTGACACATAAATTGGTATTTTCCCAGCAGCTCCGCTCTGAACAAAATTTCTCATGCACCATTCAGTCAGGCAGTTTCAGTTCATAAGGTCTAATCCTTTAATTGTTTCATGGATGAAAATTCCAATAACATGTGATTAAATCTCTGGCACATATTAGTTATTATTTCCTTATCAGTAATATTTACTATTTATTCTAGAGCAAATACACTCCCAGAGCACCCAGACTACAATACACAAACCAACTGAAGGTTCTCTTGTAGACCACTTGCTAAGTTTGACTCTCAAAAGGCTCACCAAAACTTTGGGAAAACCTTAAAATTACCTCCCTGATGAACCCTGCTTGTCCATGAATTTTCCAGAAAAGGTCATCTGCTTGAAGCTCATTACTAATCCACTGCAGGATTAGGAGAAATTTAACATTCACAGGCACAACACTGCTTACAGGGAAGATGAACACCAAAATATTCTTACTATACTTTTGAAATTCTGATTATTTTTTCCCCTACTGGGAAAAAAAAAAAAAAGCAATTTGAAGAGCACCAGATCTGCTGTGATTCTTTGTGTGGTGGAGAACAGGCGAAAAGAATGTTATAACTGGAGATGGCAAGGGAGATTAAGAAAAAGAGGGGGTGTTTTCTTGGAAAAGGCAGTAGATTAAAACCAAGGCTTTCCTTAGGGACCTATTGTTTTTTGCTTGCTTTTGATGAAGAACACAGAAAGCATTTTTTTTCCTTGGGTGCAGTAAAGAACCTCTAGCCTAGGGAGGCACACCCTAGGATGGTGAGTGGGCTGGTGGAAGGACTGCTCTTCCTCTTCCAGATTAATGACCACTTCTCAAGTGAAGCCTGAGCTGTTGGTTACTGTGCAGTGTGTACTTTTCTTTTTTTCCTTTCTTTCCCCATATTATTATTTTTATTTTATTTTTGGCAAAAGCAATTGAGAGTCTTGGTTTTATTGCACTTTGACACAAGTGTCAACACCTTGAAATATTTCACAAAATGGAATTCTTGCTGCCTACCCAGCCCTATAATCAACACCCCAAGGTTTTCTCAGACACCTATCTTACCAGAAAGTCTGGAAATCCTTAGGCTAAGGGATGAGCTAAGATACACAGGCTTGCAGAGGGAAGTTGGCACACAGTGCCTCAAACCCCAGCTTTGTGGGGAAGCTCTTCAGGCAGTGAAGCTATGTGTGCCTGGTGAATCCATGGTCCTAGAGGTCTTGTCCTGGTTGATTCCCTGTGAATTCAGTCCAGTAACTGTTGAAGCAAACAGCAATCCTGCACCACAGAGCATATGGGAGAGGTAACTGAGTGAGCATGATGAGTGAGGGGCAGCAAGCGCAGGGAAATCCCATGTACACTTATACAATCATAGAATCATTTAGGTTGGGGAAGACCTCTAGGATCACTGAGTCCAACCACAGCACTGCCAAGTCCACCACTAAACCATGTCCACAAGTGCCAGTTCTACATGCCCTTTACATACATCCAGGGATGGTGACTCCCTCACTTCCTTGAGCAGTCTGTTCCAATGCTGGACTATCCTTTCCATGAAAAAATTTTTCCTAATATTGAATCTAAGCCTCCCTAGGTGCAATTTGAAGTCATTTCTAGTCCTTTCACCCATTACCTGGGAGAAGAGACTAGCCCCCACCTGGCTACAGCCTCCTTGCAGGCAGGTGTAGAGAACGATAAGGTCCCCCCGGGCCTCCTTTTCTCCAGGCTAAACACCCCCAGCTCCCTCAGTCACTCCTCATTGGACTTGTGCTCCAGAGCCTTCCCCAGCTTTGTTGCCATTCTCTGGACCTGCTCCAGCAACTCAGTGTCTTTCTTGTAGTGAGGGGCCCAAAACTGAGCACAGCACTTGAGGTGTGGCTGCACCAGTGCTGAGTACTAGTGAGGAGGATGATCATTGTCCTGGTTCTGCTGGCTACACTGGTCCTGATCCAGGCCAGGATGCCATTGGCATTCCTGGCCACCTGGGTACATGCTGGCTCCTGTTCAGCCACTGTCCACCTGCACCTCCAAGTCCTTTTCCTCCTGGCAGCTTTCCAGACACTCTGCCCAAGACTTGAGTGTAGGGGGTTGTTGTGACCTTACTGAACCTCATACTATTGGCCTTAGTCCATTAATCCAGCCTGTCCAAAACCTTCCATAGAGCCTTCCTGCCCTCCAGCAGATCAACACTCCTGCCTGACTTGGTGTCATCTGCAAACTGACTGAGAGTGCACTTGATCCCCTCATCCAGATCATTGTTAAATTATTAAACAGGGCTGGCCTGAGTCTTGGGGGATACTACTTGTGATTAGCCACCACCTGGATGTAATTCCATTCACCACCACCCTCTGGGCCCAACCATCCAGCCAGTTTTTTACTCAGTGAACAGTATATCCATCTAAGCCATGAACATCCAGAGTCTCCAGGAGAAGGTTGTGGGAAACTTTATGTCAGAGAATAAGTTCCAGGTAGACAAATTCCACAGATCTTTACTCATCTGCTAAGGTTAATGGTTGTTCTCCAGCAAAAGCCATGATGAGCTGCAACCCACCTGCTTGCAGATACAGCCTTTCTGCCTTGCCTCCAGGACATTTTTAGGGGAAGGGCACAGTTATCTACATACACAACTCTTCATCAAAAGCTGCATCTATTCAACTTTTTGGGTTCTGAATGCCTGAATGGGAGCCCTCACCTCTGCCCCTTGCTGTGATGATGGGCTTTCATTCCTGGTATTGGGATGCAGCCCCATCCAGCGAGGCTGACGGACACCCAGGGACACATGCACTCTCCTCTGAAGGGTTTCTTTTATTGCTCTTCTCCCCTTTTTTTTTCCTTGTTTTGTTATTCTTACCACAGAAAGGAGAGGTCCTTCAGAGAGAGCCTGCCGGAAAAGCCAAGACACATTCAAATGCTCTCTTTTCATTGTTCCCAGAAGATTAATGGCACGTAGGCCAATGGGCCCGTAGCCCTGTTCCCGTAGCCTGCATGCCAAGGGGGAACAAATGAAAGCATGTAACTGGAATTTCCACTCAGCTTGTCTCAACAGCACACGAAAAGCTAGGACAAATCAAATTACAGCTACAGAATACAACAAAGAAGTTGCCCTCTCAAAATAAACAAACAAGCACATGAATAGGAGAGTGGCCCCAATTTAATTGGTGAAGTCAGGCAATGATAGCTGTTTCACATCTGGGCTGTACTTTCATTTGGCTGGAGGCTACCTTTTCAAGCCTATGCTAAACTCCAGCCACCAGTGAGGATCTGGTGGACTTAGAATGTTTTTCAAGCTGGGCAGCCTGCTGCTGCCTTCCCATGGCCAGCTCCCCATGGCTGCTTGCTGCTTCCATAACCCAGCCACACACGGTCCCCACTGTCCCATCCCTGCTAAGAGCAGGTGTCCCTTGTGTTTGTCACAAATTCCAGTGCAGTGGCCAAAGCTGGCTGGCAGATAAACTGCTGTGTGGAGGCCTGTCAGTCAGAGCCATGGGTGTCCCCCCAGGCAAGGTGGCTTCTTCATTCCAGGCTGACAGCCAGCACAGGGGAAAGGCAGTCACTCACTCTGAAGGGTGTCAGCAGGTTGCATGCCTCAAAAGCAAGTGTTAAATAACTGTGCAGGTCTGGGGTCAATGTTTTGTTGTCCAACTCTTTCTCCCAAAACTCTCACTGTGGTTTGTCAAGTTGCTGGTTTGGGGAGTTTGGAAAAAGAAGGATCAACACAGACATCAAGTAGAACCAGCAGAGTAAGATGAAACTCCAAAGAACCTGGGGAACGAAGGAAGGGAGGGTGCAGTCCCTGGAGAGAACCACAGAGCCTGACTACCCTTGTCAATGCAGCTGTGCTCGTGCCAAAGCAGACCCCTCCTCACCAATTGCTGAGAGGTCCCCACTACCCCCTGCTCCCTCCACCTCCAGGTGAGCTGGAGCCACAAATGAAAAAGCAGATTTCTGTCTGGAGCTGGCAGATACTTATCACTTTGCTTCTAAAAGGATGAAATTTTGAGTGCTATTTTCTCATGCTTTCTTACTAGCCCAACTCATCTTTTTCCCGGCATACAATTCAATCTCCAGTTGGGAAACAAGAAAAGCAACCCCAAAACCACCAAAAACAAATTCCACCACAGCTGAGCTCTGCTTCTGCCAAGGAGACTCAGGCAGTCCCCAATATGAAAAGCACCTGCTGGCGCCTAAGGTGTGCTCCAGAAATCCCTCCTACATTCCTAGGCTTTGTAACCTGACCTGATGCACCAGGAGCGGTGGTTTTGGCTCATTTCTACATTAAGTAACACTTACTAGATATGGTGAGTGAAACACACCAATCTTGGGCACAGGTAATAATTCTCCCTTTACTCCCTGCCCAAATCCAGCCAACCAGACAGAGGTTCAGCATGCAGGAGGATGTGCTGATCCCTGGTTCCAAAAATATCACTCCTTACCCTATATTTACATCAGTACAACAGTTATAAGCAAATCTAGTAACAAGTCATTGCTCTGTCTGTATTCCAGTCTATTTTTTCAATGATTTTTTTTCTTCCTTTAAACATAATTTTTCAGACTTGCCATTTACAACAAGCCTCTGCATTACTATCTTTCTTTTAAATCAAATGTACATAAAGTCATACCTGTGATACAATTTTCTTTGGGTCACATTAAGAAGTGGTAATTTAGATCTACACTGGAAAATGGCTTTATTCATACTGCATTTGCTTGGGTCTGACATAGAGACCCAGAGCTACAGGAAACCAGTTTAGTTGCTTCCACTGAATTTTCTCCTGGGGAAACTGGAGAAAAAAATGTAAAGAAATGTCTGTTTGTTGCGGCTTAGTGACATCTGTCAAAAGCCAAATGTTTTACAGATGTGGCTGCCCACGGGCAAATGTTATCAACAGCTCAATGACTGCACTGATGTTTCCAAGGTTGCAGCATTGGCAGTCACTGCAGCCAGGCAGTGTCCAATGCCTGAAAATATCAAACCCACTACTTGTGTCCATTACCAGGCAGTGACGTGAGGCCCAAGAGTCAGGCAAACCATGCTTAAAATAACAATTAGCATCATTGCCCACCTCCTACACCAACAGATGCTTTCTGGTGACCTGTGTTTCCCTCCTTTCTATTGCCTGTGATAAGATCCCATGGACCAAACCAGGTGGTGTTTCCCCTGTCACTGCGATTGGCAGTCCTGGCTGTCAGAGCACACTGTCCTTATCCAGCAGCTGTGCCACACAGAACACAGCACTGCTTCAATCATCGCAGATGCCAAAGGGTGGGTTAGTGCAGTGGTCCCTCTGCAAGGGCTGCCTGACCCTGATTTTTTTTTTTTAAGAGCAGGAAGGCCCATGCGTTAAGAAAACATCCAGTTTTGTGTTATGCAAGAAGCTCTCGCAGGAGCCGTTTATTCCCAAACACAGCGCGGGGAACACACGCGCACCTCTCCGTGTGCAGGGTGCACGCGTGCCACACACAGCAGCACTTAACTGCTTTGGGACATGTGAAGGCTGAGCAAGAGGGCCAGCAAAACAGAGAGACAGAGCAGCAAGCACATGGATGTTTTGAGATGCTATTGAGCTTCAGCCACTGTTGGTTTCTCATTCTCTCCGCCACGTGCTCCCTAAAAAAGCTGTGTTTCCAGCCCTCCACTTACAGCTAAGGGATCTTACCCCACCAAGAGAGTTCAGAGGGAGGACTATTCACCCTCGGGAGGCACCTGAGTGACCATGGTTTCTGTGATTTATGATTTCTCTGCCTGCTGCAGCCAACATCCAGAGCAAGTGAGCAGATGTTGTTCCTGTGTCCCTATCTCCACGTGCCTTTGTTCTCCAGAAATAGCACCGAACAACGCATTGGAAGGTTGCAGTCTGTGCTAAGATTTATTTAACTTTTTCTCCCTCTTCTTTTTCCTTTTTTTCCCTCCTCAAAGGAGGTCTCTCGGCATGTTCCGGTGGTTATTGTTCTCGGGCCATGCAAGGGCAGCGCCCCAGAGGGGCTGGGCCGGAGTCTATTGTGTTCCACACCCACATTCCCTGCTGGTGGGAGATGGATGTCTCCTCAAGGCCTATATTTGCACAATTTACTGTATATTTCCATAGAAGGACAATGAGCTTCTACCTAAGCATAGGAAGCCTCCCAGATGACAAACATTGTTACATTTGCACCCAAAACAAGGGATTTGCGAAATACAGAAATTCCCTTCGTGCTTCTCCTCTGAGGTTTTGCTGGGATTTTTTTTCCCTGCTTTAAGCAACAAAGTCATTGTATGAGTAATATTGTCCCATGCTTTTTTTTTTTGTTGTCATTCATTTGTGCTTCCTATGATTTTCTTATCAGACAAGCTTCCAGAGCTCTGGAAAAGGATTTACATACGAATTGCCTCTTCCACATGTGTGTAACCTCTTCAGTTTTTAAATGAAAAAGCCACAAAAGTTTTCATTTTCAAATGAAATGGAGGGCTGCTATGAGATGCTTAAGCACATTCTAATTTTACAAGATGTGAGCAGTCCTACTGGCTTGAGGGGCCAGTAGACAAGTGTCTGTGTTAAAAACATAAGTTTTTCTTTAAGGTTTTCATAAGTTTTTCATTACAGGCCCAGCATGAATTCTTCACCCAGGATCATCTGGGAGCAAGGTAACAGGGTCTTCTGTAGCTACCTCTGTGGTGTGAGGATAAGAAGCAGGGAAAGTTTATAGGCAGACCCAATCTCTTTTATTTGGCTAACAGATACAGCAGAAAAAAACCAAAGAAAGAAAAGTTTGGGGCACACTCTGTCTGATGCTACTTGCTTTTCTAAAGAGAGAAGTAGACAAGGTCTTCACAGGTACAGATTGAAGCCTGAGAGCTGAAATGGAGAGGAGTACAGCTGTAGGACCTTGCTGACTTCAGCTGAGTACCTTTGAAGGCAACCTTCTCCCTCTGGTACAAAAGCCATTTATTTTGTTGATTAAAACCTGGTTTGTTTGGGCTTTTGTTGTTGCTAGTATGAGTACAGCTACCCAGCGAGGGAGATTTATCTCACTTTAAAGGAGCTATCTCAACATTAGGCAACTGGCATGATCTGGTGTGTCTGGGCTCCCACTGCAGTCAGTGGAAAAGGATGAGCTCTTCTGGGGATGATTCAATCCATTTTATGATAGATATCAGAGACAAGAGGGATGAGTCGCCCTATAGACAGACTTTGCTCTCTCTGCTGAGAATATAGGGACTCTGGATGAGTAGACCTAGACTTAAACAGCTAAAATTAGATGAGATGAATCATACCCAAAGGTGATTTTTTGTTTTAATGCTAGAAGCACAGACACTATCCACCCAGTAAAATTAGCAAGGCAGCAGTGTCTGTCAGCATAAAACCCAGACCATGTCTTTGCAATTCAGGAATTTGAAGAGTCATCTCCCAAATATCCAGCTCCTCCTACAGACTCCCCTCCCTTCCTGGGGCCTATTGTACCCACAATTGCCCTATGCAGATTTGACACCCCAAAAACCTTTGCTGACCATTCCCCATCTCCTTTGAGCCAAAAAAAGGGGCCCAAATCACTACAAAGAGAACCATCCTTGCTTCCTATACATTTCCAATGGGAGCCAAGGCAACTTGGAACATCAAGTAGACTCTCATATTTAACACCTTCAGTGATTCAAAGATGAGGTTTAACATTCAATAAGGAGGCTTAATTTAAACCTCTCCCATCAAATCAGGATGAGACTCCAGTAAAATGGTATAGTTGCACTTTTAATGACCAGCACGGAAACTTGTTGGATGTGTGTGGGGGGGACACTCTGCATTACATACCTGTATGTTACACAGTTACACTTCTTCCCATTGTAAGATGAGATATCAATAAAAGTCTCATCCTAAGCAGCCCTCCCCACACCTACTTTTTTAGGATTACATAAGAGAATTACAAATATGCTCAGCAGCAATATGCATTCCCAACCCTTTCTAAATCTTGATAAACTCCTGACCTCCGTGACAGCCTGCAGGAATGAGACCCAAAGTTGAATTATAGCGCGCAGGTGAAAATAGTCCCTTTTTCAGCTTTGAACTTGCTACCTTTTAGTTTCTTCCAGTGTCCTTGGATAGCAGCTAGGGCACTTAGCTAGGAATTTTCCAGTGAAACAAATTGGAAAAGGGCAATTCAGAGCTAAAACGTCTTCAGGAAATGGTTCTGTTTGAAAACTTCTGATAAAGCACAGACAGGACTGGGTCCCAGAGGTGTTTCCTGCTGGGTGCTCAACATAACACAGGAGAACTGAAGGCTGCAGGGATCCCTGCCCCAGGGCAGGTCATTACGGGGCTGGCCACTACTAGGAGACCAGAACCCAGAACTAGGAACCCTGGCTCTACTAGATGTCTTGGAGTTTAGATATAACTGTTCAAAGGAGGCTTATAATTTTCCTGGATATCTGGTTTTGGTTCTGAAATTTCCATGGAATTCTTATTTTCCAGGAATTTGCAAAATTTATTTCCCTGCCCTTGGCTCTCAACCAAAGACTGCAGCATTTCCTCCCTCACTACCCAAATCCAGCAACTTTCGACCTGGTGTCATGACATTCAGTCCTTTTAATTTCTGATTTTATGGAAGCATTTGTCACCTTTTCCACTTCTTCCCTCCTCAGGGTTTGCAGACAGCCCTCAGTTGTTTTGGTTTGGTTTGTTTGTTTGTTTTTTTGCTGTCCTGAAAAATTTCTCCAAATCTACAGTGTCTATATGGTGAGTAAACCAAAAACTCTCAATGCCTTTATTAAGGGGACAGGGTTGATATTTCTCATGCATGCAAATGTAAGATGGTCACCACCTGAACGTTTGCACACCAATACCCACCACCCAAGGCGTGTGCAGGGAGCGCCTCGGCGCGTAACAATGCGCAGTATTTGGCAGGACTTCAAAATCTTCCTTCCTCCCTTTTGGTATGTCTCTGGCATGTAACTGCAGCTCTCCCAAGCACTCACTGAATGCCAAGTAAGGGAAAAGTGACTCTCTGGCTTAGAAATGCAGACCCCTTTCTTTGCAAAAAGGAGAATTTCAGGATCTGTCTTCCTGTCTGGGCTGAGAGAACAGACCTGAAGGCACATTTAGGGACACTTCCTTTAAAGGTTTGTTTCAGCCAAGTATGGGCCTATCACTACAAAATTAAACAAAAAATTCCCATGCAGAACAAACAGAAAGGGCCAATAGGTCTTCTAATGGACATTTTCCTTTGATGTCCATCTTCTGAAGCAGATTGGGATTGCATTGATGCATATTTCAGGGTAAAAAAAAATAGAAAAACAATTCCCAAACCCTGACATCATAAGCAAATCAGAAAAAGAAGCATGGCAAATTCATGCTTCTCATAAACTTCATTTTCTCATATTATTCTTTCTCATTCCACTGTAGGGAGTATAAAACAAAACAGAAGAAGGTGCAGATGTGATTTTTTTTGTGTGAAAATTATACTAGTGAGCCTGAAGCTGCTGCATTAGTATCATATACTGAGGTGCACAACCCATGTTATCATCCTGGAGATGGAGAGAAGTGAAAATATTTGAAAGGCATGAGACAAACAAATAATGAACTTGGCCCAAGGATGATGAACCTATGAATAACAGACTTGGGCAGTTCAAGGCAACCTAGGTCTCCAAGACAACTCTTCCAGCCGTAGTTCGAAACTTCCAAAAGCCTGGAAGATTTGAGAGCCACAGATTTGGCTGATAGCTCACATCTTTTCCAATTCATGGAACTTTGTGCAGCCTGACCTCTGGCAGGTGTAGGGCTGGCGATGCTCCCTCACAGCCATGTCTCCATGAAACTCCTCTCCTCTCCCGGCAGAGGTATGGGAAGCTTAACTTTGTGTGCCATCACAGCCAACCACCAGTGACCAGTGCACGAGCTTTGTTTACTGCCTCCCTTCAACTATATATAGCCAGCCAGATCTGGAAAAACACAAATTGGGTCATCCACTCCAGTTGCTCACACCAAAAGGGTTGTTTCCTTACTTTATCATTCCTATTGTCTTATCCTATCTGGTCTCACCCACCCGTGTCATTGCCTTTGCTGGTCTGACAATCTATTCTAGGCATGCTCAAGGTTGTGAATTTTTTTCCTTCTGTCTAGCCTCATTCTTTTTCCATTTTTAATTTTAGGCTAAAATCTGTGCAGCCACTTTCTAGATAATCCAGATAACCCTCTTCCTTTCTTTCATGCAATTTCCTTTCACTTATTTATATTGCTATCATCATGTCATCACTCCCCAGCCTAACTTTTTCCAAGAGTTTTTGGCTGATGCACTCTTTCTTCCAGCACACTCATGGGTTCTTCCAAGGCTTTCCAATCTATTTTTCTACCATTATGATAGTTTTCGTCTGCCATGCAGCATTTGGGAAGCAGAGTTTTCTGCTCCCAGCCAGTATGTCAATACTGAAGGCTAGCAAATTTACACACTCCGTTAGCATCACATTAGTCTTTTAGGCCTTAAAGCATTTCTTTGCCCTCAGCATCTTTTTTGTCATCTCCACTGTGAGATCACAAAATGTTCAGGCCAAGATTACCCCTGATACTTGCACAAATCTATGAGCTTGAAGGGCCCGTGGCCTTGCTTTGTGTAAGATGTCATCTATGGTCTGTTGTCAGCACACGGTTGAAGACCCTGTCAGACTGAGTAACATGAGAAATATCAGATTCTGGGAATAGAGGCAGAATATATTCCAATTTTAAGTAAAAACATAATCATACAGAAGCCTTTTCGAGTAGTAAAGGACAGTCAGGAGGGTTTAGATTATTTCACATGTAGCCAAAAGTATTATTTTTGTGGGGACAGTTAAAAATTCACTGTTGCAAGAGGGACCATCACCCTTCCAGCACATTCTATTGTAGCTTAACTCTGCTTCTCACCAGCTGGTTTACAACTGACTTACTACTAGTTCCTTGCCAGTCAGCTTCACACATTTGTATCTACGTCTTTAGCGATAATGCATTATATTTTTTAAAGGGAAAACCAGTATGTGATTCTTGCCTAAAGGCCTGTTTTAAAAATCGTTACTTCCATAGTGTTTCATTTTCCTAATCTTCAAATATATAATTCACATCTTTGCAAATAATAATTTCCTTTCTTTTCCCCTGCCATTTGAATGTTACCTGCCAGTGACTGGAATTTGAGTCTTGATTTTGAGGCACTACATATTGTAGTTATTGAAACACTGAGCTTGCTGCCACCACTGAGACCCTATGATAAAGGTTTTAAAAATCATAAATGCTAGTTAGACCATGATTTTATTGAATATCACAGGAAGGCAAGGTATGGAATTGTGATTTTATTTTTGACGGCCTTCCCTCTCACCTATCCTTGTATCAAGCTACTGGAACCTAATGGGCAGGTTGTAGATGTCTCCACAGTTTTCAACATCCAATATGACAAATGAGAAAAAAAATCCTTTTATGTTAAGGAACAGGATCTTCTAGTGACATAGGTGAAGGTATCACTGTGCTCCTGAAAATGCTAATTTTTGGAGTTTCTGAATTGAGAGAGATAGTTTAGATGGTCCTGACTGTAATCTGGTGGTGTGTCACGCCCTCAAACCAAGGGGAGCATTGTCATCCCCTGGCTAGGCCATCCCAGCTCACTCAATGCTTTGGAGCTGACTGAAAATTGCACTTCTTTCAGTACCTTAAAACTGGCCTCACAGCCACTAGAGCTGGTGCAAAGGAGGGAAAAAAAGTGCAGCAAGGCACTGGAAGGGGAGGGCAAGAAGGAGCCTGGTAGCACATGGAAGCACTGGGGACAACCCTAGGTGAACTTACAGAATCAAAAAGCAGGATTACCACAGTTGTCAAAGCAGAATTGAAGGAATCAGATGCAGACCTAATTTCTATCTCTGCCACTTTTGCAGCGTTTAAGCCGACAGTCTCTGAATGCAATCTCTCTATCTGTTTATATAATGCTAAAGTGTGGCTACTAATTACCTTATTAAAAAAAGGGGCTATTGTAGGACTAAGTCAGAACAGCAAAATTAAAGAGACCAGGCTGCTGAGAATGTAATTAAAGAGTGTTTGCAAAACACTGTGATTATTAGATAAATGGCAGGCTTGGGGACACTAATTACTATAGTAAAACTGCTTTTGGTGATGTTTTATATAGACAATTAGTGTGATGAACCTTGAGACTAGGGATTGGATACCCTGTCACCCCTATGGTCCCTAAAACTTCAGCAAAACAAAGTGATTTCTCCATAAGTATGTTTTAGTTCTTCTAGCAGCTGTGACAAGTAAAGAATAAAAGTCAGTAAAAAAGAAAGATTAGGACATGGTTTCCAAACTCTTAGGAAGGAAAGATTTTGTCTAGTTACAGTCAGAAGCATCTTGGAAGGGTTAGCCAGCAAACAGAACTGAAAAACTTCAGCCCAGGGATACAGACACCAGGATAAGAAATATGAGGCTTTCCATGTAACTATTATTGCAGGAAAGTGGGTCAGAGAGTCAAGAAACCGATTAATGAATGGGGAATAGTATGCAAGGCAAAAAACAAATATCAGCATTTTTCTCCCTTGAAGCTGTTGATAACTTGAAGCTGTTTCAATAATGATATCCCAAACTGATGGCGATGTTTCCTCCCACCATCCAACACTATCCTGTTGCTTTGTGTTTTGAAGAGCTGTCAGTCACATGGAAAACATGGAAGAAAGGTCAAGAAGAGAGTACAGGATACGAAGGAATGTCGTGCAATCAAGTCCTGGTTTTCAAGTGCACAGAAGCCCTACACAGGCATTTGCAGCTTGATCCTGCAAGCCTTTCCTGACAGCAGCTGCCAGTGTTTGTGCAAGCACCTGAAGGAAGCCAAAAGGCTGATGTGCATCACTGCTGTTCCTGGAGACAGGAGCACAGCAGTGTCCATATGTGATTCCAGTGCAGAACATGACCAAGAGCTAATGCCTTGGTCCCCACTTTTGGAGTCTAGATACTGTGAGGGAACTTTTTACTATGTGATCCTCTCTCTCNATGGTTTTGTAAGCTGACATCTTAGCCACTTGTCCAGAGAATGATGAGAGTGAACATTCTTGTATTGCCTGATGGTTGTTGTTGAAGTCGGAAAGAGCAACAAAACCTCTAGGGAAGCTGGAGTTCATGTTTCCAGCCCAGGGTGAAAAATATTCTGTGGTACTGAGCTCTCACACACAGCAGGCCAGAAAAATCTCTGTATGCCACAGAAATACTCACATGCATCTTAGAGCCATAGGAAAGGGTCAAATTCAGAATCCTTAAATATCAGTATTGTGCATGTTCTTTGAATCAGCCCAGTTCATGACCATGGCCACAATTCTCAGTGCTTAAAGCCCAGAGAACAGTGCTCCACAGAAACGGGGAACAGTGCCCACGTGAAACTGTGGCAGAACACTACTATCCCTTGGGAAGAAAAAACCAAAACCCAACAGAGAGCACCAGCCCAACTGCTCTTTCTTGATGAAAGTTACTACAAGGTTTTGCTACAAAATGAGCTTTCTCTGGGCCCAGTCTTGACATCTGTGCAGATTACAGACAGACAGACCCTGAAGCCACATGTCAACACACTGTTTCCTCACATCACTTGCATGACACTTGTCCTCAGTTCAGAGTAAAGATACAAGAGACATTCTCTTGAACCAGAGCACTCCTTGGCTAGCATACTTCTTAGTCTGGGCTGCACATCCAAGGATCCTGAACGTTTTGTCCCTTAGGTAGCAATCTGCTATTAACATGCTATTTGAGAGAGCCCACACCAAGAGGAGAGCAAAGCATCCAGGAGTAATGAAAGCCCCTGGACGAGTCTAGCAATTTATATTAATTTTACTGTTGTCATCAGCTAGATAAAAGAATGGAAATGACCAGCTAACAAAGGTGGGCTTCTAAAATTCAGGGAAAGCCACAATCAAAGGGCCACATTCTGCAGCAGCTCTGGCTCCTTTGAAGACAGGAGATTAGGACTGAGCCTCTTAAAGTTCATAGCTACTAAACTGTTAAGGGTCAGTGAGGAGAGTAGCTCTGTAAGTAATGTGGACTATTTAACAGACGAAAGCTGTCCAGCTGCCTCTTTTTTTTTTTTTNNTTGGCTAAAGGAGTCAGAACAAAAGGGCAACCTCAGAAAGGGAAGAGACCACACACACCTGGTAGATCAGAGTAACTGCCAGGAAGAAGCAAATTCCTTCTTAAAAACTACTAGAAGTATCTCTTAGAATTTCAGAAGTGTAAAAACTAAAGGCTTAATGGAACCCACAAATCTGCCTGTCCTGTATTTCCTACAAACCTTCAGAACTGGCCTGGTAGTCAGCATGTTTAATCTTCTATTTTGTCTCATATTTATATGTATGGCCCAGATACATTGCTCACATGACAAAGGGTTGGACTATTATGAGCAACAACAACAAAAAGCTTTGAATTCTTTTTCTTAATGGCTTGCAGATCTCTCAGTGGTAACAAGATCCAACCCTCAACAACAACAACAATAAATCACATAAAATAGGAAATCGTTAATACATTTTCAAGCCACTGTAATTAGAAAGGAGATCTTGACATTGACCTTAGAGTAAGCCTAAATTATTGCAAAATTTTGGCATATTTAAATTTAAGAACTGCTTCCTTCTGCTGTGACAGTATTTCCTAATGGTAAAAATTACTTTGCCTAAAGGACAAGTGGGAAAAACTTCCTCTGCTTGAAAATTAAGTATCAAACTCTGACTTCAGGAGGAGATCTGATCACATTGACACCAGTTTCTGCTGATTGAGACTTAACGAACCTCAGTGTTGTCCTGTAGGTTAATTCAACCTTTTCAAGCTGGCAATACTGCCATTTACTAACAGTAGACATAGAGTGATCAAAACTGGATACACATATTTTGTTGCATTGAAATGACACTCAAGGTATCCTCCTCCTGCCTCTAATAGCGTTTTAACACAACCCTTGATTTCTTTTCACAGGGATGATGCAAGAATTGAAGAATTACACTGTAAGGTGCAACCTGCCCCACACAATGACAGTATCCCAGCACTACAACAACAAGCAGAAGTCACTCTGGCTGCTAGTAACAGTCTCAAAGGTGACAAAAAGAGCAAAGCTACAGCCCTAGGGAAAACTCCAAGGTGAGCTTCTACATCCAGAGATAGAGGCTCATATTGCCCCAAAGCAAACTCTACCATTATTAGACCCTTACTGAACTTCTAAGATCACCCTTACCCTGACTCCTTCCAAAGATTTCTCAAGTAACAATTGCCTGCTCTTATATTCTGTAGTAATTAATTACCTTCACTACTAACTGAACTATGGCAATGCCATCTCACTTCTTATTCTTTTGCATAACCATGAAATTTAGTGGCATTAACGCATGAAAAGTAAATTAGAAGAAAATGTTGCCAAAAGGACACCTCTCTGGGTGCAGCAACACTTCTCCCTTGCTCCTAAACAGAAAGTCTTTGATACAAGGCCATTACATAACTGTGCTGCTGCATGTAAGCAGATTGACACCTTTCTACCTCCCTTAATCTTGAAAAACAATAAACCAAATTTTGAATTTTTTTCATACTCATGTAACCCCAAAGAAAGTCATTTTGGCTGCAAGCAGACAGAGAAATTGTCACCTGTAGCTCTTGTTGCTAACTATGTGGTAAGTGGAAGCAAAGGCACAAGAGGAAGGGGAGTAAACCATGCTCACCGGACAGGAAATGGCACTGGCTGCTCCCATTGAATCCAGTACTGAAGAGTTACCAGGTGTGCAAAGTTTCAGCAAGCGCCCCCTAGTTCCAGCATTAAGGAATTTGGTAAAAAACCCTTCTACCTTTGCCCAAACCTTTGTGATTGTGTAAGTTTTTACCATCTCCTCCCTCACACCCTGACCTACCTTCTCTCTGGATTGACGAAATTCCATCCTTTTAGTCTCTCTTCATAATCTGTCATTCAATCAGCAGTATCTGAACTTGTTTTCCTTGCCCTGCTCTGGGTCTTATCTAGCTCTGCTATATCCTCCTCAAGATGCAGAACTCCACGACATACTCCAGGTAATGTCACTACAGCAGTTTTCTGTAGCAGGAAAATAATACTCCTTCTGTCATTATCCATACCCCTCCTTGTGACGGCCAGTGCTTTGCTGGCTCTTCCAGACCCCACTGCACACTGAGCAGAGGATCTCCAAGAGCCGTCACTGATGATGTTGAGGTCTCTTTCTTGCACTGGAACTACAAGAGCTTAGCCTCATAGTTTAGATTATTTTTCTAAAGGTACATCACATTTCACTTACCTGCCTGGACTCCTCATGCTCTTTTTTTGGTACACTTATGTGATTTTTTCAAGCCTGGCATGGCATTTGTTTGTTGAGAAATGCGTACTATTGCCTGCAAACTTGCACATTTTATTGTTCACTCCCTTGTCTCTTCTTTATTCTCAATAAAGACACATCACCCATTCCTGGGGACTGTTCACTGCTGACTGTGATCCTCTGGCCAGTGAATTTCTTCAACAGCCTTTAGGGTAGCATCTTGTAAAAGGCTTTTGAAAATTCAGGTGTTTTGAAAATTACACAGATAGGATTCCTTTCACCCTCCTGCTGCCAACACCTTCCTAAAGATGCAGAGACAGGGGTTTCCTTCTCTAAAGGTGACTTTCCCAAGAGGTGTGTGGGGCCATCTACCACCTTCCCAGGGCTGGAAGTCAGACCTCCCTGGCTTACCAGTTCTAGTCCGTAGTTCCCAATTCTAAAGACAAATTAAATTAAAGGAAACATTTTAAGTCAAGAGAATTTCCTTATCCACTTAAGAATAAGGCAAGCCTGTCCCCTATCCAATTAATATAATGCTGCCATTAAGGCCTAGCTCAGTATATATAAAGACCACAAAAACAGTATTTTGTCTGTTTATTCAGTAGGCTTTAGGTTGTCATAGACTGTAGAAAAAAGTGCAATGAAGTAATTTTGGAGACTTGAAAAAAACAATTCAGACAATCCCATGGGTCCTTGGTCTTGCACTCCAAATTCTTTAGCTGTAAGGCCATTTTCTAATTCAGAACAACTTCCTTAGAGGCCATTCTTTCACTCCTTTCTGCAAGAGGGCACAAGCATCCTGCATGTTTAATTGCAAGCATACAATGTTATCTGCTCCTTCTCTCTTATGTAAGTTTGCAGGAATGCTGAAAGACTTTCCGGGCTCTGAGAGGTTAGGGGTTGGAATCAGGTCCCTTGTATATCACTGCATTGACTTTTTGGGACGTGAAGTTATTGCAATTAAGATACTGGCCGGATGTGTGGGCTAAAGAGCCCGACTGATATCACAGGCATTTATTGATAATGCAACTTCTGAGGAAGAAATCTGGGGAATTGTTGTTCTTCATGTTTTCCTCTGCAAGCAAGCAAACCATATGGATTTATCAGAAACACACAATGCTTTATCTAGCTCAAGAGAAAAAAGAATAGTGTTTATTTTACTGTGGAGGAATGTTCTCTTTCAGTTTGGAGAGCCAGTTGCCTGAGCTGGCACTGTGTACCTTTTGGCCTCCAGCAGGAGTATTGCTCTGGTTTAATTCAGTGCTATCTTTAACCTGATTACTATTTACTATTTGTGCTGTGATAATATTTCCAAGCTGCAGTAGAGGAGAAGGGCTTCATTGTGTTAGGTGCTGTACAAACACACAACTGAAAGATAACTCTTGCCTTCAACCATGCAACTGAGCAGCTCCTAAGCTGAGTGCTGGCACACAGGGAGGAAAACATCAGCAGCAGGCTGGGCTGAGGGCTTGGGTTTGCTTCCCTTTCCCAACTGTGCAATCTCAAGCAATTGGCTTTCCCCCATCTCATTTAACTTGTGCACTGCTGTACAGAAAGCCCAGCTGAAAGACAGTGAAGGGTGGTGGGAAGAGCTTCCTATCTCCCACTTCTTTCCTCTTGCGGCACCTGGGATTTAAGCAGACCATCTGCATCTGCCTTCTCCCCATGCCAGTGGGCACACAGGAAGAAAATGGTGAAAAACCTGAAAATTAAAGCAGTGCCCTGCTTGACAGTCGCTCTGCAAAGTGTTAAGAAGACGTTTCTGTAACGAGAAAAATCCTTTCCCAGAAATCTTACCAGAGTCCTAAGAACATTTTGTTTGGCAACAATAGAGTAGCCTCCTGCTCCAACAATGTTTTGGGCCCTTTCTTACTGGTTAAGGGCAGCATCCAAAAGGCCATTAGGAAAGGGTAATGTTTGGTTTAGTCTCACCAGTTACCTCATGAAAGCCTGAGGTCTCAGCGGTGTTGCGGGATGGAGCTTTTTGCCAGAAGAGGTTTGGTTGGGTCAGTGTCCACCTGTCTGGGTCTGGCAGGAGGAATCCAAGTCTTTCCTCCAAGCAGCTGATTGCAAGACCACCCTCAAGAAATAGACTTTGAGTGAGGCCAGAGGGCTGGTAAAAGTGTTACTTTCTTCTGTGCATTGGAATGAGTCATGGCTCCATAAAGCCATTCTCACTTTCCAGTGCATGAACTTAAATTCCAGGAGTCTGAGTGAACAGCCATGCTCAATGTGTGTTTCAGGCAAGCCAGGGGAGGGCAAAGGAGAAGGAAGAAGACAGAAATACTCTTTTCCAGCACTGGATTAATTTTCCAGATTTTATGTTAACACCCCACTCTCTCTCTCTCAGCAATATTTCAACTCTGTCTAGATGTTGATATTCCTCAAACAGACATTTGCTGAGTCATTCCCAGCTGCACAGCAAGGATGTGCATTAGATGGTGCTGCCGACGAAATAGGAGTGAAATAACGAATGAGGGAGAGCACAGTTCTGTGGGCTCTCCAAATGGAGTTTGGACTCCTTCATTAAAATGCAGCAGTACCTTGCACTTCTTGAACTATTTGCCTGTCTTATGCTAAAACCAAATATCCTTGCAAACAATCCTGCAAAAAAAAAGAGACTTATGTGACTTGGTACCTTTGATAACAAATCTAAAAAAAATCTGTAATGTGGCACATAAAGTCCATCTTCACACGGGCTGCGGGCACAGCCCACACGACCACTACATGCAAAACTCAAGAAAGACTCTATAAAGAGCTTCTTTCTCTAGAAAGAAATAGAAACAGCTATAAAGCTATTTCTATTGTTTAGGGGAATATGTCAAAATGACACCAGTTCTGGAAGATGAGGTGACAAACCAGAAATTAGCATGTGCCATTAATGTCATTTAAGAATGGAATACGTACAGTAGACAGGATAATTCTATAATTTCTTTATACAGGCCCTAATAAATTATATTCAAGACTGTGTCTGTGTTTTCTCAAAGCCTCACTGATGTCCCAGCTCCTGTATGTTTCTTCAGTTCCCTGCTGGCTTTGTCTCTGGATTGTAAGCTCTCTTGTCAGAACGGGGTGTAGGATGGAGAGGTATTTCTTTTGTACTTCTGAAGTGGATGGCATGTTTTTAGAAGTATTCTAATCTTAATATATACATAAAATAATGAAAATAATTGTCTCCTAATAGGACTTTCATAAGTAGCTTCTGGCACACTGCCCTTATTGTAGAAAAGTACGTCCTTGTAGATAAGAAATGTCAATTAAAATGTAACCTCTGTGGAGGACAGTTTTATATGCAAATTAAAAAAAATAATCAGTACATTTCTGGGTTTTGTTGTTTGGGTGTTTTTTTATGCACAGACATAAGTGGTAAAGGAAAAGTAATGTACAGGAACTGGACCAGTGTATTGTATCAGCACAGTAAATACCATCATAATGACTGTGTTATCTTATCATAGTGGTGCATAAGTTTGTATGCAAATGTTACCTCAAATACCGTCAACTATCTGCAATAAAGAGCATTGGTTGTAGGAAATGTAAGAATAATTTTATATTTTTTTGTTATTACAATTAATTTTCAAAATAACATCATAGGTTTACACAAATCTAAGTTAATGGACAGCTTATATATACAGCAAGCACAATATGTCACACAAACATATACATATGTTTGTGTGACATATTGTGCATATATACAGCAAACACAATATATGTCACAATATACAGCAAGCCTGTATATTGTGACATCCAATATACAGGCTTGCTGCCTGTATATTGGATGTCACACAAGACTTTCTAAAATATGACAGGGAACATAGGCTGAATGAGATGGAGACATAGTTACACACTTCCTCATGCCAATGTAACAGAGGGCAAGAGGGAGCTCATGCAGCTGACCTGGTGACATACTTCACAGCTGGATAGTTTTGCAATAATTTGATTTCTGGGCCAGCCAGGAAAAAACCTTTCTAAGACTGCCACTGTCTTGGGCACTCTGGGAAATTAAACTCTGAATCTATATAGACACAGGAGAACAGAACTGAAAATTATTTTTACAGCCTTTACACTCTAAAAGCAGTAGTATTTGCTCTTAATGTAATCTAAAATACCCTACAATTGAATAGCTTGCATAGTAACAGCATGATAGTGTGGCTGAAAATGAGCCCTGTATTTGTATTGGCCATATACAAATAAAATGCTTAAAGCAAGGAAAATTTTGCTCTTCCCATCACAATTCCATTTGAAAAAATTACTTCTCTAAACTCCTTAATTTAGCAGAACTTCTGCCTGAGATGTGCTGCTTTTCCCCTTTCTGAACTCCTGACACAACATAAATCAAACAAATTCAAGATAGCAAAGCCGGGAAAATCATTATAATCGCCAAAACCATCAAAAAGGTCAACAAGAAGGAGAACAACAATGGGATTCTGGTAACTATTTGGGAAGAAACTATTCTTGATGCAGTGCAACTCACTGTTTTCATAACAACAAATTAAATACCAAGGTAATTCCCTGGAGCCTTCAGCAGCGTGGCTGTGTGGCGGCAGCAGCAGCCACTCCAGCACAATGCACAGCATCGTTAGGAAAACCCACTGGCTGCTGAGCCACCGCGCAGCTCCACGGTGTTTGGAGTGACATTGGAGCCCAGCCTACCTTTTCAAAGCACTGCATTGTTACTCTTCTCTTCCTCCCATTCCTGTCCGTTTCCCCATTCTCCTCTCTTCCTGTCCCCTGTCAGGCAGAAATGTTTTAGAATCCATTCATAATGCGAGGAGCTGAGTGTTGTCGGACTGGTGCAGGTGGCTGGTATGCTGGCTTCAATAGTTGGAAATGAGGGAGTTACAGCTGCACCTCTTTTTCAAGATGTTATTTGCTTCTTGGTGCCTTATATGCACCCTAAAAATGTGTAATTGGTCAAGTGTAAGCTGCTCTCTGACACTCAAATGTCACAGGAGAAGGGTCAGCAAGGCAAGTGTGCTGCAAACATCCATTCTGAAAAAGACTGGCATTTGTATTTGCTTTGGCTGTTCAACCTTGGAGGATGAAAAATCGGGACTGGCCTTTCTGAGACTCCTCTTACTCATCTACAAAATATGATGCTCTATATATCAAAGTGTTTCAATGATGGTTGCCAAGGAACTGCAGGTATCAAAGCAACTTTCTTGATACTTTGCACTAGGAAGCTTAGATTTTCCTGACTAGTGTGCAAAAATGAGTATCATTTATCAATTATGGGGTGAATAGAAGTGTTTACATTGCTATGTCTGTCCTTGTCTGAGCAACAGGCAGTAACATAATTTATAAATAGCCCAAATGTAACAAAAAGAAAAATCACGTTTACTAAAAAATCCCCTCTATTAAATGTCAGATAAAGAACATGCTGCAGCAATGCAATCATTGGGGTGCTTGGCCCCTGCCAACTGACAGGTTTAAAATAACCATTCTTATGCAATGAACAGCTATAGAAGTTTCACTGGGTAATAAATACCCATGCGACAACAATAGTCAACTTTATCCTCCAAACCTGTTCACCACGTAGCCTGAGGCTTGGTTTGTAAGGTCTAAAATATGTATGTTTGCTGTGTTGTCTCATGGCATTTTCAGGTAAATTCCTGCTACCTTACCTTGCAGACCAGGCCCAGTATCTCCAGTCCTTTCACTGAGGCACCTGGATGATGTAACTTCATGATTTCATGAGATTCACAGCACAGTGAAATAAAAGAGTCAGAGAGGTGGTAAGGGGGAAGTTGTTTCTCCTCCTTCTCTGGACTCATCAGTTTCTTTCTTCCTCGCTTTTCCATACTGTAATCTCAGGCTGGCTGCCTTTGTCCTGGAGTCAGGCAGTGCTGGGGCTTTCTGACCCACAGTTAACTCTTCTGCAAATGAAAATAAATTGAATTGAGGGGAATTTCATAAAGATTCTATCTTCAAAATAAATTGTCACACCAACATCAAAATTAGAAATCAAGAACAGAAAAAGAAGAAACTATTCTGAAAACTGAACTTAATCTACATTAAATTTTAAACCCAGATATCTGGTCTGTCTCCTATGTACTCAAGCTCTTCCCTCAGATCACATAGCTTCTACATCTAGTCCAGAACTTCTGAGTTAAAGAAACTTTTACATTTTTCTCTGGATTTCCCTAGAGATATCAAGGGGTGCATCAAATGCATAAATAATTGTTCAGTGAATTTACTGTTAATAAAATTTTCTACTTCAAACTGGATTTGAAAAGAGGTGGGAAAAAACTAGTATTTAATTTCCTACCAATGCTTTGCCATTGGAGACCACTATCATGGTCTAACCATAACTTTCTGAGACTGCATATTTTATTCCTTTCAGTAGGAAAAGAAACCATTGCAGACTTAAATATCTGTCAGATTCAAGAAAGCCTGTTCTGGCTCAATGTGTGTCCTATTTTGTAGCGTAGACTCTAAAACCCACTTTAGAACTGTTTCTTTTTTTCTAATGATCCTCTGAGCTACAATTGCAAACACAAATAAGCATGAGGCAAGACTTCACTCAGTTTCAGAAAGGAGAGCTGTAAGTGGCTGAATATCAAGTTCTCTGGACATTTGCATGCTTCAAATGGCACACACTGGACTTTACTTCACATGACATGAAGTTGTAGGGTGGAAAAGGCTGGTGAGGATATCACAGAGATATGGAATGCATTTGCTGAAGAAACTGAAAAAAAACTGCTGGGAATCCTTAGTTTCATTTTGGTTGCCTAGAATGCAATATAATGAAAGCAGCATTCCTGTTCATGAAGCAGCTTCTGCCCTTACTTTTCCTAAATTCCTAACAGGAATAAGTTTTCTTGGAATGGTGGGGAAATAAACAATGAACCAGGGATGCAAACAGTAGGTATTCTGTGATGTCAACAATAATGTGGATGAAAACAATTCCCAGACCTCTGTCTTTATATAAATTAGATGTTAGTCTTTTGGTGCAAGTATCTTAATTTTTCCTAAGTTCAAACACATACATTTGCAGAGATCTCCTTGCCAGTGGCCAGATCAACATAGTTACGAAAGAATAGTTTTATTTAAAAGGAAAAACAAGTTTGTTCTCTCCAGGAAAACATCCTCCTCCACTTCCAGGGATTTACAACACATTAAGGAGACCATAATCACCAGAACTCTGTTAAAAACATTTGTCTGAAGTAACCAAACAGTAGGATGCACAACAGGACAGAGAGAAGCTTCTATTTCAGGCTGATCCAGATAGGGGTGGCAGAGGAAAGCAAACCAAATCTGTTCTTGTTTTCATTATTGATAAAGTTCTCTGAAACTCACCTCACCATGGTTATCAAATGAAATCTGTAGAGAAGACACAGTGTGAAAATGGAGGGTTGAAAGTCTAGCCCTGTTGAATGCAACCACAGATCGCAACAGGCTTTTCTTTTGTCCTTTGTCTTTGCATATTACATGGGACATTGTTAATTCATCTTTCAAATGTCCCTTGACTTTACGGAAAACATTTACACCTGATATTAGTGGAAGTGAAATGCTAAACTTAGAATCACCATTTAATCATATGTTTCCTGTGCATTCCACCTGAGCACTGTTGAGGCAAGCTTTGGTTCTAATTACAGAGGTGAGCTGAAGAACCAGTGATTAAAATAAGATCAGCTTTTCCTTAAATACCATTGTACTTCAGGAGAGTGATCAAAGTCAGTAGTTGCTTTCAGAGATATGCTAATTTACAGCACACAAACTTCTTAAATGAAGAAGAGTGACCCTCTTTTTCTTGCTTAGATTTAGAAAAAAAGAAAATCCCAAACCAAAGTGTTCAGTGTACTGAGCAATCATTCTATTAACCTCTGCCTTCCTTTCAGGTTAACAGGGGACTCAGCCTGAGTAAGGCTAAAGCATTTGCCAAAAAGCCTCAGGGAAGATCGTGTTCTGTCTTTAATTTTGTTGTCACAAGAACACCCACTGATTTTTTCTTTAATTTTTTTAAAATTTGCTTTTCGGTAAGGAGAAGGAGATTTTTGTGGCATTTTCAGTTAGTGCTTGCAAAGCACTTTTAGATCCATGGTGAAATAATGTATGACATACATGTATATATGGTGCATGTGCCCAGGTACGTATCAAGTGTTACAAATAATTATTTTTGTTTCCTCCCAGATCCTGGTGGCTTGTGAAGCATGATTACAGCATCTGAAACCAAAACTAAAGCCAGACTAATTTGTCTGATTTACAAAGGGTTCTAGTAACTCCCTGATAAGAGTTATGTGTCACTTAGGAGAAGCCTAAAGAATGAAGCATGAAATCCAATTGCTCCTCAAGGCACCTGTACAAGCTGATGGCTGGGAAGGAGAGGAGTGCACAGCCTGTCCTGCTGTGGGCTCTGCTCTGTGTGAATGCTGGAACTGGATCAAAAATGGCTCCCCCTAAGCATGTCTAACAAACTTATGGTAGCAGTGGGAAATGGCCACTCGTGAGATATCTTGTTCTTTATCTGGGAACAGGTATATCTCTGTATCCCTGTACAGGCATATCTCTGTATCTGCAGGATCTGTCACACTAAGCTACAGAGCAGCTTTGCTGTGTGCCAACACGAGCACATTTTCTTGATAACTGCAAGAGAGGGCAGCAAAGCCTTCCTCTGAAGCAGAGTGCTGACAGAAAAGCAGCTCATTAAAATATCTGTTAAGCTGTGAGGTATTTAGACTTCTGATTAAATGTAAAAGTATTCAGGGCATATCTGCTCTGTAGGCCACAGAAGCATCGTGTCACCAGTTGTTGTTCTTTGTTAATAAGTGATCCTATTGATGACTACTTGGGGATATCCTGTCAGTTAAAATCAGAGTGCCCAGTGTTCAGATCTGAAACAGACTGTTTTAGCTATCCAAAACAAATGGTAGGATGGGGGCTTGAACCATTTCTTGTGGCCAGGACACTCTGAACTCACTTTGACTCAGTACAGGTGTTGAAATCACTACAGGATTATCCCTGGAGGTGGGTAATCCTTTAAAGGTTCAGAGCTTTGGGTTAGATAAAAATCTAAACATTTGGATGTTTATCTGAAACCTTATCTCAGTCATCTAAACTCCTGGAGGCTGAACACCCATCAGTTGCAGATCTACAAGTAAAAAAGTAGTAGGG
Organism: Leptocoma aspasia; assembly: GCA_013399835.1. Taxonomy (NCBI): domain Eukaryota; kingdom Metazoa; phylum Chordata; class Aves; order Passeriformes; family Nectariniidae; genus Leptocoma; species Leptocoma aspasia. Next base: position 1,829,807 of record VXAX01006611.1, read on the forward strand.
TCTGTTGTTTCTACAGACTTATAGCCTGATCCTGACATCTCTGAATAAACAAAACCTCACATTGATATCAACTTGCCTTTGAGCTGGGGTATTGGGAATGGGATGTTCCCTTCAGCTAAAATTGACCACAAACATTATCTGATGGGGGTGAAGGAGGAAGTTTTGGTTACAAAATATAGGATTTCTTTTCTCATGAAAGTCACTCATAGCAATTTTTTTTTCACTTAAAATCTGTACACTTGAAAATTGCTAAAAAAGCTTTGGCAATTTTCCTTTATTTTCTCATCCATTAAAAAAAAAAAATCTTCATAATGAAAATAATGAAGTGCTGTGATTTTAAGTCCCTACTGCCTACTGGCATTTTGACTGAGGTTACCTTAACTGAGGCTGTGTGCTGTGGTACCTCACAAGAAGCATAAGAAAGACTATGAGTGTGAAACATGGACATTGCAGTTCACAGCACTGGATTATGTCAGTGCAGAAATATTTTCCTTTTCTACTATGGTACCTCAGATTTTTCCATTTTGCACCAAATGTTTTGCTCCTTTCTGTCATTTCAATCAACAAAACAATTTTGCTAGGTGGAGAAATAACTTATGTCAATTAAAATGTGTGAGAGTATAACATTTTTGAAGAGGGGGAAGGGTAAGGGGAGAATTTGAGTAATTACTCCTATCCTTTGCTGACATTCCCATGTTATTTTGTTGTGGGACACATCCCAAGCTGTATCAGATGTATATGTGTGAAGGAACTGGGCACATCCTGGATATTTAGGATGGATATTATTAACTTGTTTCACGGAGTTAAGCCCATTGCTTTCTCCTCAAGGCTTGCTGAAGCCAAGGCTTGCTAGCTCCCAGTTCCCACAGCTACATGGAAAGAAAAGCTGCCACAAAGGAAGAAATGGAGAAAGGAGAAAGGAAATTCATCAGGTGAGACAGTGGCTGGAAACATGGTAGATACAGATTCAGTTTTCTACTCCACCACAGCTTCTCTCCTTCACCTTAGAGGACTCCTTTTGTCTGTATTTTCCCTGTGGACTGTGGAGGCTAACAGTTCTATCTTAAGGGGTATTTCACAGACGAACACTAAAAAAACCCCACAAAATCACTCAGTTGAACACAGTAACAGGAACTACAGATGCTCAGGGAAGAGACAAGAAACTGGACTGCACTTTTTGGCAAACACAGGCACTTTATCAAGGTCTGGCCCACTTGTCTATGCTGCTGTTCTTAAGCTGAACCTTTTCCATGCCCCTAACACATTCGTATAATAGAGAATTAACATTGTTTTCCAGTATTTTAGAGGCTGGGAAGAGAATTCAAACACTTCCCCTTTCCTTTTCCTACTGATATGCCAGTTACAGTCCCAAGTTCACAGGGCAATTCTGCTCATTCCTGTACTTTTGGAACTGTGTGTATAGCTGCCACACCACTCTTGTAACAACACTCTCACTTTGGGAATAAAAAAAATGCACTTATTTGTTTTGTTTTGGGACTACCAGTAGGGTCACAAGATTAATAGTCATTAATTAGAAAGATATTAGTATGACTTTTCTTTGATAAAGCAATTTCAAGTTGATATCTGGAGACAAAGTGCTATTCAGAGTTTCACAGAATAATTATTTTCTCCTGTCCATGGCACAGTTGTCTCTTTTTGGCAGTGAAAAGAGTTTGTATGAAAAGGGAGGGAGTGATTTACTTTGTATTATTACATTCTGTGGCTCAGGAGAATCATAATTCCACTTATGTTGAAGAAAAGTATTTTCATTCTCATGGCATTTTTCAAGCATCATTGTGCTTTGATAACTTATTCTCTGTCAAGCTTCCCTATTTAAGCAATACACTTGTTTTCCCTGGTGAACTACCTTTTATGTGTACAGATGTTGTTTCTCATAAATGTTTTATGCTTCAAATAAAAATGCTAATTTAGTTCATGCAGAAGGACACGAGTTTGTTTTTTTTTTTTCTGAGTAGCTGTGCTGTCACCAAGATGATTTCAAGTAGGTCAGTAATATGTTTTATTTCATAAAAGACATTTCTTTCTCAGTTCTGTTGCTTGTGAGCATTGCTCTGAAAACCCTACCCCTTGCAGAGGCTACCCAGATATCAGGGCCTTTTTTTCAGAGTTGCAGAGGAGAGGTTTTTTTGCAGGGGGTGGAGAGGGGAAAAGAACGACATAAGAGAAAATGCATCTCAGTGACTCATGAATCCAAGGCAATCTGCCCACCTGCTCCTCAGTGTGCCCTGGGTTCTCCCAGCAGGGCTGGTGTGTGTTGCAGGAGTGGGAGAGGGATTGGGAGCATGCACCACCCCTCAGAGGCATGCATTCCTCAACTGCAAACACATCTGGGCTCCCTCTCTCACCTCATTCCCTCGCCCACATCGCTCTGGGGGAAATTCTAGCAGGATGCTTCCTGTTTTTCACTTAATCCTCTCTCATCTTTAAATTCTATTAAACTGGGCACTATGAAAGCTTCCAGTGATTTATTAATTGAGGTTTTTTTTGCATGGAACTACTTGATACTTGCAGCAAGTGTTCTCCAGCCTTGTCAACACCTGAATTTTTTGGCTGAGGTTTCTCAGCATGGTAGTAAGTATGCTGGGTCTTGCCCACCTTATGCATCACCACAGAAGCACTGACTCAGTTCCAGGCAGGTTTTAGCCTCCCAGGCCTGTAAAAGTCTGTTGCACTTGTCTCAGTGAAGGTGTCATTTGAAGCCTACAGTCACCTGCCACACAGCAAGGAGCACGCAGCTGGTTACTCTGTCCAGCTCTGAGGCCCCCAGCACAAGAAGGACATGGATCTGCTGGAACGAGCCCATGGGAGGGCCACAAAGATGCTGGGAGGGCTGGAGCATCTCTCCTATGAAGACAGACTGAGAGAGCTGGTGTTGTTCAAGAGGTTCAGTTTAGATGAGATGTTCAAAAGAAAATCTTTACCTGGAGGATGTCGATGCACAGGAACAGGTTGTCCAGAGAAGCTGTGGATGCCCCATCCCTGTAAGTGTTCAAGGCCAGGTTGGATAGAGCCCTGAGCAACCTGATCTAGTGGAAGGTGTCCCTACCCATGGCAGGGGGTTTGGAATCTGTGAGGTCACTTCCAGCCCAAATCATTCTATCATTCTATGGGTAAAAACTGGTTACTCTAGAACAGTAATTCACTAGTAAACAGGTATTGCTCTGAAATTGTGTGCTGAGCCCTGAGGTGAGCATTTGTGTTCATTTCATATTTTTCTTGGTTTTTTGCAGGAGATATCTAGAGGGCCAACTGTGTGAAAATCTATAAAAACCTGTATGTTCCCAGAAGATATTAAGGGTACATATCACTGTGCTTCAATTTGCTAAGGCAACTTGCACACACATCTCTCACATTCCATATACAAGCAATACAAATGAAAACTGGAAATGCCAAACATTTGCAGTGGCTGCCTTCCACAAACAATACTACCAACTCAGACACTTCCTAGAGATTATTTAAAGATGACATATTTTCCAGTTAACTCAAAAAGAAAGCAACAGCAATTAAATGTCCTGGCTGTAGATATTTCCCTGAAAATATGTGGTAACAATTTCTCAGCTATGTGCCACAGCAGCAAACAGCTTTCTGAGCTACAATCTGCCTGACAGAAATTCAGATGACCCAGGTATTAAGCAGAGTATTGGCCATCATTTCACAAGTAGTCGAAGATGTACTGCACTCCTAACTTTAGTAACAAAGCTGCTTGTGACATTGTTAATTTAAATGGAGCTTGTTTCTGTGGTCCATGAGGAAGAAAAAACATTTTATCCCGTGGTGGTGAATGAAGAGTAGGTAAAAGATGCGTTCCCAGGTAGGAAACACGTCAAACAGAAGACACTGCAGAGGAAACTGGAAGTACAAAGGGCAAGTGGACAGAACAGAGAGTCAGGGCCAGTAACAGGGAGCTGCCAGTCGGTGTATACATACATTCATACATACTTATACATACACATACAGCCCATTCTAAATACAAACAAATTTTCTACCTTGTGCAATTCATATGGACAGGAATCCCAGCTCAGTGGATGTTATTCAAAGTATTCCACCACCCCTGAAAAAAACCAGTAGGATTTTTCTGCTGTGTCAAGACAGGCAAACTGGTTCAAAGCACTTAAGCCGGCAAACATGTCTGCAATGCAGCCCAGCCTAAAGGCAGCAACCGACTAATCATTTAATAAGGCTGCCCCATCAGGCTTAATTTCAGCCCTTAAAATATCTTGTGTGATTGGACCTTTGGGTGAGACACATACATTATAGAAATACATTATTTCTTAAATAGTAAATTCTTTGGGGCAGTAACCCCGAGTTCCTACAGGTCTCTATTTGCAGAGGCCTCGTTCAAGGATCCCTCCATTATTCCAACCTCAGAAGGCACAGTGGTAAGAGTGCTTTTCAGTTGCTTAAAATGCTTTGGTTTTTACTGCTAAAGATGTAATCTTGCATTTCTTTTTCTGACATGGTATCATACACCTACAGCAAATGGCACCGGCCAGCGAGCTAGCCCTGACTCAGACGTGTATACTTCAGTGGTGCCAGCATCAGCCCACAATAACGTGCTGTCAGAAACCTGGATTAGCCCTCAAATTAGGTGAAAAGAAAGGATTAAATGAAATCCAGTGATAGTATTCCAGGCTCTGAGAATGGGAATGCGGAACAAAACATTGTATACAAACCTAAGAAACTAGATGGAAAATGTAAGAAAGTGACAAGACGCAGCAGCCTGAAGGAAAACTGCCAGGTATTGTGAAGTCCCTGACAGGGAGAGTTGTGGAACAAAATACTTGGTGTACTGTAGAAATGTGGCTCTAACATCTTAAACTCTAATTTTTCTCATCTGAAATTTATACATATAAACCATGAACAGAGCACCTTTGTTCTAACTCTGCAGATATCCTGAAACCACCTGAGAGGTGTGAGTCTCCCAGTAGGGACAACATAGTCTGAACACCCCAAAGACATGTAAGTGATCAAGTCTATTAATTACTTTGCTGCTGACAGCATTGGTAGAACCATGGTGCTGCTGCATTTGTCCCAAAACTCCAAACTACAGCACCGCCCTCAGCTACTCCCTGCACTGCTCCTGCAAAAACCTTAATCTCTCAGCTGAGGCTGTTTACAAGGCAACCTGTGGGATGCCAGTTGCAGAGATGGAGGTGCTGCTGGGTTTTGCCATATGAGGGAAGAAGACATTCTTCTTGGCTGACCCTCCTGCCAAGGCAACGAGCAGACAGGTTACTAGGATTGCAACTTTTCCTGCAGCCAGTTGGATAAAAATTCCCCTCCCCTGATTTTGTGACATTTTGTCAGAAAAGCAAGAGATCATAAGCTGGAGGAGCCCCTGGGGGAGGCACAGGCAGCTGCTCAGAGCCACTCTTGCCTTCCCTCTGTGAGTACCTAGGTCACCCTATGTGGGTGTTGCTACCAGCTGCCAACCATGATCATAAGCTGTTTGTCTCAGACCTGCCTTGCCAGTTCAAAAGAGAGGTCTCCTGCATCTCTCATCCCTAGGTAGATCCACCCTGCTGCCTGCACGAATCCCAGAAGACTTAGAGCTCAGTTCACTGTGAATTAGAAGGGCAAGAGGTTTGATTTTCTTTTGGATTCCTTGCCACCAGCTACAAAAAACAAACTGCCATTCAGCTCTTATCTGCCAAGCTCTGTATATGTGAATTTTGCTTCCTGTTATTGCAGCAACGGTAGGGATGGAGAAATGCTCTTGATTTCCTTTTTGAGAAGAATTTTCTTTTCTAAACAATTGGTATTAACCAGAACAAAACAACCAAGAAACAGCATGCTCGTTTCACAGATTTCCAGTAATACTAGAGCTCTGTACATTGTTTCAGCTCTTGCTGAGATGAAGCTTGATTACATTAATGTTAGCCAGTCATTTAATTTGTTTTACTCAGGGACACTTTCACCATAGGCTTCCTGAACCCTGAGAAACTGGCTCTGCTCAGCAAGGGTGGGCAAAGAATCATGATAGGGTTTTTGCCTGACTTCTAGGAAAATACCTGTCTATGTTTATAGTGTGCCTGTCCACATGCTTTTTCATATGGGTGTGTGACTGTATTCACCACCACAGACTTAGGTGTGTCCTCCACTAGTGGCTTCTGACCAATCTCCACCAGCCTGACAGAGGAGCATAGGTTACAAGACTAACTAACGTCCTGCAAATATAACAGTCAAACAAAAGAGATGCTTCAGAAAAGAGCCACTCAAGGGTAAAGCTGCTGGGTGAAGTTCCCAGAGAAGGCACCTGACAGTACAACAAAAATTTAATTTGGAGCCTGATGCAAAGTGGCCACAAACCAAGGAGCTCGCAGGTAGATCCCAACAACCCCAGCAGGCTTCCCAATGTGCCCATGCTCTGCTGCAGCCCAGTGGAGCTGAGCAAACCGATGGGAAAATCAGTACCACCTGCTTGCTCACTTGTGCCTGTGGTCAGGGCTTGGCTTACCCAGGAGACAATGTAACCATACAGCCCATACAACATCTGATGTATATTCGTATGAAATATTGGCCAAAAAACATGGGTCTGACTGAGTCATGCTAATTCAAAGGTTCTCAAAATTAGTACTTGTGAAGAAGGTCCCAACCCTGTCTTAGATGAATCTGTCAGTGCAGGGCACTGGGTGAGCATGGGCTACTGGGTGAACGCAATGCTTAAACGCAAAAGCTTGAGGGCTTTCCCTTGTCTCTTGAGTTTATTTGTGACAAAGGAGATAAGCAGAGCCAGTAAAGAAAACACCACTTCCTTGCACAGTAGACACACTTTGGGCAAGCCCAGTCTTACGTGTCTCCCAAGACCTTGGGAGTAGGAGTACAACATCCTTGTGTTTCCTATGGTATCCTTATTGCAACTCAGCTCCCTGGTGTACATACTGTTACAGAAGCAGAGGATAGAGAAGAAGAGATTAGCTAGACAGGACCATTGGCATTACTCCCAAAAGACCAGATCCAGCCCTCTTGTTCCCTAAAGAAAACTGGATCAGGGTACATGACTCACTTTCTGCAACTACAGGTCAACGGGGGACACAGGCTCTATAGCCAGGCTGCCCAGCAACAGCCCAGTCTTTAGAGCAGGATGATGAATTACTGGAGACCTGAGTACATTGTGATGAGGTGGCATAACCATTATCTATTCTACAATGAAACAGCTTGCACTTCTCATGGAGAGCTCATCAGAACTGTAACTCTTCAGTTTAAATCTTATCATGCTGTATGAGCAGCTGGTTTATGTTTTGCATTGTCCATTTCAAGGAATTATTCTCCTCCGTTTGTTTCTTAAAAATTAATATCTTGCATCTTGCCTTGCTTTGATGGTTTGTTTTACGTTTCAGGAATGCAAAACAATTGCACAATAAATCACTGGAGGAATGTACATGGGGGTTATTTGTCATGGTTATAAATAAATGAACTTTAGCAATAGTTGATAAACAGAAGATTATGGACAATTTGGGCAGGCTCTCAAAAAGATCAGAGCATAACTTTAGCCTTTTAATAACAAGCTTTATTTTATTGTCCCATAACCCACTAGAAACACTTTACTCAGGGTGGCCAGGTGACTCTCCAAGCTGGCAGCTGATTGCCAGGAATAGACTATAAAGCCCTACTTATTCTTCTAAAGAGTGCCTGTGCCACAGCTCTGCCAGGAGCAGACACCCAGCACCTGTGGAGAATTGACTGTCTGTGAAAATTGTGAAGAAAGTTCATCCCAGAGATGCTTAAGTTTTAGGAACTTAGCTTTAACTGTTAATATTAAATGAGGATCAAATTTGGACTTATGCCCCTTGGAATCAAGCATGAACTTAGTTCATTACAGAAGAGATTCCAAACTGCAAATCATAATGTTCTCAAACACCTTAGAACCATTCACACAGTAAAGTCTTTTTTCATTTGGCACTACTGAAAATAAATGTCCTGCTGAATAGAAATAAGATTACTCGTTTATTATAATGTTCCCTGAACCAAGGACAGAGAGAGAGAGAGAGAGAGAGAGAGAGAGAGAGTATATCCAGCCTTGAACTTGCCAATGAAAGAATTGGTTGCTCCAATTTTTATGGACTCTAAAAAAGTCACTGCAGTTCACATATCTTTGAAGGAACTGGCCACTTCTGTGGCAATCTTAGTGCCCCCAAAAACCTAGGCAGACTTAGGTTTTCTGTTAACCATAATCCCATTTACTGCTACATTCACTTACGGAAGTTAGGCTGAATCTTGCTTAAACTTGCACCTGTGAAAGTCTAGACTTGGTCAAGCCTCAGTGAGAAAGGAAAAGAGCAAAAGGATAAGCTTTTTTTTTACTAGGAAAGCTTAGTCCTTAAAAATGCATCGCTGAGAACATATGTGTCTCTCTGAATAGAGGGCCAAGGCTTAAGAATACATCAATTAATCTGACTTCAAACCCCAATTTGAATATATACACATGTATTTCTGAAATGCAATGATGGAAGGAGCAGTAATTGTAACAGATGTGCCAATCTTTCAGAAGCATATTTCAAAAGGGTAATTACCAGCAGTTATGAAGTAACCACCTTTATGATAATAGGATGCAATTAATTCAGACAGTTCCCTATCCATCAAGGTAAAGTGCAACAGAAAGCAAAGGGTGGGGGAAAAAGGCACTTAGGTATGCATGCCTCTGTGTCGGTGGGTTTGCAATTGCAGTCAGACCCAGCACCGCTCTTCAGACACCAATATCCGAATTGCTGCTATCTGCCAAAAATGCTTGTGTGCAGTACACAGCTCTTATTGTCTATTGTTGTTATCTCTCCAGACATCTATCTTGGGAATAGCTGAAGTGTTCTTTGCTTTTCTGTCTGAGGGTGTGGTGAGATGGCAAGGCTGGGCCGATACTGAGGCTTGCAGACGCCGCAGGATGGGGGGGATGCACCCCAGCCCACCTCCCCTCCCTGCTACCTCCTGTTGGCATTGGTGTGCAGCTGACAGGCCAATAAACTAATTCAAGCCAGTAAACCAGCAGGAAACTAACCCCAGGAGTGGGGGAAACAACCCAGTCTAGCGGGCTGAGTAAGTCCGTGCAGAGACACACGTGCCGAAGCTGGAGCAGAGAAGCTCCATTAGCTTTGAGAAGCTCCAAATAGCATTGCTGGGAGGGAGAGATGGCGACACAGCCCCTGCACTGATGTTGCATGATGTTTGCTTTGCCCTGCTGTCTGACCTCCCCCTCAGCTTCTAGGAACAGTGACCCACAGTGTCCTAGGAACGACAGTTTCTTCTTCCAGTCTTTGGTAGACCAGCATGTATGGATGTCAGTGTGCTGGAATACAGGAGGTGTACTGTGCTTGAGGAAAGCATCAGCCCTGGAGCAGGAGATTACATATGAGCAAAGACAAATTATGTAAGGAAATTTGCCAGAAGACAGGACTACTATAGCTATGCAATCAACCAAATCCAGACTCAGCATCAGCTTCTTTCCTTACTCTTTCTTATCCGTGTCTCAGCACTTGGGGGCAAACAGAGCTGACGGGAAGTTTAACAGAAGCAGGGATAGAAGGGGGAAAACTCTATGAAAACTGTCAAAAGTGCTTAGAATCTGGTAGGCAGAAACCAGTGCCAGAAAGAAAGGACACTTGTGTATAATCAGAAAGATTAATTTTCTAAATGTGAAGGACATTCGGAGACAAATATGCTCCAGAAACTGGAGCCACAGTCACCCCTAAAGACCAGCTGGTAGCACCAGCAGCAAGGCAATACTCCCACCACAACCCCTCTGTGCTTGAGGAGACCCCCAAACCAAGGGCCTGTTCCCCTCAGAAGCTCAGCACGCGCACTAGCCTCAGAGAAAGAGTTGCACTTTCTGTGGGAGAGCTTAGACCAGGCCAAGGTACAGCAGGCACACACAGGTCTTTGGAGGGCTGGCCCAGATCCAGGTTTGCTGAGCCCTTGGTACCAGGGAGTGTGTGGTGGGCAGGGGGGACCCCCATGCAGATTCCTGCCCATGCACATCCCTTGCACAGCCCCAGATGTCCATCAGATCCGTGGTGAAAGCTGCCGAGGAGCGCTTGTACAAACAGGAAAATATGACAACTATCTGCCCAAAGGGGTTTCTGGTTCCATGACAACATACCAAACATGAAATGCTCCCACCTTTCTCAGGGGGAATTTTCAAGGCAGGAGGCAGGTTGGTGGGGAGGAGAGCACCTAGGTGCTACAGAAACAACACAGGCAGGTGCAGATCATACTACTGCAGAACACCTGGCAATTGTCAAAACTGCAGAAACTAGTCAATTGGTGTTGATACTTCATTACAGAGTATATTTTCCTTTATGATTATTAAATCTTTAATCCTTTACTGGCACATTTTTTTCTCCCCTCACATAAACAGCTTTTGGTTTCCTGGAACGGAGCGAGGCTCCTTCACACAGTCAGCCGCAGCCCAGAAGAGCCACGGAGAGGAGAGTAAGCACTGAGGCATCCTCTTTGCTTTGTTGTTCTCATTTCAACTTGATAGACCTTGAGTTTTCATTACTAGGAGGCTCCAACAGCCTCTGTGGACAGAAAGGGAAGAGCCCAGGAGGCAGGGGGAATTCTCAGAGTGGGTGGGGTATGGGCTACAGAGGCCTTCACCCTCCAGCCATCATTAGAGACACGTCACGGTGGGTAACCAGAGCCTTCCCTGGAGAAGCACTACTCAGTGCAAACCCAACCTCTTCCTCACACTGCCCTTCAGCCAGACTGCACAGGGTTGTTGGGCCCTGTGCATTTTCATGCTCTCCTCCACACATTCATCAGCCTTAGAACATACTCTCTCATCGTCAGGGCCTGACTTGGACCCATGGGATAACTTGAAGTGATGAGGAAGTGCCTGCAGCACCACTGAGGTGGTTCTTCTGATGAGGTTTGGTTGTTGCTCCCCATCACCTCACACCCAGCTTCCCCAACCTGCAGTGCCTTCCCAGATAGCTCGGGCGCCTGGAACAATTCACGTGCTGCAATTTCAGCGTATGTCTTCTGTCACTGTACATATTGTTGCAGCATACTGACAGCATTCAGTTGTACATACCTTAAGAATATCCCTAAAAGCAGAGCTGAAGGCTCACCCACTCCTGGATCCAGCCATGAAGGGGTACCTACACACAACCATCCATACCCAATGCAGTGTCCTCTGCTTTCCCACAGTATCATTATCCATTTAGAGCTGTTCAGGTTGTTCAGGTCAGAATGGTAGAAACTACAGGAGGAGGGCAAACAGTTTGTACAAGAGGGAACAGTGAGGGTTTTCTGTGGCAGACTTGTATTATTGGATAAGAACAGAGCAACCATTTCTAGTGAAAACTGTGTCAGACTCTCTGGGTGCATATGAGGTACCTGCTTTGTATCATGCTGGAAACACAGTGGAGCTTCAAAATGGGACTAAATTATGTTGGTGTCCTACTGCTAAGGGTTTCAAAAACACCAGTAAAACCCCATACATAGCATTCTTACTCATGTGCTCTGCCTTTAAATGGTCTGTTGGGTTCTCCACAGCTCTCTGTGGCTGAAGCTGCCAGAAACCAACCAGCTCATCAGTGCAGGTTTCTAGCCTCCTACGTTTGTGTATATCCAGTAAACACAGCTATTTGGCTCTAGCCAAGCCCTTGTGGTTTCTCCATGGAGACTTTGTTGCCTAAAGAGCAAAAGACTTGAAATATGTGACTAATTATGATGTTTTACCCTGTTTGCATGTGCAGGACTAGAAATGCTTTGCTGAACAGACAAGGATCCTCTTTCCTAGTAATGCAAATCACAAAGCACAATGGGGAGCTGAGGCGACTCACAGGAGCTGTGCTCCAGGAAGGACAACAGCCACAGCCCATCAGTGGGGCAGTCTAACAAATACTGGCAAGCAAAGCTTACCCAGCTTTAATCTAGGAGAGACTCTTGGGTTTGTTTCTGACTGGAAAGCTCACCAGATAAGTTTAGACACCCCTGTTTGTTAGGTACTCCATCACCCTGTAAAGACCAACCTTCCTCTGCTCTGTCACACTCTGTGTGATGTCGTTGCTGTTTTCTGGCCATGCAACTCAGTCACATCAGCTACTGGTCTTACAAAGCAAATGCTTGCAGAATTCAGACTCAAAATGTATACCACCCTGCAAACTTACCAATCAGCAAGAGTTTGAAAGCAAGCTTGAAAGAAATACAAGTTGGCTAGAACAGCCCATTTAAAGTCCAAATTCAAATGAGTACTCATAGAAAATATGTTGTAGTATACACCCATATTTTATGACACAACAATAATAACTGTAATACCACCTAACTTTCATCTGTAGATCTTGAAGGCAGTCCACAAGATATTAAGCATCCTTAGAGCAGCTACTTTGAATAGGCACTTTTTCAGCTGCTGACAATATTTAAATTACTGAAGCAGATTAAATGATATTATTAACTAATCACCTGCCAAGCCTTTTTACGTCAAGTTGCTACCTGGAGCAAAGTATTATGCTTAATTTTGGAACAACCGACATCTATGGTTTATCAGGGCAACTGTAAGCATAAACAATAAACCTAACTGCACAAAGGTTCATTTGCATGGCCTAATTTAGTTTTTGCCAGTTGTATACAGCATTGTTTCAGCCATGCAGATGCTATTCTGCTGAAATCAGTTGACATCTAAGGGAATACAAGTGACTTGGGGAAAACAAAGCCTTAGCTTTCCAGAGATGATGCAAAGCATATCAGAGTGGATCATTCCAGGAATCACAAATAAAAAACAACAAGAAGCGAACACCTCAAACCTGGCAGAGCAACCAGGGCTTAAGTGGATCTGCCTGACAGATGGAGGGGAGAGCCTTAGGCCTACTCATGAGATGAGAAGTTATTTTTCTTCTTCCAAACTGCTGTTAAATTTTGCTATTGTGCAACATCAGGCTCTACTAAGTGGTAGATAGTGCATTAGATAGGCACAGTGGGTGGTAGATGTGTATTAAGATATTGCGTGAAGCAATAACGTTTCCTAAACTTTCTCTGTCTTCTACCCAGTACACAATGCAAAAAGCATGAAAACTACCCACAGGTTAGTGATGGGCAGATTTGAAGGGCCCATATTGCAATTGAAGATATTTTGACTGTGTTACAAATAGCCAGTTTCCCAGGCTGCAATGATCCTATGAAGTTACACAATACTTGTGGAGCTCTTTTTCATTAAAATTTGGGGTCAGTGTTGTTTGGACAATGTTCTCATACATGTGGTGCAATTCTTGGGGCTGTCCACTGCAGGGCCAGGAGTTGGCATCGATGATCCTGGTTCCCTTCCATCTCAGGATATTCTGTGACACTATTTTAAAAGTGCTAATTGAACTTCAAAACGAAAATTGAGTGTTTTGCCCTCACAGTGAGGCTCAAATCCTGCAAATGCAACCAGGGGCTGAGACACTAAGACACAAACAACATCTCAAGCTGCACTAAAGAGACAAAATATCATTTGCTGTGCTTAGTGTTTTCCATGCAACATACATACATTTTATTTATCACAATTTGGAGCATGAGAGAAGAGCGATTTTTGGATTTTCTGAGAACCAGGAGAATGCTCTACTAAGGTTCCACGTATGATGATGGGTTAGTCAAGATCCACCTTTTTTTGTGAGTAGCAGGTAACACCTCAAGTATAGAACTCAGAGAAGGGAAAACAGGTATTCAGTAGAAGTAAAGGAAAAGACCCTGAAAAATAGAGCCTCTAGGCTGCCTGTCTGCCACAAAATACACTTGCAGTCAAAATACTATGTGAAGTCAAATTGATTTATCAGTTTTTAATTCAGTTTGAGATTACTTTAGGCCCCCAAAATGTGAATATTGGTTTTTCCTTGTGAGTGATAAAAGAAACAGACCTTGCAATACAGTATAGTGTGCTCCCTCTCTCTCTCTGAAACCTTTCCCTATATTATTCAAAAAAAAAGAGGCAAAAGACAAGACTTTCCTACTCATGTTTTGTCAAAGCTTGCAAAAAGGCAGCAGTACCATTTTCACATGAGCCCATTGCAATGGAATTAGGAATTACTGTATTTTGTCTCATGCCTCAGCCAGAGGTGGGGCCTTTGTGTCAGTGCCAGGACAAGTCAAGCAACAATTGTCAGGTAACCTCAGACTGCAATTAGAATGAACTCTGAAATAAAGGATTTCTGAACAGAAAATTGTAAAAGAGAGACGGGCAGAGAAGAAATGTCTGAAGTTCAACAAAGGCAAAGTCAGGCTCATACCTGAGCCTGGGTACCAGTGCAGGCTCAGGGCTGATCTGCTGGAAAGCAGCTCTGCAGAGAAGGACCTGGGGGTCCTGGTGGACAGCAAGCTGTCCATGAGCCAGCAGTGTGTCCTTGTGGCCAAGATGAGCAACGGGATCCTGAGGTGCATTAGGAAGAGCATTGCCAGCAGGTCAAGGGAGGTGATCCTGCCCCTCTACTCAGCCCTGGTGAGGGCTCACCTGGAGTGCTGTGTCCAGTTTTGGGCTCCTCAACACAAGGGAGACAGGGAGCTCCTGGGGGAGGTCCAGTGGAGGTCCAATGAAGGGCAACAAAGATGATTAAGGGACTGGAGCATCTCTCTTATGAGAAAAGGCTGAGGGAACTGGACTTGTTCAGCCTCAAGAAGAAGTGACTGATCAGCACTTTATCAGTGCTGGTCAATACCTGAAGGGACGGTGCCAAGAGAACAGACCCAGGCTCTTCTCAGTGGTGCCAAGCAATAGGACAAGAGACATTGGGCAGCAACTGATGGGCAGGAAATTCCCCCTGAATGTGAGAAAGAACTTCTTTACAGTGCAGGTGACTGAGCACTGGAAGTGGTTGCCCAAAGGGTTTGTGGGTTGTACCTTACTGGAGAGACTCCAGAACTGTCTGGATGTAATCCTGTGCCATGTGCTCTGGGATGACCCTGCTTGAGCAGGGAGGTTGGACCAGATGACCCCTCTGAGGTCCCTTCCAACCTGACCCATTCTGTGATTCTGTGAAAAGTTAAACTGATGGTAGGTACTAGCAATGATATTTTAACAAGAGAATCAAAATCTCACTGTGATACTCAGTAAGACAATGAGATTCTAGAAGGCAAATTTCAGATTAACTCTGTGATGAAATATTGGGAGGATTCTTTATTTTAAAGTCATAGTTGAAGGAAATAATTTCACCTTGCAATATACTTTAGCCAAACACATAAGTGATAGGGATGGGAAAGAAAAAATTCCTAATGTTAATTTGAATCAACCAGAGGAAATGCCTATGGAAAGTAGGAAAGGATATAGATTTATAGGGTCTCTGTATCTTAAGGTTCTCCCACAGTCTTCACAGCACACAGAAATTACAGCTTTGCTCAGGAAAAACCTGCATTTTCAGCTTAGCAAGAGCCAAGTAACTGTATCAGTTCTGTGTAAATCAGAGCTGACTGTGGTCATTAGCTCCAACATGCAGATGCAGGCCTGCAGACATGCAGGTGAAACCACAAATTGAGCCATGCTATGTACAAGGCTTCCAGCCATCACTTCCATTAGTGGAGCACCAGGATGACTCCCATCTTTACAACTCCCATTCTTGGGTACATCCCCTCAAGCCTTGTGTTTCCATCCATAGCAGAAGAACAACCACCACCATCTCCTCTGTCCCAGCCTATGTCAAGTAAGACCCTCTGGTCAATAGAAACGATTACCAACCTTTCTGGTTCTTCAGAGAGCATGGCAAAGCTTTCATACACCTGAAAACTGCAGTGCACAGCCCATCATGGTGCTGTGCAGGGCCAGGAGTTGGACTTAATGATCCTTGTGGGTCCCTTCCAACTCAGTATAATTTGTGAGCAGAGAGCTGAGGGGGCAGGAGTTGCCTCTAACAGGTTCCACTTTTTAGGCAAAGCTACTGTCTACAAACTTGACTGGTTGGTCTCCTACTAGCAGCCACACTTATCTGAAGGCTTACTGTGGCATGGCATGATGTGACTCACCTGGTGTGGGTGCTGCTCAGGGCCCACACACGGATTATATTTACTGCT
The DNA here is from genome assembly GCA_013399835.1 of Leptocoma aspasia. NCBI lineage: Eukaryota > Metazoa > Chordata > Aves > Passeriformes > Nectariniidae > Leptocoma > Leptocoma aspasia. The sequence goes on from VXAX01006611.1 coordinate 1,845,797, forward strand.
CCATCATCATTATTTTGTATCTGGAGTCAAGCATGTACATTGTAATTAACAGCCTACTTAATTGATTTTTACCTTGCCCTCTCCAGAATAGTTTGACCAGATTGCTGGACCCTGTAATGTACTCTTCTCTTGAATTTTGCTGGGGTTGTTTGCTTTGTAACTTCTCAGATGGCAGCTCGTTTGAACGTACTTGTGGACACTTGAAGTATTTGCTATTTAGCCATCCAAACATTTTGATCTGAAACATGGGCCCAATCACATTTTTTGATTTCCAGGGCATCAGCTCAAGTCCTGGCCTCAGATTACTCTATAATCATAATCTCCTTTAGCATTTAGATACTGTCCTCCTCAGCAGACTTCCATGCCCTTTCCAGAAGGAGACTGTTTTGTTGTATACATTTTTAGAACAGCACCTGTTTGGTGCACAGAGGTAGAATGACTCCCCTTTGTGTTAGGCCAAGAACAGAGAAAAAATAATTTTGATTTCCTCTTGCCAAGTCAGTATCCCAGTTACAAGTACCATCAATTTCTTCTACCTTAAAATTTTGTACATAGTTACTTTAGTGGTTCCACTTTTCCAGCAAAATCAAGATGGACCATTGATGGCTAGTGCATGGTACTCACTTAGAATCCACTGATTTTGTGACTGCATCTGCCTGCGAGCCCAGTCTCAGAATGATTAAACACCCAGTATGGATGCATGGAAACAACTGGCTATAGTGGAAATTGTGGCTTTTCTGGATTGATCCCCTTTGCTAAGGAGCAGGCAGATCTGTCCTTCAAATTTGAATCATTTGTATGGTATCTGAAAGAAGAAAAAAAATTGAACCCTCAGTGAAGCTCTCCAGTGCACATGGTAAATGCCTCACATGCCTTTCCTGCTGAGCTATTTCTGCCACACTGGCTCCACAACTGGAGTTCCTGTGTGCAAAACAAGCTAAGGGGAACAACTGGTGTTGATTGTGGCAGAAATTTTGTCCTCAGGTCTGTTTCTACATTAAGTCCTTTTTGGGGATTGCTTTAATGCTTCTGTTGATATTTCAATGTTGTCCTTTTCATAAAAATATCTAAGGGTGACCTCCAAGAGCAGAAACTTCACAGAAAATGTGAGATGGAAAAGAAGGAAACTCTCTGTGAAAGAAAAATCATCAGAGATTTCACTTTGATCTTACTCTATTGTTTTGGTTTTGCTTCTTTTCACAAAGTTCAAGCATTTTCTCGCCTGTAGCAATGCTAACAAATGTAACATGCTAGCACACCCTCCTGCTTGTTGCTGATTACTATATTAAGATAGGTGTCAGATCAAAAAGCAGATGGAACAACAGAGGTCTAGTTTACAAACTTTATTTAAGCAGCTACATTAACTTAGAAATACCTTGCAGACTTCTATCACTGCTGTTAATTATTAAAATATACAGACTGATTTTGCATCTGCTACTGGAAGGAGTCGATAGGGCCAGCTCTGAAAAGCTTTGAAGGCTATGCCTGTGTACGAATTTTGAGCACATCTTCCCTGGACAGTTTGGTTTCTTTATGCAGTAAAGATGCCCAGCATGCAGCACCAAGACAGGCTGGGTATGCCTTTGCACACAAGCACAACCCAGAGAGGAGCAGATTTCACTGAGAATGTTTCTTGCCCCCGAAATGCTAATTTGCTGGCATAAGCTTTAAATTGGGGCTGTACAAAATCCAAGGAGAATTGCTGCAAGGTAAATGACACAAGGGGGTGTAGGAGTAAATACCACGGCTGGACACATTCAAACACAGCCCACAACATTTCCCCCTCTTGCCCCTCCTCCTTCCAGTTGGAGAATTTAGCCCTCCTCTATGACAAATCACATTCCAAAAAAGTTAATGACTGCAAGCATTAAATGAGTTATTAAAAATCACTGTGAGCCAGCTATAACTTCTTTAAGCAACACCGAGCCCCAAACCCTCTCTGTGGTGCCTTCAGTGGCACAGCTGAGCTGGCACTGCCTCTGGCTAACTCTCCTTCTCTTTGCTCCACGGGCCTCTGGGACCATGGAGGGTTCCCAAGGATGGGCTCCTGCAGCAGGAAGGACCAGTAGAGGGCATTCAAAACACAGAGTTTCCCAAAGGGTTGGGAGCCCATAGCACCCAATAAAATCAATTAACTGGTGTTATGTGGACACGGTAAGTTGCAGAAACACCTACACTTCTCAATTCATGTTTGTTCAAGACCTAATGGAGGTAATATTTGTCCTGACGCTACCACAAATGCTGTTCCTGTGTAATTACTGCCAGAATTACACCACAGGAGGCTCAAATCCTATAGTAACAGGTTACTTTGGAGTATGGAAATTCAGATTGGCATCTCTTGTTTGTTTTGCTTTTTGTTCAGGGTTCCAGTAGACATCAAAGTAAATGGCCCTCACCACTGTTCACATTACTCCTCCATATATGTGTGCAAACATGTTCATACAACTCTCCTAACTCCAGTGTAGCCACTCACAGGTCTCCTTCTTTGTTTGACAAGGTATTATTTAGCAGCCACCTTTTCTTCTGCTACCTTTACCCTGTTATCACTTCTTTCTGCAGTTTGATTACTCAGTTAAAGAGAAGGAGGTTTATTTGGTTTGCCTATTTTTTCGGATAAAGGTTTACATGGTCTATAATTTTCTTGCTCTTGAGCTGCAGCTGGATTGTTGAGCCTAATTCTCCTAAAACACAGCTTTTATATAAAATAGAAGAGTATCTCACTAACTTAGAAGATGTGAGGTTTAGCACACTGCCATCTTTAAATGAAAAGTAAGACTGACTAACAACTGGCTGGTAACACGGTTCTATCAGTAGAGCATACAGTATTTATTGACAGCCACATTAAATACAGTCCCTGTATTTAGTAGGGTCAGTTGTGGCAGTGCAGTCATCACCAGGACAGCATTTAAAGTCTGAATCAGTGTTGGAACCATTGGTGGGATCTGCAGTGAGTTCTTTCAGCACTTGCTGCATTTGTTGAAAGGAGGTCTGTGACTGGGTAGTGGCTGCTCACTGTGCCTGTGCCTCCTGCTCACAGCAAGCAGTTATTGCCTGAGTCTTTTATTCATTAAACAGTAATGTCCTGCCACAGATTTGTAAGCCAAAATCTGAAGGGGAAAAGCACAACCATTGTTTGGACAAATACAGCCTATGATCATATTCATAGATCTTAAAGCCACAGCATTATAATCACACTTTGATTGTGGTGGAATTTCAGCTATTCATTTCCACATTAGTTGCTTTCTTTGTCTGAGATGAATTATTTTTCCTGGATAGGACTACTCTTCTCCTCATGGATGAAGAGTTCTCTAGGCATTGAACGTGACAACTCAAACAGCTTAGTGGAAGTTTTTAGGGTTGTATGGCCCTCAGACTTACTTTTTCCAGGAACAGCAAGGTATTTTGGTTCTCCTTTGTCCTTCAGGATCATAACTCACTTGCATTATAGGTTTTCCACTAATTTGGCATATTTAAATTTAATATGTGGGAGGGGAAACTAAGGGAAGAAGTTCCATTCCCCTGCTTGCTCTTCAAATTGGAAACTCCCTAAATTCTGCAGCCTGATTCTGAAAAATAATAATTATTATCAGCATTAGCTGGGGAGAAGTAGATAAAAAAGGAGAGGAAGCAGCAGAGGCTAGAGAAACAGGCAATGAAATGCTATTTGACAATCCTCCTGTGAACTTGCAGGTCACCTGCTCTATAGGTGACCCCAAAAGCATTTTCCTTGCTGATGTTCACACTTTTGTGATGGGATATTTCAAGAGGTATCATCTTGAGGGAAGATCTGTGACTGACGAGAAGCTTTGTCCTGTGTACCACATTCTCTCCAAGGGCAGAGGCTCCTTGAGCTACTCCCAGTGCAAGACACAGGGCAAAGCTCTAGAGGTTGGGATTGCAGTACACCAAACTGTTTAATTCTTCGATTTTTGTAATCCATCACAAATTGCCCCTCAAGATACTAATCTCCATTTGTGCATCATGTCCCCATCTATAAATGCCAATAACAAGTACTTTCTCCTGTCTATTATTTCACTTGTGGTCACACTATGAACTATTTGGAGGATGGATTGTCCATGATGGATCCACTGGTTTAAAATATAACCAGTAGTAATACGGCACCAGCAAAAAGTGTGGTTAATCCAGTAAGTGAAGCTCGAGGAATTAGTTCTGAGAACATTTTTTGGGGTCATTTCCACTGACTGATTCAAATGGACACTGATGGAATCTGCATTCCTTTCAGAGCAGCCTGAACAGCTCATCCTAGTTTTTTTTTCTTTCCCCAAGCATTTGAAAATGTAATTGTGAAGGTCAAGGATTGCTCAGGGTGATATGGTTGGAGCTTTTTTAGGTTTCTGACTTGATTCAACAGAGCAAGATTACACTGCAGTGAAAAATCTGGTGCATGTGCCTAGTTATGTCAGGAACAGCTGGACTGTATAGAAAAATCTCTACTCTAGGCTTCCCATAATATACCCAGTAAAAAAATTAACAACTGACAAGGTTTTCCTGTTTTATTTTTGGTTGTGAAGACTAATTTGAAGAAGATCGCATTGGTTTTGTGTCAGCTGTTTAACATTTAATAAGAAACTGTCAGTATAGAAATTAGAATGAAGTAATGTCCCCTAATCTTTTACCATAATTAAGATCAGTGAACTTTAGACAAAGCACATCTTGCTACTGACATCTCTGCCCAACCCTCTTTCTTTTAGTCTGCTCTCCTAATATCCCCCTGTCCCTCACTTGGAATGGCAAACCAAATATATTGTCAACTTTAGCAGCAAAAATGGGGGTGGATAACAGGGACAAATGAATTTCAACTATGTTAAAAACAAAGAATCACTGATTTTGCACAGGCTATTCTACTTTGGTTTCTCTTTTAATTTATGTACCGTTTAAGCCTTCAGATAGCACTGTTGACTCTTGGATTTATCTGCTTATTTGAATAACAGCTTCAGCAGCTTGTTTGAGATAAATTGTATGTAATCTCAGGGACAAAAATTCTCTGGTCACTGCTGAGTCAAAACTTCACTGAAGATAATGTTCTTGCTGGGAGAGTCTAAGAATACCAGCAAGATTTGCAGGAGGGGACAATATTTTTATCAGACTAGCTGCTACCTCTGAAAAAGCAAACAAGAGTCTGGGTAAAAAAGTCCTTCTTCAAGTCAAAAATAGAAGCTGAAAAGATAGATATAAATTTGGAACTATTGCTCTAATTTTAACCTGATTATTCTGTTCTCTTAGTCTATAAGAAATAAACTACATTCCCAGCTGGTACCTACAAAGCAGAGAGATGAAGGTGCACAATTTGCTCTCAGACAATATTGATACTGAAAAGGTTAACTTTGAAACTGGGCCTGCTTCGACCAAGGGACAGGGCAGATGACCTTCAGAGGTCCCTTCCAGTCTCAATTATTCTTGGGGACCTGTGATTTTATGCCACCTCTTCCCCTAAATCTTGCCTTTTAAATGACAAACTCAGTTGTTTGAGTAAGAGCAGCACCCAGAGAGCAGGGGACTGGCCAGCTCCGTTCTCCCCTTGTGGCACAGGCCTGGGGGTGATATGGCCATTTTGCAAGTTTTCATTCAGATGTTGGCTGTTGCTGATGAATTCCTGTTGCAGGAAAGGCCAGACCTAAAATGGAAGAAGGAGAAAACCAAAATACAAGGCAGACAGGAGCAGGGGTCAGCAAGCCACAGAGAGAGGGGTGCGGGAGGGTGTTTTACATGTACCCACAAGAATGGTCATGCACACATCCACTGACACATTTGACATTGAGGTCAATCATGTCTTTCAGCTATTTGGAGAGCGACATTGCTGCAGGTTTCGAAAGGATGATCTGCGAGTGCAGCCAAAGCCATCTCATTAGAGCACCTGCCAGTCTTTATCAGTTGTCAAATAAAGCAGATGGATTTGGTCAGCAAACCTGCAGATAAAACATTAAAGGTTTTGTTGTGCTTGTTTTCTTTACTTTGGGCCCCACTTCAAAGCTAGTTTCTGCTTTAAAGTTCTGACTCAGTCCGATAAATAAAAGAAGTCTAAGTTTTCAGTTAACAATGTTTATTACAAAAAACCAACACAGCTGACCCTTGCGATTGTTGGCATAGGCAGACTTCATCTCCATTTTTTTGTTGTAAAAGGAAGGGAAATGGTTTACCAGAACTTACTGCAAAATATTTCTATAAATAAAATAACATGCATTAATGATAATCATTCAGTAAGAAGCCTTCTTTACCTCTTATCTTAGGAGTTTAAAACAATTGTGCTTCACAGAACCTAAAACAGGATGATACAAGAAAAAGGACATAATTCCCATATGACTGTAAAATTAGGCTGCTCCTCTTAGCATGAACTGCACAAGAATGGACACAGCAGTGGAAACAAGACAGCTGCATCTCACCTGTTGGTGCAGTTGCCCAAACAATTGTCCCCTGTACTTCAGAGGAGCTTCAAAGACTACAAGATTATACATAACTCACTGCTGTAACTTTTCCAGAGCTGGCACTTGCCACCAGTGTGGCTGTAATCCCAGTGCCCTTCAGCAGGATAGATTGCTGACGGGCAGATACTTTCCATGTCTTCCCTTAAGCCTCTTTGGACAGGAGGAGCAATGCTGAGGCTGGTACACCAAGCCTTGGCTTGTGTGTGTACAAAAGTCTTTATCACTCAGGTGTTTGTGCAACACAAACATTAGAAAGAAGCACAGATACCTTCAGAGAGAATTCAGTAACAAAATGCAAATTCATCTCCTCAGTAAGCCACTCATACTTTCCTTTCAACTCTGATTATTGTTACAGAAAGGACCTCTACATATTCATCACTTTCCAGCAGCTACTTCCTAATTGATTTCACTGCTGATGGGATTGGATGTTGCTTCAGAAGTATTTCTGAAGCTGAGATTAAGAGGTGAGCATCTTTCTGGGATTATCGCCAAGGACATAAATCTCAGAGCGATGTGATGGATGGAGAGGTGTGAGGGAGGCACTTGGGGAGCAGACCTTACCTCACACCAACCATTTCAAGGAGGCAGGAGTCTTTGGGAGAAGTGAAGAAATTACAAGCACTTGTCAAGGAACATTTTAATAAGAGAATTGACGTAATTCAGCAAATGCTTTCTGGTGATGGATTAGAAAACACTGTTTCCTTCCTGGCAAAGCCCTCATTTATCACCTGGAAGCAAAACTAATTGAATGATTCAAATGAGAATTATGAAGCGATGCTGTTAATAATCTCTTCTGTGTAATAATTCTTTGTCATGCAGACATGCAAATGATTTGCAGCTCCCAAGAGATTGTGTTTGTGATTAATGAGAAGAAAACAGGCCACATTTTACCTTCAGCAGCAAAGCCTACATCCACTGTAAAATCATCAAAGGTGTTGGAATAACATATAATTTAATGTGTAATTGAGAGCAATTCTAGCTTCAAATTATATTAGTTTATCACAATGTACTTTTCCTGATGCCTTGGGAATGATATTCCTTAAATCTCACAAAGAGAGGTTCTTGTCCACTGAGGAGTACCTGCAGCTGATACGTGGCAGACTGGCATGATTTTAATATTCCAAGCAAATCCATATTGGTCAAAGCAAACCACAAAGCTTGCAATCTCTGCATCTGGCATTTCAGCTGAATTTACCTGGCAGGGAGGGGAAGGAATGGTGGGAGGGAGAGGGGAGAGGGAGGAGCAGCCCTAGCTTTCAGGTGGAATTGTAATAATTCCTTTATGGCAGGGCATTAGCATAAAGCCCGTGCCAGTGAAATTAGCCCACCATTGTACTGCATAAACAGCGCCTTGGTTGAGACAACAAACCTGTTGATCTTATCTGTCAACACCTAGATCATCATCTGGGCTTTGACTTATCAGCTGCTCTGTCAACAGTTCCCCCATAAAGAAAAGAAATTGCAATAGGGAGAGTAAAAGCAGCCTCCAGCGTACAAGAAGCTTTTTGCTTTAGCAACCTGCCAGGCCACAAAAGCGTGCCACTTTAAAGAAGAAGGCACATTGTTACTGGAGAAGATAGCCTCTGGGTAATGCTCAGCAATGGGATTACAGTGAATTCCATCTTGGACAACAGCTCGATGATACAAACGGGAAAGAGTTCAGTGTTTGCAATCGAACTTTCTTACCAGAAAGCTCAGAAGTTTAGTGAAACCTTGTCTCTAATTTTGCTTGGTTTTCCTTTACGCATTTGTGTCTGTATCTAAATTTAATGGAGAAATATAACAAAACAAACAAACAAAACCCAGCTGAAAATGCTTGGGATATTTTGCTTGAAAATTCTATCAGCAAAACCAGGGCACTTAACATTGCGTTTCCCTCCCTTGTAGCTCATTTTTCATCTTGTGTTTCCCCTTCCTTGTCCATCCAGCTGACATGAGAAAATGGCCTTCCATTATGTGAGCAATAGGAAGTACCCCTGGATGAGCATTAGCTCCTTAGCCAACATAACCTGCCATTGCATGACATTAACTTGGAGAAATTCATGATGGAATGATTTATCAGGGTGCCCAGGTGCTGATAGAAAGTGACCTACTTTCTTTCCCTTTTTGCATTCCCTTTACTGCTGAGCCAAGAGGGTGCCCAGAAAGAGGCAAAGCAATCCCAAGAGTGTGAGGAAAGCCATACCTTTGGAGAAGGAAGATCCATTCAGGGATGACTGCCTAGACATACTCTGGTCTCTGAAACATATTGTAAGAGTTCAAACTCCTATTAAAAGGATCAGCCTGTCCCTTTCTGAAACAATTTGTGCAACTGTGAAGCCTGTAACATCCTCATGTCTTTAACAAGGAAAAGAAAAAACTACTTAAATGGTTTTGGTACAAAGAGGATCTGGCAGTGGCCAGCTTTATATTATTAACATTTCCCGGGAGTGATGTTCCACAGTGGCAGGCTGATGTAATTACCAGAAGTGAAGTTGTAAGTACTATTGAAAGGACCAAGAGATTTGCTAGCGACTTCAAAGAGGTAAAGATTTTTGTGGATTTGCACGGGGATAAAAAATGCAATGGGTTAGAAAATCAGGTCCTCCAGTGTCTTTAATCTTTTGTGGGCTTTATCCAGACGTTTTGGTCTACAGGGGATTTAAATTAAGTTGCAAAAGAGACTTCCTAAACTTTCTATCTGAATGTTATATTATGTGGGTTTTATATTATTAGCTTAAAAACTGACCTTTTCTAAGCTTTTTGGATTAATGGCTTCTGGACAACTAATGCTGCATTGGCAAGGAATTTACTTTCATGATGTGGAGACAGATGATGACCTAATAGTGATTTACCTTTCTCCAGGAAATTCACATATATATTAAAAGATGAAAGAAATGTCTTGGAATGAATCAGTAAATTATCAAAAAATGACAAAGCATGCTGGATAAAGTACACTGGAAAATGCATTTTAGAGAACTTGTAGTACAAGATATGCTACAGAGAGTCACTGTGAAAGTATACGACCAGACATTCAGACCTTTTTTGGTCCCATTTTTGTTTGAAGACTAATGGTTTTAGTATAATTATGCAGATTTGTTCTGAATTATTTATACCAGATCATGTGCCAGGTTTTGTGGTTTGATTTTTTAAATTTTTCTTTCCTTAATGTAGGTCAGTCTAAAATATGAAAAAGCAATCAACTAAGGAAAAAAACAATTCACTTGTGCTTTAACATAACCTATTGTCCACATGGATATGGAGCAAAGCTTTACCTTCTCTCAGACTGTGCACTGTGACAAGATGTCCTAGGGGATTCGGTGTTCTAAGGATCTTCCCTGCTGTTTTCCAGCAAAGGTGGGAATGTCACTTCAGTAAGGCAGCAAGATATTTTAAAAAATGCTCAGCCTTGTGAAAGTGTTATAAATTGTCTGAAACGAAGATCCCTTCAAAGACAAAAAAGCATATTTTAAAAGATTTCCAGCTTCCATTCAGACCTTGCCACTGGTCAACTTTTTTTCCCTCTGGCTTCTAGATTACAGCATACTTTGAAAACCCATCATTATAAGAATTTTGTGCAGGTCAAACCTGGAATAAGCTAAGGCATGCTTCACTAGGCAAACAGACATCCATTAAACGAAATATTTCCACTGTGCCTCAGTTTCCCTCTGTGTTCAGTTGGAATAAAGATGCTTATTTCACAGCAACATTGCATGGTTAAAGCTTGCTTGCTTTTTAAAACTCCATTGTTTTAAAAACATGGTGGGCTGAGGATGGCTGACTACTCACCCTTGAGCAGAAGTGAAGTAGTTATAGGCCCCAGTATCCTCAAAAAAGCAGGCAGAGTACTCACTAGAAGCCAAATGAAGCATATATTAAACACCAGCTATGGGAGGTGATGTCAATCCCCTGCCTTCTGTCTCCAAGCCCTTTGCTGGACCATCACTGTGGTCTGGGAGTTCTGTAGCCAAGGCTGAAGTCAACAGGCAAGGCCTGCAGGAAAATCTGGATGGATTATGAATGCAGGAAAAAAGGGAATGCTAGTTCTCTCTCTTCACACCCAAAAAGACGAAAAGTACTACTTGTGACTTTTCCCCCAGCTCAGGCATTTTGTAGATAACACTGTAAAATGCTTATTCTTTTTGATTATTCTTAAAAAGAAATGTATCAGCCCTATGGCTGTGTCTCTCTTCGTCATAGGTGTCACATTAGTGTAAGGTGTTGGCAAAGAAGAGGGCTGTGGTTGGGCATAGCGTGCATCCCATTCCCTAGGTTAATTTATTCATCCGCACTGGCTGGCTGAGAAAAACACTGAGGACAGAAATAAGGCAGAGGGCACGGGAGTCAAGGGAACACCTTTCCCATCATTTGCTTGTTCCAACACAAGATTTCCCCTGCAGATGAGGGGAGCCTTGTAGGAATGCTTTTTTAGCTAACATGGGAGAGGTTCTTTATAAGCTGGAAACAATCTGATGGAGAAAAGCCTCCTGCTGCACAGTGTGCAGGTCCCCAGCTACTGTTCTGCAGTCAAGGTCCTGGGCATGTGTAGAGAGGTACTGAACCAAGTCCCAAGTCCCAGGAAGAACCTCTGGGCAGTGCTTTGCTGCAGGTGCCACCTGTTGATAGACACTTTTTTGAAAGAAACATCGGTGTTTTCCATATTGCTCATGATGTCTGGATTAAGCCAAATACTTTATTGGAGGCCAAGGAAGACCCTGCTGGGAGATGAATATTGCTTTCTTCTGTAGTGTGTAAGCTATGACCTGCTTCCTAGGGGTCTTTCAGACTTTTAAGTGACACTCCTACTGCATCATTGTTTCTGGACATGGGCTTCCCATGGGCCTTCTCCCTTTACATTATTTGCACGGGCTCCCAGTCTTTACTGTAGGTCTTAGTTTGTCAGAGGGTATTAGGAAACTATTTTGAAGCCTGTAACAGTCAGTGGCATGTGGAGGTGATGCTCTAGGGCCCTGTTGAGATTAAACATTTACTGCTTGACTTGTTTGTGATGACAGGGACCTGGCTGGTCTTCTCTTCCTATGCAAACTGGCAAAGCTCTGCATTTCAGCAGCTGGGAAACCAGCCCTGTCAGCACCACTCCTTCTTTGTAGTGAGGAGCAGCTTAGCCTGAGAGCACAGAGTCTCAAAGCAGTGCTCACTGTCCTCCAGCATAAAACTCCTTGATGAACTCTGCTGCAGGAGATCCTGGAAATACTAGTGAGGGGATTGCTGAGTACGTGTTGTCTTTATGGGCCATGGAATCAACATTTAATGAACGTGGGCACTCCTTCCCTCTCTCTGGAGAGGTAAGTGTTGCATGGGCAGCACAAATAAAAGATATAAATTTAGGCAGTCAGGATAATATCTGACAAGACAGGAACATGCAAATCAGCTGTCACTCACCACTCTTTCCCCAGGCCTGGTGCATGAGGCACTGGCAGTTTTCAAAGTGAGGACAGACACTATGCAAGTCACAAGTGCCACTGCATTAATGTTAATGAAAAGATTTGTCTCTCTGCCTAGGCACAAGGGTCCCCTCCACCTGCTGCAAATATTTTTGCTGTACCCAGCTTTCACTGGACTCCCTAACCTAGCTATTTTAAGTTTCTAGTGCATAACAGTTAATGGAGCTGTTTTTCAGTTGCTTTTGTATTTTGTAACTTTTCTAACCAACTGTGACTAGCTGGTTGCATCTGTCCGGTATTTGACAAACTATCAACCAGTGTGCTTAGTGCCAGTGATGGCTATGTACAGGGAATAATACTTTTTCAGAGCACAGCACTCACTTCAGCAAAGTTGCCTTTGCTCGCCTTTCCAAAACCTCTCAGGTGTGCACTCCATCCTGTTGTCTGCCATTCCTAGGAAAAGAAATTAATCTCAACATATCCAGGCTCCAAAGCACAGTGAAAGAGCAGCTCAGAGGAGGAATTCATGCAAGGAATTACTTTGGACAAGACACTGTCTGTGATCACCTCTGCCTTACACTACGTTTACTATACAATGGGTTTTGTTTCTTCTTTCACCTGTGAGTGTAGCATGTGTGTGTGCATGCTAACAAATTGACTTCAAGCATCTACCATGCACTCTGCTGATGACAAAACCACATAGGGAATTTGCAGGTCTGAGGGTAGAACTTGGAAAAATGGTCTATGATGTTTCAACCACCATGAAAAGCTTCCTGATGAGGTTGTATCTGACACACTAGCAGATATTACACCAATTTACCAAGCAGAAGTTTTAAGACAAATAAAAGAATATAAGACAAATAAAATAATATAAGACAAATAAAAGAATATATTTTCTTATATTTCTCTTGCAAAAGCATAACCAAGATCTAGAGCTCTTTACCACTCTAGAATTTGTGACAGACAAAGGGATAAAGTAAGTCACAAAAAAAAATTAAAAAAAAAAAATTGAAAATTAATCCTGCTATGTCACTATAAACTCAACTGACTGAAAGTAAAAGTATCCCAGGATAGGAGGCAGACAGCTGTGTGCTTGACTGGTTCTGCACACTTTATCTGAACACTTGCCACTGGCCACATGAGTGATTTAACTAACTGCACAAGACAAGTTCATGTCCTTATTTTATAGCCATCTTTCAGGTAAAATACAACCCAGAATGGATCCTCACTGCTTCTCGCTGTTGCTGATGTCTTGTTATTTGCCTTGAGGGTGATCTACGAGTGAAGTCAGCAGAACTGGAGAGCTAGTCAGGGATGCCTTAGAATTGTGTTGGGGTTTAAGCTAAATATCAAATCAACTCAAACAATCGTGTTTTACCCATATATACCAAGTTTCCCCTAGAAAGTTCAGCTGGAAAAAGTCCTTCCTGTTACTCTGTTAAGCAGGTAGGCAGTTTAGCTGCCACATCCTGTTCAGCATAAGTCACCATGAGCAATGATAGGCATTCAGCCTGTACCCACACGTAATCTGTGTCACTTTGGAAGCAGCACAGAAAAACCCAGAAAATCAGAGACTTTTTATCATGGGTGTAGGCAAAAAAGCTCATCTCAAATTCAGGCTGTCCCAGCTAATAACATTTGCTCCCCTTGCTCTGAGGGTACCTGTGTGCCTTTCTGGAATCAGCTTTCCAAGTGCAACTTGATCTGGGTGACAGCAGAGAGGTGGAGGCAAGCAGAGTGCTTTCTGCTCCTCCTCAAGGCTATTGCATCACAATTTTGAGTCAACACATTTCAGACCTCCCACAGAGAGCAGAGCTGGCTCTTTACCTGTGCAATACCCAGCATAATAACTTCAGGTAGCTCTCCCTGAGGCAATTTGCTGAGGTCGTACATGACAATCACAAATATTTCCCAAATTACCAAATCATGTGTGTTGGACAAAGAATTTAATTTTTATTTTTTATTTAAATTTCTGTAAGGCAAAGGTTAGCTAAAAGACTAAAAATTATACAAATAAATATCATACAGGGTGATACAAATAAAAATTACAAATACAAATTTAAAAAACCATACAAAGTGATGTCTGAATCATTGACTGTGACCTCTTGCATTAAAAACCAGAAACAGAGAACATGAATTCCATCTCTTGTTCTTCCCTTTTTTTTTTTTTTGNAAGACCACGTAGCTGTTTCAGCCACACAGGTGAGACCAGCAAGGTAGCTGAGGTACCTACTGACAGATAACAGTTTTCTCAGAAGCAACACAACAGAGCAGAATGACAGCAAAGCTCTGACAGTGTGCAAGGCTCTCATATTTGCCATTCACACTGGATAACACTCCCACCTCCGTTTGTTGAAACTTGCATCCTTGATCAAGAATGACATTTTGTCATTTCTGCAAAAGAGCAAAATTCCTCTGGTGAAGAATTTGAAGTTCAAGCAGAGCCAAAATTGCTCAATGTCATTAATAGGGCCCAGACTGAGCTTTTGTGCTGAAATAGCAACAGTTTAGGGGAAAAAATTGGGAGGTTAAAAAAGCAGTCATGAGGCCCCAGAAGGGTGCCAACCATGCAAATCCCCATTCTCCCAATTAGCATCTTGTTTCTGTTCTTTGATATTTCTTCTCTGCCTCTGTTTTTCATGTGTGTATTTTCTGCAAGGATAAGCCCAGCTTCGACACAGGAAGGTGAAAGCATTCTTACCATGTTTGTGGTGCAGGACACAAGTGGCCTCTTTGAGTGTGGGCCAGGTGTGTGCTTAGCTGATACTGAAATTCTGCCAGGTTTTCTACAGAGCAGAAATATACACACACACTCATATATATATTTTTTTTTTTATATATGTATGTATATATATATAAGTATATATATATGCATGCAAATAAGTATCCACAAATGCATGCAAATGTATTTATGCATGTGTTTGTGCTTAGGTACATACTCTGTGCATCTTCTTGACAGTGCTGGTTTCCCCTTCACAGCAGCATTTCAACAAAGTATAATTGGTTTTTTTTAGGGGAGAATCAGATCACTGTTGCACAATAAAGGAAATAAACCCAAAAGCTACATGTCCTCACTTCCTAAAAAAGAAGATTTTTGGGTTTGAGGCTCCTGAGAGGAGGAAGCTGTTACAAGTTGTCTTCCCAGCACATCCCAGACCAGTGCTTGGCTGTCCTGACAGTAAGCAGCCTCGCAGCTCCCCTGATTGGCACAGTGAATTTGTCACCTTCACTTCATACAGCAAGATGCAAGGAAACAGCTGGGCCTTCAACCAGCTCCAGTGTTTCAGTAGAAACACATCTGGGACATGGTCATCAAACACATTCTGGAGAAACAGTGAAGAGAAACAGGTCTGAGTCTCCCTTGCCAGGGCCCTTACATATTTGTGGTACCATCTGAGCCAGCTGTGTAGGAACTTGTGGTTGTGTAAGTAAAGCTTTTTTTGTTTTTCACCCTGCTAGTGCAGATCTCTGTCAGTACACAATGCGTAAAACTGGAGTGTCATGGGACATGTCACAGTTCTGGCATATGCCCCTGGAAAAGGATTTTATCAATGTAAAAACACTCTCTGCTAGAAACAAAGCAGTACACATCTTGGTTTGTTTTGCTCAGTAACTACAAGGATCCTGTTTTGCCTTGGTGACTCTCTGCACTCTGATTGGCTTTTTCCTACCAATTTCAGGTGCATCGAAACAGTGTATTTCATTCTTGAAAAAGAGCTTCCTTCCTATTTTTTGAGAGTTTTGTTTTTTTCTTGGTCAGTGCATGCCTTTCAGAAATGTAGTAAGTGGCATCAATGAATCCCCCTGCCTGTGAAATTAGAGCCCTTGTTGAGCTGTAGGCTTGCACTGTAATAAAGTGATTTTAGTTTTATGTATCCTACAGTTTTGCATGTGGGGTCCCGAGATTTAGAGGCTTATTAAAGAGTCCATAGGCAAGCTCATAGTCAAAGAGTCACAGAATGGGCAAGGTTGGAAGGGACGACTGGAGGTCACCTAGACCAACCTCCCTGATTTGGCAGAGCCTCCTAGAGCANCTGAAAAGTGAATATGAATTTCATCTCTTTTTTTTGCCTTTTTTTTTTTTTTGGTTGGTTGGTTGGTTTTTTTGTTTTGTTTTGTTTTTTTGTACCATAAGGCTCTTCTTGCAATACCAGCTAAGAAAGCAGTTTTCTGGGAACCTTCCTGAAATGAGGGAATCCCCAAAGGAGGTGGTAGAAATTTCAATGTTGTGAGCCTTATGCATCACGGGAAAGAAAGGGGGTGTTGTTGGAAGTGCCAAAATACCTGGGAAAGTAGCAGCAGAGGGCTTGACTAACTGGTGTAGTTTAGAATAGGATTGAGGATACTCAGGGGGTGAAACAGAGAACTAGAAACTTTGACTAGTTACCTGATTCTATGTATAAGCTATCCACAAGGAAATTGAGGCTGACATTTCTTGGGAGGGTCTGTTAGCTGGTGAAAACTCTCAGTTTCTGGCGAAGTAGCAAAAAAACCCTCAACACATGTTCTGCTTTCTTTCAGAAGACCACGTAGCTGTTTCAGCCACACAGGTGAGACCAGCAAGGTAGCTGAGGTACCTACTGACAGATAACAGTTTTCTCAGAAGCAACACAACAGAGCAGAATGACAGCAAAGCTCTGACAGTGTGCAAGGCTCTCATATTTGCCATTCACACTGGATAACACTCCCACCTCCGTTTGTTGAAACTTGCATCCTTGATCAAGAATGACATTTTGTCATTTCTGCAAAAGAGCAAAATTCCTCTGGTGAAGAATTTGAAGTTCAAGCAGAGCCAAAATTGCTCAATGTCATTAATAGGGCCCAGACTGAGCTTTTGTGCTGAAATAGCAACAGTTTAGGGGAAAAAATTGGGAGGTTAAAAAAGCAGTCATGAGGCCCCAGAAGGGTGCCAACCATGCAAATCCCCATTCTCCCAATTAGCATCTTGTTTCTGTTCTTTGATATTTCTTCTCTGCCTCTGTTTTTCATGTGTGTATTTTCTGCAAGGATAAGCCCAGCTTCGACACAGGAAGGTGAAAGCATTCTTACCATGTTTGTGGTGCAGGACACAAGTGGCCTCTTTGAGTGTGGGCCAGGTGTGTGCTTAGCTGATACTGAAATTCTGCCAGGTTTTCTACAGAGCAGAAATATACACACACACTCATATATATATTTTTTTTTTTATATATGTATGTATATATATATAAGTATATATATATGCATGCAAATAAGTATCCACAAATGCATGCAAATGTATTTATGCATGTGTTTGTGCTTAGGTACATACTCTGTGCATCTTCTTGACAGTGCTGGTTTCCCCTTCACAGCAGCATTTCAACAAAGTATAATTGGTTTTTTTTAGGGGAGAATCAGATCACTGTTGCACAATAAAGGAAATAAACCCAAAAGCTACATGTCCTCACTTCCTAAAAAAGAAGATTTTTGGGTTTGAGGCTCCTGAGAGGAGGAAGCTGTTACAAGTTGTCTTCCCAGCACATCCCAGACCAGTGCTTGGCTGTCCTGACAGTAAGCAGCCTCGCAGCTCCCCTGATTGGCACAGTGAATTTGTCACCTTCACTTCATACAGCAAGATGCAAGGAAACAGCTGGGCCTTCAACCAGCTCCAGTGTTTCAGTAGAAACACATCTGGGACATGGTCATCAAACACATTCTGGAGAAACAGTGAAGAGAAACAGGTCTGAGTCTCCCTTGCCAGGGCCCTTACATATTTGTGGTACCATCTGAGCCAGCTGTGTAGGAACTTGTGGTTGTGTAAGTAAAGCTTTTTTTGTTTTTCACCCTGCTAGTGCAGATCTCTGTCAGTACACAATGCGTAAAACTGGAGTGTCATGGGACATGTCACAGTTCTGGCATATGCCCTTGGAAAAGGATTTTATCAATGTAAAAACACTCTCTGCTAGAAACAAAGCAGTACACATCTTGGTTTGTTTTGCTCAGTAACTACAAGGATCCTGTTTTGCCTTGGTGACTCTCTGCACTCTGATTGGCTTTTTCCTACCAATTTCAGGTGCATCAAAACAGTGTATTTCATTCTTGAAAAAGAGCTTCCTTCCTATTTTTTGAGAGTTTTGTTTTTTTCTTGGTCAGTGCATGCCTTTCAGAAATGTAGTAAGTGGCATCAATGAATCCCCCTGCCTGTGAAATTAGAGCCCTTGTTGAGCTGTAGGCTTGCACTGTAATAAAGTGATTTTAGTTTTATGTATCCTACAGTTTTGCATGTGGGGTCCCGAGATTTAGAGGCTTATTAAAGAGTCCATAGGCAAGCTCATAGTCAAAGAGTCACAGAATGGGCAAGGTTGGAAGGGACGACTGGAGGTCACCTAGACCAACCTCCCTGATTTGGCAGAGCCTCCTAGAGCATGATATTATAGCTTTTGACTATGTCCAGGGTAGGAGACTAAAACTTTTCACAAGTGAAGAGTTGTGCTATTTTCCAAAAAACTGATGATCTTTACACAGCAATCTCTGCCTGTACATCTTTTGGAAAGAAAGTACAATGGAAACCCAGGAGTGGGCTCCTTACATGATACTATGTCAGGTCCCAGCTGAACTGAGAAAGAGTTAAACTGCTGCCCCAAGAGCTCTTTGTCAGACTATGTAGACTGGGTTGATGATCTCAGGCAAGACAGATTTCCTACAGATTACAGAGGCATATCTGAACACTGAGTCAGGTCTTGTCCAAAAATTATGGGTAGCCTGAAGATAATGCCCTGCAGTAGCAGGCAACCTGCCACAAGGCTGCCAAAGGCTGGCCAGATTTTGAACAGCACCCAGCAGGGCCAGCATTATGTGAGTCACAATATTTTGCTGCTGGTGTCTGTCTATAAGAGATGGCAGCTTTTAGTTCCCAGCCTCTGGTCAGCTGTGGATTTGGTGGGAGCCAGGAGCTGCTGCACACAGGCAGATAGAGCACAGTAGCTGCTGTATCTCAACCTGTGCTGTGTTTGGTGGCATTTTTCCTCCAGGTAAGACAGAATCTCCTGCAGCACGTGCAGTGTCACTTGGTATGCCAGACTTCCAGCTGGGAAGGAAATCTAGAGCCCTGAGTATCACTTTGCAGAAGCTGCTGATTTGTGTTCTTATCTGTTATCTCTCTTCAGCATTTCCAGATTAAGTCTTGCACAGGCAACATGATTTATATAGCTCAGTGGAATGAGTCATAGGAATTAAATGCCCTGTTATCCTTATTTCTTAACAAAGTCTCATCCTGGTCATTCTTTAAAAGAAGAAATCTTCTAATGCATCTTCAATGATAAGAAAAGGCTCTTTGGTCTCTCTTTGTTGCTCACATAGACACATTTTTTTGCCTGTTGCACATTCACATGCTCATCTCCTCTTTCTCTGTCTCTCTCTGTCTCATGTTCTTGCATCCTCCTGGAGGTCCTGCTTTCTTATATGTACATTGGTACATAAAACACAACCAAGCTAAAATACTTGCATATCCTAATTGGCCTGGTTGATTTTTACTTGGTCTGGAGAGCCTTAAAACCTGAAAAGGCATTGAATATGGACAGTGTGGCACTTTATCCAGCAAGAGAATATTTGTTTTCATAGGTGAGCTACCCAGTACTAGCAGTCCTGACCTGCCTGGCTATGGGGTGAATTGAGATGGAAGAAAACACTCTACGTTCCCAAGAATAGGCACAGGTTATCTTTTCTTTAACCTTCCAGTTTGTTTCCCTTACTTGTTTGTTTGGGTTGTTTTACCCTCTACCCATTTGGTGTGTTTCTGGTTCAATGCCCCTGTAAAGGCCAGAGGAATTAGCACTGTTGAAAGAAATCCAGTACTGAATTGCCCTTGTGTTGTCTGGACTTTGTTATGGCTTCAGTTCATTAAAACCAAGAGATGGATAGCTGGAAGAGAGAGAGAGAGAGAGAGAGAGAGAGGGACCAGCTAGAGGGGGGCACTTAGGGCCGGACTGTGGTAAGTCTCCTCGAGGGGCCAGACCTGTTTTCTTTTGAAAAGAACACTATGAAAAAGTCACAATTGTGAAATGGCAGGCTGAGTAGGAAATGACATATTCTAGGCAAGCTGGAGAAAGATAGATGCTCTGTGCCCTGATTTTCCCAAGTTCCTCATCTCCGGTTCCCAACAGTGCTGCAGCTCCATGTGTAGATGGGTGTGCTGCATCCCTGCCTCACTTCTGCAGTTCTCTGAGCTCTGTTGATTTATTCCTCCACACATCTCCCACTCCTCTGATGTCCCCAAAGAGTGACCTGGGCAGGTCCCATTGCTGGTGTGGTGGGCTGCCTGCAGCTCCTGCTGATTATGGGTGTCCCTGAGGACCTGTGAGCAAGGAATTTCCCTCTGTGTGGAATCCCTGTGTGGAAGCCAGCTGCCATGTATTTGCTGACTCTATCCCAAACAGATGGACAAGGCACAGGATGAAGAATGCAGTAGGGGAGCAATGGTGCCTTCCCAAAGACTGAAAGAGAGAGATGCAGCCAGCTGAGAAAAAGGGAGAGGCAAGATTGAATCCTTAGTTTGCCTAATTTTCTCTGAAAATTGAGTTCTTCAAAAAGCTGAATTTTACATAGCTATTTCGAATCAAACTTACCTACTTAGGTAAAATTATCAAGGCAGCCTAAAATAGGAGTAGAGTCCTTGAGGCATTGTAGCAATACAGTGACTTTTTCCTATCAGTTCTGTAAAAACTTGCTGTTGCTACACCAGTAATTGCAACAAGGGAGATGATAATTGTAACGAGCTGTCCTATTTTTAACAACAAACCAGGAGTGAAAATTTTCTCCCTTCTCTGTTCTCAAGTTTTATTCCTCTTCTCTTCTCTTCTCTTCTCTTCTCTTCTCTTCTCTTCTCTTCTCTTCTCTTCTCTTCTCTTCTCTTCTCTTCTCTTCTCTTCTCTTCTCTTCTCTTCTCTTCTCTTCTCTTCTCTTCTCTTCTCCCCACATTTAACCATTTAATGACTGGAAGCAAAGAGAAAAATACGAACAAAGGAATGTATAGGAAAGTAATGACATAGGAGGGGGTCTGGGTAGAAAAAGGCTTGTTTTTTCCATTTAATTTAAAAAAATCAGAAAAATGTTTTGAAACCCAAGTTTTGAGGCATCTTTTAAAAAATTAATTTCCTAGAAGATAAAATATTTAATAAAAATATATTTTTTAAATCATGCACGAGCTCTGTTAAATAAACCACTGCAAATGAATTCTGTACTTTGTAAATGTGTCAATATGTGCTAAACAACATACAATATGAATAAATCAATGTGACTGAATACTCCTGTATTTGGAGATAAACATTCATCAATACTCTTTTGAAGTTATTTCTGTCTGATGTGTCAGAATTTACTAAGCTGTTTCATAGACCCTCCATCAAAGGACAGCAGAAACCACACAAAATATATTTTAAAAATAGCTACTTATTAGGAAGAACAGATGGTGCATTCATATACCACAAAATTGCAAAATTTTAGCAGCCTTGGATATCAAGTCCTTGAGTTGTAACTCATTTACACTGGAAACTTAGTTAGCAAGTCAGAAAAAACACACTCAGAATTCTGCGGAGCTGTAAAAGAAGCGAGAGCTGACACATTAAATAAAACACGTCTATTTTTATGTCAAGTCCTGATAACAGTACATTTTTTCATTTTCAAACATAAAGAGAGAAAGAATTCAGTTCTTTCCAGACTTGGCCATGGCACCTGATTCGCAACGGAAAATATTTTTATGTCTTATGTCAGCATTACTTTGTTCCAAATTAAGGCCTGTGGTACTGAAGTCTTTCTTTTATTATAGCGTCCATTTCTCACCAGTTCTCTCTTTCTCTTAACAGTGCTGCATGTTGGACATGCAACACAGAGGTGTTTCAGTTCACTCAACTTTGCACATCAGTTTTCATTTATGTCTGAGTGCAGAATGACATAGTGAAGTTTGTCTTTTGTGACACAACCCAGGGAAACCATGGAGGAAGAATGAGAACTTGAAACCAGATTTTTCAAGCAAATTAGTCCAAACCAGGCTTTTTGACTGAAATATTACCATAAGAAAAATAGTTATATGTATCTAAGGTGTCACTGCAAGCGTTTAGGGGCCAAGGCTTAAGACTGAAATCTCCCTTTCAATTTAACTGACTATCCCTGTCACTTGTTAGTATCTGGAATTGAATGGCAAACTGAATGTGTTTGCAGAATTAGGTTCTTGAAAGATAAATCAATAAACTTGGAAACAGACATATATCAACACTGAAAAAATGCTGGCATTACTCAGACAAGTACTCAAGGCTTGGTACCAGCAGCTGGAAAAAAGTGACATAAATTCTTAGCAATTTTGCATTTCACTGGGAGCTATGGATGGTGGGACTGGGTTTGTCTAGCTCTCCCCATGATTTTGTACCCTAGTTTGATGAATTCTTGAAGGCCATATGAAAAGCCATCTGTGATATTATTTTGCACAGGCCTGAGTCCTGCTGATGTCAATTGAGCTTGAAGAATACAACAGGGGCAGATGCTTTAGTTCCAGCATGTACCTCGAGTACCTTGGGTGTCTCATAACACATCTGGAACCACAGTCTGTAACTTCTACACCATCTCTGTCTACTTTTCTCTTCTGCTTTTCCCATGGTATCAAACATTGCAGAAGCTGGGCTGGATGGATGTGAATGCTGACCATGTCTTTTATCCCTCTAACCACCTTCTGCTGCTTTTAGTGGTAGTGCCACCACTTATCCAGGATGTGTTCGAAGCTGATGCTGGGCCAGTAAAGTCACTTCTAGCAAGCGCCATCCTTACTGTCACTCTTCATTCAAGTCCAGAGATGCTGCTTCAACCTTTTCAACAAAAAATACCAACCAGAAGCAGCAGAGTTCCCTGTACCTCAGCAGAGTTTTTTGTGCCATTGCAATGCTGTGAAACACAAATACGAGTGAACTTGAGAGCAGCACCTCTACCAGGGAAATCTGCTCATTAATCAAAGAGAAGATAAGCTAAGCTTGCTCCATCTTTGCAGCTGTATACAGGTCTCTGGATTAGGAGACAAGTCAACAAAAGTAGTTTTATAGTTGTTTGTAAGAGTGCAAAAGATAGATTATTTTCCTTTCCCATGTTTTAATCTGCAGTAAAAGGTCAAAATCAGTTTAGAAGATACCTGTATCTTGAGCCAGTGAAGAAAAAAACAATATTTCAGCTTACCCAAAGGAACAGTAGACAGACATCTCACATACGATTGGCTGTGAATATTAGAGACCCAAGGAGAACACTTTTTTTGCCATTATAGTAGGGGGGTTTTTTGCATCAGGCAGTACCCTATGCTGTCAAACATTTATGAGAAATCAATGCAAGTCAGGGTAGGCCCGTTTCACAACTTTGTCCTCTCTCTTCAGCACAGAAAGCCTCTTCATTAGGTTTGACTCAGTACCCACCTGGCTCAAAGATAACATAGTTATTCACTGATGTCACCTATGGATTTCAGGGTAGAGCACTGTGGGCTGGGACCTGTTCCTTTCTATATGTTTGATATAACACAAAGCAACTTCAGCTGAACGCTCCTTACTTCCTCAACAGTCAAACTCAAATTGAGTCTTAAACCAGCTCTGTCAAGGCATGCCAGTGCTGTCTAAATGATCCAGCTTTCTGATGGGAGTCACACATGGAATGAATTTACAAGATTTCTTCAAACTGGGAGTGAGTACGGTGAGAACTGATCTACATTGAGATCCTGGCATGTACTCCAAAGCTATTGAAACCAATAGCCTCAGTGCTTTTTCTACATCCTTTTAAACTACACTAAAATTACTCTTTTCTGATAATTCTATTCTTAAAATTTGTCCCTGAGTTAGCTTACTATTCTCCCCCCTTTTTTTTTTCTAGAGGAGATTTCCCAATGAAAAATTGTCCTGCAAGAGATATAAATAACATCTGGGTGTGAAAAGTTCTTTAAACAGCTGACTAAGCCAGAAAAGAGCACGAAGAATTAATTTTTTTTCTTTTGTCAGTATGATAGTGTAAACTGGTAATCTCTTCCTCTTGAGTCAGCCCAGCTACGTGAGGGTAGTAGGCCAGGCTGCAGGAGCTAGCCTCATTCAACATTTCATGGGAATCAAATCCTCCTCAGCCTAGCTTCCATCCTGCTTCTTTCTTCCCTCTGACTTGCTACCTCCTCAGGATAACCTAGAGTCGACTCATGGTAATTAAGCCTGTTCTAGAAACTGAGCTTAGGATGATGAGTTTCTCCTCCCAAGAGCTTCCTTTATGCGATTTTCTTTACCGCACCTTCAGTTTATTGCACAGCTGTCATACAGTGCATCTTGTTCTTGCTTGCCTCAAGGAACATATCAGAAGTTTGTTATCTACCTATGGGAAAACAATTGGTAAATAGCTGTCCTGCTATTCTTCTGTGGGAATTTCATATTCTCTGAAGCAAATTAGATACTGAATACATTCCCTCTGTTTAGTATGGTTTTATCCCTCAAATGCTACTCTATGAGGATTGCCAGTAGGTACTTCCTGCACATTTTTCCCACCATCCTATTTCTGGCCTCTCCATATCAGCCTGTCCTCTTAGCTCATGCCCACCTCCTTTATCATTTATACATGGCATAATGTCTTGGGAACAATCTCATTTCCTTAGAGAATATTCCCTAGACTTCTGCACTTAACAATTTCTCATAACATTAGAGTGCCTGTAGCTCTCCTTTGCTCCACCCTCCTTTGCTCCAACCCCATTGCATCTTAGTGGAGGCTAATCTGAGAATATATCTGCTTTTAAACCCTTTACTCAGCTGGGAAGCATAATGGTACTCCAGGATGAACGGCGTCTTGAGAATAAATTGTTTACTATTGAATTGCCACTAAATTAGTACCAGGTTGAGAACTTTGAACTGCTCATCCTGCTCTGCTCTTCTTGGAGCATTACTGTGGCCCTTTCTGTTTTGGAAGGCAGTTCTGTGCTGGGAGCTTCATGGGACCCTTAATGTTAGAAGGGCACTTGTCACAAGAGGCTGTACAGATTGAGCCTCTTCTGTCTTATTTCACTCTTGCACCATTCTCACCTCTGTCTTGTTGCCTCTTCCAGATGTAGTTCCCCAGAACACATGGTGATTAGAGATGTCCTCCAGACCAAGTTTCCTAGCCCTGAGGCCTTGTGGCCTGAAGAAGGGACTCCCTGTGGATCACTTGCATGCTACTACAGGCTGAAAGTCTGGAGAACTTCCACGGTTGGTAAGACAATGAAAAATTTGCATGGACAAGTGCAGGATTTCACTGTATAAGCCATTTCATTCCTCCGTAACAGCTAGTTAAAGTTAATAATGTCTCAATTATTCCTTTCTGCAACTGATGCTGTGACCCAGTCCAAGTCTTCTTCAGTCTGGAGGACACCAGAGGGGAATTTCACTGTTGGGAAGCACCTCTTCTGCTTGTGGTGAGGACAAGCCTTGGTGACCAGGCCACAGATGGCTTTGGAGTTAACCACACAGAGCCTCGTAACAAAACCTCATATTTGTGTACAAGCTGCCAGGGAAGAATGGAAAATGAAGCATCAGCCAACGCTTCCTGTAGATCCAGCCTTGGGCATGTGTTTGGGTAGTGGTGTTTCATTTCTGGTTAGTGCTTCACATCAGAAATGAAAAAGAAGCTGTCAAATGGTTGCACAAGAGAAATATGACCTCTGGAGCATCCTAACCACTCTGTAAAGGCGTCTGCTGTAAAAGCATCAGCAACCTGCTCTAATAGCCCAAGGATGAGATTTCATCGGATTCTCCATCATGTGGCGGTCGTGACACGCCCTTGCAGAACATGTCTAGGAGCAAATTCTGTACCCGA
Organism: Leptocoma aspasia; assembly: GCA_013399835.1. Classification (NCBI taxonomy): domain Eukaryota; kingdom Metazoa; phylum Chordata; class Aves; order Passeriformes; family Nectariniidae; genus Leptocoma; species Leptocoma aspasia. Next base: position 1,871,421 of record VXAX01006611.1, read on the forward strand.
GATCCTGCCTATAGGGACTCTATTTGGGTAAATATTGACTTGTTCCTTCAGATCAGCAGAGCCAGCTTTGCACTGAACACGACCATAAAGTAAAATCATTGCTGAGTATGGCAGACTCTGGCTACTTTTGGCCACATGTGGCTGAGGCCATAGCAGAATTTTGTACCCTGGCTCTCTGCTGTGCTGTAACCAGATGGCAGCAGGTGAAGAACATGTGTGCAGGCAGTGGGGAGCTCTGTCTCTGGCAGAGGCAGCATACCCTCAGAAACAGACCAGCTGGGCTCCCTGTAGAGATTGAACACTTGGAGCCGTGTGATTTCTATTCCATTGCCACCATGGAATAGGTTAGATATTCCATTGTTAAGATGCTGCCATTTCCTACCATGCTGCTTATCATCCAGAAGTTTCCTACCTTGCCTTTCTGCCCTAGTTTTTAACAATTTTCTCTTCCTGGAGGGACTATCCCAGAGGGCTGAGAGTAAGATCTGGGGACTGCTCTGCTTCCTACTCCATGTTCATCTAGACTGACCTGCTTCTCAGACGCTTTCTGTCTCTCCTTCCCAAGCCTCATTTCTGCGGCAATGCCTGATGTTCTCTGGGCAGGGTCCTGGGAAGAGACGGAAATGAGCATTTGCAGACACTTTGAACTGTCTCCTGAATAAATGGAAGAAAACTAAGGATAGCCAGACAGCGGGATTATTGATTTTATAGCTATTTCAACAGCTTCATCAGCGGTGGCATGTAAAAAGAGCTCATCATTTATAAATTGACTCTTCCAGGGATCAAAGGCTTGTCAGGCAACAATTAGTTCTGGTAATTTATCAGTTGTTTGAGCTTGTCAGGTGGAGAGAGAAGGCTAGTTCTGCATCAGCTCCCTTGCAAAGTTGAGGCTGTAGCCAGGGCCAGGTAGGATGTACAGGTCACTCATTTGCTAAATATTTCATGTCCTCCAGTGTTCCATCAGTCTTTCTGATACCTGATCCAATTTGGTTGGGCTGTCAGCTGAAAAGGAGGCATCTCTTAGCACACTAATGTCACCCCAGCCACAGGTTCTTTGTCTCCTTAACAATGTCCCTGTCAAATCCCTGCTGAGCAGCTAAATGAATTGGAATGCAGCAAAAAGAAGGAAAAAAAAAAAACCCAACCAAAACCTGTGGTCTGTTTTTAATTAGCCCATAAACCATTCAGAGCTTCCCAACTGTGCTGTCCATCCAGAGAGGGAAAACTGAGGGCAAATATACTCTCTCCTTCCAGACCTCATGGTAAAAAAAATTCCATGTTAACAGTGAGAGCTGATTTGAACAGATGAAAAGCCTGAGCAAAAGCAACCATTCTGTGTAACAGTGGCTGGTGCAGGTGCTAAAAGCAGCTACACACTTTGAAAAGCATCCTTTGCAAGGGCACCTACAGAATTTGGCTATACTGACCAGAACTCTGACAGTTTAAGTGGGAATTAAAAAGACAGATATCAAGGCAGAAAGCCACTTGATTCTAGACTTTTCTGACAATGGGGAGTAGATCCAAAATGTGTTGTACAACATTGAAAAGACCTTCATTGCAATGCACTACATTGCATGTGCACACATTTCCATGCCTACGAGTACACATGCCAGGTTGGTAAATGCCTTGAATTTCCCCTGATGTACCTGATCACGTGCACCTGATAATGTATTTATACAATCACATTATTTTAAGAAAAATATCTTATTTGCTATGTGGCGGGACTCAATCCTGCACTCTCTTATGCTGACAGCTTCATTTTGCAACTATTTTTTCTAATCTACTTTCTATGTATAACCACCCAGTCTAGTTAATTTCTAATGTGGGCCACCAAAGAATTTCCAGTGGAAGTGCAAACTGTTCCAGGAATTTCACATATGCAGGTTGTTTTAAAGAACATATGAACTTGCATCCCTTAATCACATTTCATGGTTCTTCAGATGTTTGTGGAACACGGGCTGAAAAAACAGCTACAACCAGAGCTTCATACAGAACCAGCTCACAAAAGTTGTGTTTGGTCACAGGGACAGTACAGAAATGCTTGTGTAAACAAAAATAAAGGAAAGACTGTAGTTTGCTTAGAAAGTTGAACCCTGTGCATGTATAGACATTTAGAGAAACATCTCTGGAGAAAAATAATCATTCAGCAGAAAGTGGTTAGTTCAAAGAATAATTTTTTTACTGTATAGTGGTATCTAGCCAACTTTCTGACTTGCCTAAAGGGTCAACACCAGAGCCAGCAATCTATTATCTATTGCCAATTCCGGGCAAAGGACGGCACTCACGAACAATTTGCTTTTCAGCCAGGTGAAAGACGTCCTTGTGTTCATGATCAAGTAGACTAAGGGTGAAGTAAAATTAAATCAACAGCTTTAATGCACATTTGGAAGCCACTGGAAAGCACATAGCTGCAAAGTGTCCAGCTGGATGTGTATCGAGAATGACATAATGGTTAGCAGAGACCCAGAAGGAAAAACAGCAGGCCAAGTCCTCAGGAAAAACCATAAGATTTTAGAAAGATAGTGGATTAAAATTTCTGGGAAAACTAAGAAAATGTTCTTCTTATGAAAGCATGGAAGAAACATGGACGTCCGCTGAGATGCCTGTGGATTTCATAGCTGTAGGCTATTGCTACATGACTGATACAATAAAACCTTTCAGCTGGTGAAATCAGTGGTGTTCCTCCAAACTCTCCTGAATAATGCCAGTTTAACCCATCCATAGGGAAGCTGGGATGACTGGACAGCACTCCCAGCTAGAGATACTTTCTCAGAAAAATCTGCTGTAAGATTTTTCTGATAAAACCTGTGGGGTCATTTTGAGATGGTACCTATAGAAAGAGCAGCTGGCATGGCAAAGCAGCCCCCACAGTGAACCTGCAGCCATGTGGGAAGGGGGGTTTACACTTCCAGAGGACTGATCAGGGCTGCTGGTGTGGCTTGTGACTTGCAGCCACCCTGTCTCCTGTCCCCCAAAAGGCACACTGGCAGCAGCATTGAGCATGGCAGGCTCTGATCAGCCCAGCAATGATCCCTCTTTTCAGCAGCATGGGCTCTTTCGTTCCTGCTTGCCTTGCTGCTTAATTAAGTCCACTGCCTGATGGATGTGCTGGGCAGCCCATGTGCAAGGAAGGAGAGTCTCCTTTGAGGTGACATAAGAGATACAATCATAAGGCAAAAACCCACAAGGCACTCTCAAGACACCTCTCCAGCATATAACGTCGTGGTTCTCGTTCTGTGCTTTTTATGCTACTCGAGGAAAATCCTCCCACGGGCAAATACACACCTTAAGGACCTGCACATTTCTGATAAGAATAAGATAAGGCATGCACCATTTGTCCAACTTTTCTGTCCACATTAGTTTGCTGTCTAGTTTGCGAATATCACTGCTTTATACTCCTGTTAGAAATAAGAGAAGATTAAATTAAGAAAAAAAAAAAAATCTCTTGCAACACTAGGATTGAAAGGAAGATAAGATGACAAGAGGAGAAGCTCTTGCCTATCAAAATGTTCAATACACGTGGCTACCTTTGCACAAGAAGTCCTTAGAGTGCTCCTTTTTTTTTTTTCATGTTGGGTACTTCATCAAGTCCTGGGTTGGATTGTGTTTGTGAAAAGAGATGGAGAAAGCAGAGGAGAATGTAAATCCCACCTATATGACCAAAAATACAGTGCTGCTTTCTTCTTGCCAGATTAGAAGTTGGATTTGTTTCTGGTGACTGGCACAAACGTACATTTTTCCTTTAGCTAGGAAAAAAGTTCGTTTTAGGGTTGTTTTTTTTACTTTCTTTCCTTGGAGGGAAAAATACAACAACAACCGTGTGGGCTTGAATTACAGTTGATGAACTCAATTTCTGTAGCCCCCAAAATAGCTGGAGAGGTCAACGAAACCACAAACTCCATGGGGCTCATCCATTTCTGAATGCAGCTTTTTTGAGCCAGAGGCAAACTGCCCTATCGCTTACCAAAGTGATATTTATTTAATTTATTACTATAAAATGCTTGCAGGGAGGAAAAAAACCCAACCAAACAATAACAAAACTCCTCCAAACCCAGACCAAGAAAACCAAGAGCCACTAAAGGCCTGTGCTAGCAACCACAAACCATGTCTGTTTGTCCCCAGCGTGGCAATACCAGAAAGAAGGAAATCTTTCTGTGTCAAATTCTGCTCTCGTTTGCACTGCCAGAAATGATGCCTCTAAAGCTGAGGGAATTGTTGGCTGGCTGGCTGGTCCAGTGGACTTCAGGCAGAATTCAGGTCTCCTTGACCTGATCAGAGCAGAGGAGCCTGTCCCAGGCACTAAGACATACCAACTGATTGTTTAACCATATTGAGAAAAGTAGGCTTCCCTACCATTTTTCACCTAGTTCAGATTTGATCAGAGATATAAAATAAAGAAAGACATGAACACTCATTCTGGCCACGGTTCTGAAATGTCGTTTGCACGCTGTTTACCTCAGGAAAAACGATCTTGCCACTATCTTTGTACTTTATCTGCAGCTTTCTGTCCCTCTGCATACTTACACTTAGCACCACAGCTTCCAAGCATTCTCCTCTAATTAATCAAAAAGTCGGTCCTTTTGTTTCCTAGGTCACGAAGGAAGAACAGTACATTAAATAAAGATATTGGCTGAGGATGGAAGCTGGATTTCTACCCGAGGAGCCTAATAATAGTGCCTTGATGCAGGCCAAGTAAAAATTGATATGGTTTTATATACACAGAGGCAAACAGTTGAGTGTGAAAAGAGTAAACACCAGATAGCATTCAAGCAGTGGTTTATCCAGCTCATTCTGTGTTTGTAAATATAGAAATGTGTTGGGGTGGCTAAATTTATCCTAATGTAAGGAAACATGAACAAAGAGGCTGGTATTTGGTAACTTCTATAGGCAACATTAGGACATCCTGAAGGAATTATTTGGGGGCAGTTCACGATAATGTGATACAGATTAGGGTTGCCATTTCTGGAAAAATTAGGTCAGAATTATGTAGATAAGATGGAAAGAATTTCAGTAGCATTGTAGTATTTTCCTGACTTGAAGCCTGACTCACACGTCAAAGCTTTGTTTTATTGTATACCTTGTTTTGATCTATAGTCAAAACAGCCTTTATCCAGAGAAAATGAAAATAAACCAGCTGAGAAAGAAAGTATTACAGTCAGCATTGAATAAAAATAAGTACAGCAAGCCTAATTTTAGAGAATAGTTGTCTTTTCCTGTGAAACATTTTCGAATTCCAGAAGTGGCCATACTGAACCCAGGAAAAATCAGAGGAGGGAGATACACTTCAATAACAGCTCAGGAATGGAGCTTTTCCTTGCTCTTGGTGTGAGATGGAATTTCAGTCATATGTCAGGTGTATTTTGGGCCACACTGGAAAGTGGTGTCCCTCTTCCCTATACACTTCCCTTTATGCTTCTCGAATTTCATCCTGGATTAGAAGAACCTCTCACTTAAAAAGGAGATAAATCATGGTCATGAAAGGTTCCCTTTTTCAGAGCAGTGAGATTAGTTCTAGTTAGAAGACCAAGAGCTTTCACTCTACAGCCTTGCCTCTGCAGTCAGCACAATGTTTCCTTTGGCTTCAGGTAGAATATTTTTTCACTCAGGTCGTTTATTACAAGTAAGAATGTACTTTTACACTGCTCTGTGTTCGATGCCATAAATCCCAGCACATATTATGCCTCTTTTTTCTCACCAGGGGCTCTAGCCCAAGTTCCTGAATCTCTCTCTCCCACAGAGCTTTGAGAAGGAGCAAACCTCTGGGACAGACCCTGGTACTTGTATGTGAGCCAGAGTTAAGACAAAATGCTTCATGCTCCGTTTTGCTTATTCAGTGAGACAAACAGACTGCTGAACTCTGCTTTTTCAGTCTAGCTCATTAATGCAGGGTAAGCTGCAGTTTATGCTCCAATACCACAAGGCAAATGGTGAGGAGGGTGGCATGCAGAAGCAGCCGTGCATACCCTTCCACCCTTGCTGCACACCAGCAGGTCCCTGAAGCCAGCTGGGCAGCATGAAACAGCTCCTGCCACTCTTCCCAAAGCCTGCAAGCCCCTCCCATTAGGACATCTTACCCCCCTCGTGCTCTTTGCATTGAGGCTCAGGCTCCTGCTTTGCACGACTCTGGGGACCAAGCTGAACCCACAGCATGCCAAAAGGCCCGTGAGTGCCCATCACTACACAAAGCTGCAGCATGAGCAAGCAGCAGATGCAGTTTACTGGGAAGGAAAGGAGAATGGAAGGTAGCTTTTGACTCCAGGCATGAACAGAGTAAACCTTAGAAGGAACAGGTTTATTTTTAGGATGGTCTCTCAAGAATCTCTTAAGCAGATAGCCAGGAATTTGGGCTACTAAAGCACACCCACAGCATCATTTAGGTCAGCCACATACAAAATCCAAATAACCAGCCTTAATAACAGCACAGACACTGCTGCAATGCTCCCCTGCTCCCAGAATTGATCCTCTCCTCATATTCCTTCCTGGGAGAGAAAACAGGAGCAACTGGCATGGGGATGCTGATGCACAGCCCCTTCACTATCAGGGACATCCCACACCAGCTGCTTGCCTGCCACTTTGGCTGAGTGAGAGGCAGCATCTCAACTACTTGCTTGTTTATTTTCCCTGCCAAAGGCAACCACTGGTAGGGCAAGAAATGGAAAACCAGGGAGCATTAGTGAGGTCTCTTCATGCCTGACAGAGGTCACTGATGCAGGCACATCCTGAGCAGTCAGTGCTGGTGATGCAGAGATCAAAGGATAGCTCTGGGGGCTGCATCCTGCCCTGCAGAAGCACAGGGGCTCCCAGCTCCTTCCCACTGCCTGGACCAGGCACTCCTGTCAGTACAGGATTGCCAGGAATGACATTTCCCCACCGAATTCCTGTTCCAAAACATAGTAGAGCAGTGTGAAGGAAACATGATATGAGCCTGACTGTCAGTATTATGAATATTGACAAGAAATCCAGAACAATTTCAGAAATTTTCAGTGGTGACTACTTCAGTGTTTTGGTCACACTCCTTGTATTGTACTTCTTTGTTACGTTCTGTTTTTAAAAAACCCAAACCACTCAGTTTTATCCTTGGGTTAACTCTTGTGCTTTTCTTTTTCCCCTGTAGGATCAGAGACAATTAAATCAATTTATTTGCTTTAAGCATCTTTCTAGGTATAACCATTTAAAGCCAATATTTTGAAATGTGAAAAAATTAACTACTGATCTAGATCTTTCCTCAGCTTGGGCCCCACTGAGGTTCTATTGGGATCTCCATCTTTACCTTGCATGGAATGGGCTGAAATTTTTAGTATAGCACAGTAATAAGTAACACTGCCTAGTTCAATACAGCCCACAAGTTTTCCAGAGTGTGCATTTTCCCTTCTAGTTCATCTGTACCCAAATCCTTAATGCCCATATTTTAATGCTGTAGTACATCTACATCATACATGTGAGAAGACTGCTCCAGGATAAATTCATTTGTCCAATTCAGAGTTTGCCATGAAGATTTGATGAGCAACCTTGCAGCTAGAACAAGTGTCATCTGCTGTCTCCCATCTGGCACAAACTTTGATTGCTGTGATCTGGCTTATCTGACAGAAAGGCAATCATCTGCACACACTTCACCTGGGTCAGCTTTGTATGTGGGGCAATCTACCTCCATGATCACGGAGCCACAGACTAAGGAAAAACAAGCCAATACAGTAATTAAAAATATTTATTTCTGAAGATATTTACCTTGATAGGCATAAAGCATTTCCCAATTTCATACAGAAATACATAAAACATGCATAGACCAATATGGCCTACTTCAATGTGTATTCAACATGGTAAATATAATGAAGAACTTGTGTGAATATAAATACAAGACACAAAAATAAGCACATAAGATTCAACTTGTTTGCAAATTCAACAATGTGAACAAATTCACTGCTATAAACATTCACCCAATATTAGCCTTTTGACTTAATTCAAAACAACCCTTTGTCTCAATGCATTTCCACCAAACAAGGCCCTGAATAAATCTTGCAACAGCCTCTGGTACATCCCCACTTCAGTGCATTTTTGGTAGCATGTAAGACACAACAACCTCTATTATTAGAACTTCAGCTGACCAAATATCCTTGTTATGGGAAACTTAGTAGTGTCCTCGATAACTTTTATTTTATGTTGAAGGGTCCTTTGGTATCCAAAGCCAAAGGACTTTGACTATGCAATCAGAATGCCTAACCCACATTCAGATAACTCTGGTTGTACAAGTAAACTAGACTTCTGAAAAAAGGCAAAGGGTTGCAGCTGATTAGTAAAGGCAATAACAAGGTGTAAAAATACTCTAGCAGGAGTGCAACAAACAGTATGCGAGGTAGACATGTATATATGCAGTAAGTCCTGATTAAAGTAGCACTGTGGCTTTAATTTTTGCATTTTAATCAAAAGGTAGAGTTCTTTGAAGTTTGTACACTCAGATCTTGGTTTCTGTCCTTGCTAAGCACATCTGTGAGGTCTTCCTTGCGAGATGCTTTTGATGTAGACCCTGAAAGCTGCTCAATTGATGGGTAACGTTCCAGAAGCAGTATTCAAATATTTCTTCAGAGAGATGGCTTTTCATGTATGTTACTGCAGATTTCCCTTCAGCCCTTCTACCCATCCACCTGAATTCCAAAATGATAAAATCCTTTATCTTTATATCTCCAAATACAGGATTTCCTTAGCATTTTGCTCCGCTGTGCAAACACTTGGACAGAGGGGCCCTTTGCCACCATGGAATGTTGGAGTCAAGACAGAGTTTTCGTGATGCTTTGTCAGCAAGCGTTGTGGAGAAAGATTCAGGTGATCTTCCCACTAGGATGCTTTCAGGCTTTCCCGGACGCTTTGCCTTTTGTTCGCCCTGTTATGTTTGAGCTTTCGCCCTTTCTGGAGCTCAGCTTTCAGCTTTGCGATACTGAAGGAAGCTTTGATACTGTTACCAATGGCTTCCAGCCTGCAAAATCAAGAAATGTACATTTAGCGTTGTGATAATGAAGATGCATCTCCAGTGTGAAAAAACTTAGTTTTTGCTTAAATAAACCTCAGTCTACATTTCTACCATGGGATCCTAATAAACTGCTGTTTGCTATACCTCAGAATTAGGATAACTTAAGATACTTGAAATGTTGTATTCATAATTTCAATGCAAACATTAAATTAAAATATTCACTCAAATCTAGATGCCCTAGACTTCCTTAAGTAGCCAGTCAGGAAGTTTCCAGTGGTTTTTTTTGTTTCATCTGTGTTGTCTCTTTTAGGTAAACCTGACCCTACTTCTAATGAATAGGTGCATTTTTCAAGTAAGTAAGCAAGCACCACTTTCAAAAAATTATTTAAGGCTTCCAGGGCCTAAGTCTCATTCAATATCATCAGGTTGCCTGCTCCCGTAAGTCCTTTTCTGCTTGTGAAAGTAGCACTAGAGAGTCTTCTTCAGTACAGACAAACTTCTGTATTCCTTACTCTTCCATGGGAATATGGCTGAGCACTGAATGCAAGTGGAGGACAGACAGTGGGCTGACCTTAGCACCCGTGCCCTCACAAACTAAAAACCCAGAGCATGAAGAAAAGCCCTCAAAATACCCTCACTGATTCCTCCATAACTCTCAAGCTGAAACCACCAGCTAAGCCCAGGATGACCCGAAGGCAGGTGAACTGTGCTCTCTATTGCTGCTCGGGGGAACTACAACAGGATCAGAAGAAACTTACCGCTTCATTTTCTTGCTGTCAACAAGCTGTCGGTTCATGCATTTGGGTCCAAAGCAATTGCCGGCTTTGATGCGGTGCTGTGAGGTTTTCTCCACTGTGGACTGAGCCCTGTTAAAAGGGAAAAGGTGCTGCTGTTAAAAAAAAAGCCAAGTCTGCAGTCCACAAGGTGAGGCATCTCATCAACCACTCCTCAAGGCATGTAATAAGCAATCTTTCTGGGCCAAGCCATAGTATGTATCATAGAAGTGTGAGCACTCAGGTAAGAGCCAAGGCTTTGGGGAGAGTATTCCCTCAGCAAGTGCCATAATGAGTAAGTGCACCACAATCCATCCCTTTCACATGCATTGCCTTTTAAAGAGTAGCAACAAGAGACGCACCAGAGATCTTTGCCTGCCTGGCAGAAGTTCAGACATTTCTTGTCCTTCTGGTTGGCACATCGGCATCTGCTGCTTGGTTCAGTGAGCATCTCCGGCACCATGTCCTTCAGTGATCTTCTGGGTCGAGAAGGGCCTCCGAGACCATATGGAACAGTCTTCCTATGATCAAAGAGACAACATGAAAGTCATTTAAATAATTCTGTAGCTTCAAAACACTGTGGGGTATTTTGGGCAATCTTATCAACGGCATTGATTGCATGAGTAAAGGTTGTGGGATCGGGAATGCCTCGCGAGTCAGTTTCCATGCAAATGCTTCTGATGATCCTGCAACATATTCATTAGCATGGCTACTGACAAGGATAATGACCTCTTAATTGTGATTTCACAAGGCTGTTGTACCTCCCTGTGCAATAGAAAGCAATAAAACCTCATCTCTTTGAACTTTGGCTACTGCCAACACTGAAAGAAGCAGTAAAAGTGAAGAACAGATTCTCTCTCAGAGGAAACCCAGCAGCAGAAGAAATCACCAGAGTCAGTGTTTGCAGCCTTAGATGAGCCTCTGGCTCACTACTTTTTGGTGAGGAGAGTGTAGAAATGGATACTGTGCATAATCCTGTTAACACGTGGGACACATTAATTTGCAGCAGAGAACAGTAAAAGGCAGCTAGAGCCACCCGGTGTCAAACTAATCCTTCCAACCTCCTAACTTGTCAGAAAGAAAACCACTCAAATTCAGGCTGGCAAAATCATGCCTTTGGCATTTTGTCTGCTTCTGATTCATAGTGAAAAGTATCCTGCAGCCTTTGCTGAGCAGCACCCAAAGGAAATACTGCTGCCCAGATTTTAGGTAGGCAGGTATGTTATGGCTATTAGGAGCTATCTGCCCGATCTAGGCAGCCAAATCCTGCTTGCTTTCTTCTGGTGAAGAGTCTCGTTGCTAAATGTGTCAGAAAAGTAGCAGCAGGAAGGTAAAGCAGTAGGAGAAACACTGCAAGCGACTATTCCTTCCTCCCCTTCCCATCTCTGCAGGAGGGTTGTGGTTCTTAATTTTCGCCTTCACACCTCCCTCCCTTTCTTCCTAACCAAAGGGGAACCCGGCACTGGGGAAGTGCCGAAACGCCGCCACTCCACTCACTCGGGGGTGTTGATCCAGATGATGTCGAGGTGGCAGAAGTAGACGCACTCCTCGTCCATCAGCGAGGAGCAGGAGCAGCGCCGGGCGCGGCGGTGCGCGGCGGCGGCGGGGGGCGGCGCGGCGTCCACCTCGGCTCCGGGGGCTGCGGGAGGGAGCGGCAGAGCTCAGCACCCAAGGCAAGGCAAGGCAAGGCCCCCGCGCATCCCCTCCCGCTGCATCCCTCGGGCAGCCCTCCCCGGAGCCCGGCTGCGAGCCCGCAGCCCCCCGCGGGGCCGGCCCCGGGCAGAGGC